>JBBPCY010000018.1:8897685-8913004 GCA_037974405.1 Brachyalestes nurse
TGCTCTTTGTTCTGCTTGAATGATTCATACGTAGGTCACTGTGTGTCTTAACCAACAAAAACATTCCTCTGAAACTGTTCGGGTTTAGAGACTGGACAGAAAATGAGAGTCTTTGAATGTCCTTCAGGAAGCCTGGAGAACTTTTCCTCAAGACCACATTAACATACAAGAAAGTCTGGATCTTTGTAAGCAAAATATGAAGAAATGAGAGGTGGCTTAAGAATCTGCACAGAACTGTACCTTCACAAACCATTATCAAGGTAATAACATATGTTGGTTGTCATAAAGACTGCTTTAATCAATTTTGGTGTCAAAAAGTGTTATGGCAACTGATACGTATTTAAAAAAAGCTTTATAAATGTGTATGTAGGTTTGTCATGAAGGGTTTGTCATGTTATGTAGGTGTTATGAGTGCTGCCCTTCAGTAAAGTCTAATCAAGTATGTTTTATACATAGAAGTACTTATGTATAGTGTTTTTATTTGTTTAACAGATCAGTTTTACCTTTTTTGGTGGGCCTGACATTGTCAACCCTGTTTTCCCTGGTCGTCTGCCATAGTGGTGATATCAATCCTGCAAATATACAAAAACAAGCACACACACAAACACGCATGCATACACACACACACACACACACACACACACACACACACACACACACACAGTGAGACCCATCGTCCTTATCTCGAGATGTTTCATCTGAGCTTCCCCCATTTCTGCGGTCATATGGGGCTATATCGTGTGTGTGTGTGTGTGTGCGTGTGTGTGTGTGTGTGTGTGCGAGCGTGTCTAGCAGCTCAATCGGCTCCATCTCTCTCAGTGTTGAGCACGTCACCCGGCCGCTGCAGGTTATCGCCCTCAGACTTCATTATAAGGCTTCACACAGCCTCGCAGGATGTTGATGTGTTTTCCTGTCTAGCTCTCAGACACAGTGTAGTCGTAAAACACTTCAAAAGAGCCACAGTGCTCCTCTGTGCCTGCTGGGGGACGCCTATCGGAGGCCCATCACGCCGGCCGAGCACTGGGAGGAGGCTGGCAGGCTGTTTTAAATCAGGCCGCAGCCGCACTCGCAAAAATGCCTGTGCCCTCTGCCTGCCCCTCGGGCTAATTAATTTCCTGTATTGACCGTGTCTCTCTGAATTTGCTCCCTCTCCCTCCGCGCTTTACCAGAACACTCTAAATATGAAGGCATGTTTCGCTTCTCCGCTCTTTGCTTCCACGGTTTTAATTAAGTTTGACTCCGCCGCTCGAGTCGAGCTCCTCACCTCATGTAACCCTGCCACTGATGAGGGGAAACAACTCGCGATGCTGGGATTTCTCACTAATCCATGTTTTCCCAGCTTTGACCATGCTTTACTTGGATTGGAGGGGGAAAAGAAAACACTGGATTTGTGTGTGTGTGTGTGTGTGTATGTGTATGTGTGTGTGTGTGTGTGTGTGTGTGTGTGTGTGTGTGTGTGTGTGTGTGTGTGTGTGAGAGAGAGAGAAAGCAAGAGAGTGTGAGTCAGAGGTGCATTGGGTCACCACTAAAGGTGTAAATCTCTGATCTCCCAACAATTCAGTTTGTTTTTAATTCTTTAGGAAACAGATCAGGGCAACATGAAACATCTGCATTTCATAATTGCTTTTTGCTTTTTGAGTTATTTGTGTCACACAGTCCAATGACTGCTTGCATAAAACATTTCTCTTAACGTTAAGTGAAAAATCTAATCTACACATTTTACCCAGATGCAGATGATCAGCCAAGACATGTTAAGTGTTCATATTTTGCTTTGTTAGTTTAAAGGGGAGCCTAGCGCTACTTTCTAACACTAGAAGTCGATAGTCACCCAAGTAGTCCAAATAGTTTCTGTAAAAACCATCACCAAAATTTATCAACACTCTCAAATTGCATCCAGCTCTGCATTAAAAGGTGGAGCAAACTCGTGGATGTGGCTGAAGACACAGTTAGCTTAATACACATTTTTACACACATCTGAGGTGTCTGGAGTGAAACATTGCTTTTTGGCCAAAGTGATTTTTGGCCGAACTATATATATATATATATGAGAGAGAGAGAGAGAGAGAGATTACCATACAGTACATTGAAAGCTTAAAACTGAAGTTTTGCTGCTGCCACAAACTGTACTGTTCAAGCCAATTTTCTCTCATTTTAGTTGTTACCAGTTCCCACCCAAGTCTCTTCTGTCACACAATCTTCCATCTGCCAACCTGAGAGATAAGAAAACAAAGGCAGACAGATTGTTCTGCACTGAAACATCATTCTAGGTCAACAACTGTGCACATGCAATTTGGAATGTTACTATTATGGACTGTAATCGATGTGCTTTTCCACCCCTCATTGTTATGATACAGTATGGTATGATGGAATATAACTGTCAGATTCCTCTGAAATGTGTTTTGTTTCAGCTCTACTTCATCACTGACAATGACATCCTAATGAAATCTCGACGAGCTCTCATCCGACTCAATTACATGCAATTAGATCAAAGGCGGAGTACAGAAAACAGAACATTACCATTCAAAATACATTATCATACTAATAAAGCCACACACTCAACATGACGTCACCCCACATGCACACGCGCGCACACACACACACACACACACACACACACACACACACACACACACACACACACACACACACACACACGGTCTTGGCCTGAACATCGCAGGCCATCTTGCGCTACAGCTTCTGCACTCATTGCCCTGCAATGCACAGTTGTCTTCACACATGGGGCTGTGATCACACTTGTCTGCATTTTGCTTCAGAATTAACTATAAAATGAAATCATTTTTCAACCAGTTAAAAAAAATCAGCTTAAGAAGCCTCCTGGAGTGTGAAATATGATTTTAAAAGTATTCTAAAATATGTCCTACCTTTAACTGTTGGTGATTAAATTCTAATACTAATTTAATGCAACTACAGAAAGAGTGAGTTGAAAAAGTCATTGTGTATATTATTCACAATAATCCTCAACCAGAAAATCCAGTTAACAGAGGACTGGTGATCAGAAACTGCCCACTGAGAGGCTGAAGGATGCAGAACTAATAACAAAGTCAAACTTGCAGTCTTGCAGTCTCAGAGCGCCTGTCCATGTTCAGTTTTAGGCCACTTTGTTTGAATGAGTTGGTCATTCATTCTTGCCATAGTTGAGTTTGTGTTGCTGTGGAAGTGGAATGTTTCCTTTGTTGGGTTCTGGAAAAGGACTACAAAGCGCTGAACTAGGTTTTTAAACAACATCCCTGGTTTTATGACATAGTGTTGCATCACATTCTGTGCTGTTACTACCATCCCCAGAAGATGGTATATGCACAAGTAGTAATTATTAGCCTTTGTGAAGATACCATGGATTTGGCAAGTCCTCTTAACTCCTGTAATTATAATCTATAACCGGCTGAATGTATTTGTGCTGGTGTCTCTTGGTTATCAGAGGCTGATAGAGTGGGTATAGCCTTCATGCATGCCATTTAAACGATCAAATATCAGTTATTAAAAATATCAAACATAGGTGAATTTTATCCATAAATCTGAAAAATGATTGACAGGGCAGTCATTTCTGCCTGTAGTATCTTCCCTTAAATTATCTATTTCTTGCTGCTTGCCACTATAAGCTCATCCGGAATAATCGGGAATGTTCGTTACTCATTACTGGTGTGGATAAAACATAAGAATCACAGAAAATGTATTTTTGTTGCCACACCGTATGATTTCTGGCACAAAACAAGTTCACAGGCCTGTTTTTTTTTTATATTGAGCTATCAAACAAGCATACAATGTTTGCAACAGATCCCACCACCTGTAACTCTTGTCCAGCAGATTGCAGTACACGACAGGAAGTGTAGGGGGCAGTAGGCTTCTGTTGTTTCCCAGTAAAACAGTAATTCACTTATTGCCTATAACTAATGTTAAATGGTGGCTTACAATATCCTCCATTAAAAATGATCAATAGAAGATAAACCAAATGAAGCATGCCGGTTAGGTTGGTCGACCAGTGGAACAGTAGTTTATAGGAATTTGGAAATAACCGTTATGACCTAATATGAACTCCAGCCTTCCCACTGTGAATGCGCGTATCCACCGCACTAACCAGCACCATATCTCATTCATACACACAGACGCATTCCTGAATCTCTGTCCAAAACAGGCCTAATCATATTCAGACGCTGGACCCGGAGCGCGCTCCTTCACTATGCTAATGATAGGTGTGTGGCTGATGACTTCAGCACCCTGAACGAGGCTTGGTTTTGATCATGCTGAGGGCAGACGAAGGCTTGTGTGCAAAACACAAATAAAGCAGCTCAGCTGTGGGATTGCCTGTGACAGGCCGACTCTCTGGCAAATATCACTTCTTCTGAGGCCTTTTTGTAGTCTGCCACTGTGATGCCTGAATCCAGTCATTTCGAGTAAGTCTTAAATGTACTGCTCTGCGGCCTAAGTGCGCTCTTCCCCTCTGTTAGCCTTAGTCAGGGAGCACTTTCCTTATATTATACTTCAGAATGCTACAGGGCCAGTCAAAGAGAATGGATGTGGTGCTCTGAATCATTGTTGCATGGAAAATATAACTTAATAGAAATGGTCTGTAGAAATAATAAGTCCTCAAATAACTCTCCTACTATTTTAATGAAACCTTCCCATATAGGCGCATAATTCAGTTGGACTGTGTCAGAGTTTTATGCCTGATGACCGGTGCATGACCTTATTTCTCTACTCTTAGGGTCTACCAAGTTAAATAAAAATCTGTCTGTCCAGACAAAGTCTGTTCTTCTTGCTGTAGGATGTTCATGACTTCACCTTTCATGTTAGTTGAGGAATGAGGTTTGATCCCTAGATGTTGTCGAAGTGAAACTGGAACTTTAATCATACCTTTAATATTAAGTTTTCCTTGCTGTTATGAAAGTCTGTAGAATCGAGCTGTCCTTATCAGGGCTGTCATGATTAGTCTATTAAACACACTGATTAAAATTGACCCCCTCAATGAATCAGCAGTGATTAGTTGCCATATTTGAAATTCTCCTACTGATGTCTCTTGCACTTAGAAATAGAGCCGTTAGATCTTTTATCATGTAGGGTTTTTATATACAGTACTGCAAAAAAGTCAGAATCCACCCTTTCAGTGATTTAAAGTCAAGTAGAAATTGCCATTAGGTTCATTAAGTTCATTTTCAGTGTCAAGAAAAACAGCAGGAAGCAGGTTGAATATTTGAAAAGCTTCTTAAGACATTAAGTATTCAGTCATTATTTAATTTGTGCCCTCTACTGCCCCTTGAACTTGTCCATCCATCCCATCTCAAATCCTACCAGTTACAGCTGTTTCATTCCAATATAAACTGTTCCCAGGTGTTACAGATATCATTTTCACTTTCATTTATACCAACAGCTACTTTTTAGGGAAGAAGAAAATTAAAGAAAAAAGTAAAAAAACTAGAGTTTCTACCAGCTGTCCAAGACCTGGTAGACCACCGAAACTATCCCCCCACACTTAAATCTTTCATGTTTTAGAGTAAAATAATCCAGTCCACACCTGGCTCAGATCTAAAAATAATCCTCTATGTTTCTGTTCATCCTTCCACTGTGAGAAAAAGACTCAAGACCGTGGGACTAAAAAGGAGCATCGGCACTTGAACAGCCAAACTGGACGTCTGAGATGTGGAGGAAGGTTTTATGGGCTGATGAGTCCAAATCTGAGATTAACGTGGATGGTGAGGCTCAGAAAATAAAGTAGACGTTAGAGATTTTTACCAAAAAACATGGAAACATATCCCTGCAGTTTTCTGCAGAAAAAAGCTATAATCAGAATCAGAAAACTTTATTGATCCTGGAGGAAATTGCTTATGCTATGGCTGCACAGACACACAGAGACAAGAACAATATAAAACATAATATAAAGTCAAAAACATTAAGATTATTGTTTAAGTAGTAATGAAAGAAGGGACCAAGGCAGGGACAATAAACACGGAAAATCTTATTTTGTTCTTCTGTGTAATTTTCTGTGAAAGCTTTGTGTGCTGTGCTGTTGTTGCTGTTTAGTTATGGTCCCAGTTTTTATTGCTTAGCTTTAAACTCTGATTACTTAATCACCAAAATATTCAGGAGGTGATTTAGACAGTGACCGCCTTAGTCTGTACACCAGGCATGTCGACTGGGTTCCTTCTAGGCAGAATCTAGTCCATGGAGGTCTTCCTAATTAGCTAATGAGCTGAATGAGATGTGTGCACTGAGGTCTGCAGTGCTGTGCCCATGAGGACTGGAGTCTGGTTTATGTATAGTACTGTGCAAAAGTCTTGAGCCACCCCTCATTTCTTCATATTTTGCCTCTGCAGTGAGCCAGACTTCCTCGTATTTTTAATGTGGTCTTGAGGAACAGTTATCCGGGCTTCCTGAAGGACTTTCAAAGAAAGGCAGACCCAGAACCTGACCTGAACCTGACCTATGTATGTATGAGTCATTCAAGCAGAACAAAGACCATCTAACTTATGGCCTAAACCAGTGAGGAAACCAGTCCAGGTGATTCCAGATGATCAGGCGGTGATCAGTATAGTAGTGGTCAAGATTTTGCACAGTACTGTACTCCATACACACACACACACACACACACACACACACGGAGAAATCAGAAGTGTAATCATGCTATGTCTTATAGTTCCTTTAACACTTCCAACAGTTCCACCCCATGACCCAGCCAGTTTTCACTCTTTCTTGCATGTCACTTCATTTATTTTCCAGACAGGAAATCATTGGCCTTCGAGAGAAACAATTACCTTGTTTGGTGATGGCCAGAGTGTGAGGTGGAAAGAGAATGTGAGCTTAAAGACCCTTTACAGTCTGTGAGTTCAGTCAGAGTGTTCACACAGCCTCGTACGTTAGCTTATAGCACAGACTCTGCTTTGTTCTTTTGTTCTTGTGTGTGTGTGTGTGTGTGTGTCTTGCTGCTGAAGAAGATGTAGTTTCCACCCCCCCCAACTGTTATTGGATTTGTAGGGGAGGAAATGTGGGTGCAGTGCGTTTGGTGCTGGCCTGCTGTTATCAGTGCTGAGGATGTCATGGACAGTAGATTGTATCTGAGGTCTGATCCAGCCCTCGGGCGTCCGACTGCAGCGCCTTCAGCCCACATCACGTCAGCTCAAAGCCACACAAGGACTAAGAGTCATAAATCAGCTCAGCCAGGGTTATCGCCCCATTTCTATCAGAACACACACACTCATGCACACACATACTTGCTAAGAAATAGAACACTAAAGCATATTTGGGAATCGTAATATGGAGTGCTGACAAACTAATGTACTCCGCCCACAGGTTCAACTGTTGCAAAGTTGGACAAGCTTTACAGAATATTTGGCAAAAATCCCATTCACCCAACACAGCTGGCAGGGGGGCAGCTCCCCATGCCGTTTGGCTGCAGGGGAAGGTTCGTCTCACCCCTGGAAGCCTCGCGTCCGCAATGCAGAGCTGCTCCGACATCCGGCCTGGTGAACCTTGCATCCGCAATGCAGAGTCCGTCAGGCGACCGGCTCGGAAGGCAGAGTCAGTCGAGAGGCCAGCACGGGAGGCCTGGCATCCGCAATGCAGCGGTGGTCCTGAAATCTGAATGGAAGGCCTGGTATCCGCAGTGCCGAGTCATTTGTCAGGCCCAGGAATCTACATAGCTGTGATGCAGTTGGTTATGCGATTCAGAGTCCATCAGGCGGCCGGCCTGGAAGGCCTCACATCCGCAATGCAGAGTCAGTCAAGCAGCCGGCATGGGAGGCCTGGCATCCGCAGTGCAGCGTCGGTCGGACAGTCAGCCTGGAAGTCCTGGTATCTGCACTGCTGAATCATTCTGTCAGGCCTGGGAAGCTTCATAACTGTCATGCAGAGTCGGTCAGAAATCTAACCCGGACGTCTCTAACCCCCAATTCAGAGTAGATCAGGGGTTGGCCCGGGACGCTCTGTACCCTCAGTGGAGAGAGAGTCAGCTGGCCAGCCCGCAGCCATGATGTACACTCTCACCGGTGTTCTTACACAAGAATCCTCACATGTTAGAAAGCTAACATTATATAACACCAGCAAATACAAACCACTTTTATTTCTGATTAACTGTCATTGGATTTTTAACATTCTGCAAAGGTCAGCCTCACAACAGTGATCTGAGATGGCACTGATCCTATATTATGAATCCATATCAGGCCAACATTGGCAGAAAATGCTGGATTGGATATCGGGGGGGGGGGGGTGGGTAACAGATTTTTCCAGTGTACAGTGTATGAAGTAGGATGAAAGTGTAGACACTCATGAGTCATTTTTATTCACTCTTCTAATAATTGAAAAGGCTTTATCATCATGGCTGATTGCATACAGTTATATCCTCCTGAGACCAGGCCCATTCATTTATGACCTTTATAGTGGACATTTTGTTCACCTGTATCTTCCTTAAGTATTTGGAGTTGGGAACAAGGACTGCAATGGCAAGACATACATGAGGGACACCAAATGCAAAATGTTCCTCTGAATAACCAAAAAGAGACATGCTTCCAGGACTATCACACCTAAAATATCCAGAGGATGTTCTATGACTTATAATTCACTGTTGAACTAAAATACACGTTTCGTTGTCTTTGCAAGCAATAAGCAACAGACGAGTGATACAGAATTGTATTGTTTTGATCAAATTGAATGTGTTCTTGGGTGAATATCACTTTTTTTATTTTCTAAATTCAGTTCTATTTTCAAACGGAAATCGTTCTGTTGTTCTCTACAGTGGACATGCTGGGAAATTAAAATAAAAAATGTATTCAAAGAAATTTAAGGTGTTTTTTAGGCCCAAATAGATAGCTTTATGATATTAATGAGTGCCATTTCAGTATTAAAGCAGAGCAAAGAGATTAGCAACGCAAATTATGTGTTTGTAATCTGTTTATCCTTATGTTTACGTTCTGCGTCCAAACACATGATGGAAAGTGACATTACCATCATGATGGCGGGAGCCTCCCTTCCATTTTGGCAGTCGCCCGAAAGCACGAAATCTCGCTGCGTCGTTCCTTCCGCTCTTGTGAATTAAGGTGCTTGAAACGTCCAGCTGCAGAGAGCCGTGGTGTAATTCCAAAGTGTCAAGCTAAATAATGGCAGAGCCTCTGAGACTCTGTGACTCCTAGTGAAGGGAAATGCATTCATTTGTCTGTATTGTATGCGCACAATGTGGGCTATTGCGTTGCGCCGTTATTTTGTAGGAAACATCTGCTTGCGCCTGTGAGGCTGCCGCGTGCATGCGAATGAATCCTCTGTCTGCTCATAATCAGGAAGTTGCAAAACAATATATTCACGCTCACTCTCTTTTTGTAGCGCACCGTGGTCATGTAAAAGAGCCCAAGCTGTTCCGGTTTGAGGTAATGGCTGCTGTCTGGTCAGCCGTGGAGAAAAAGTGGGCAGCAGATTCCAAGTTCCCACCGGCCTCCATCTCCCCCTCCCCCGCCCCCGCCCCTCCCTGCACTTCCATCCCCATAAAGACGCCATCAAAGACAAGAGGCTTTGGCCGGGGCTGATGTGCTTTAAGGATGAGTGGGATAAGAGTGGACAGGGACCCCCGCAGTGTTGTCTTGGATACACTTTTGCATTCAACAGGGGTCAAAGTAGGCCTCTCCCCGCAGCCTGAAACCCAAGACGCGCTCGCACAAGAAAGGGAAATGTATCATTTTCTGGGGTTTAAAATAGATCAAGGTTTTATGTGCGGAACGTATTGCTTTCCATTCTCTCTAGACCGAGGGGGCGCGCGGTAACCTCTCCACAGCGGACACTCTCCATTCCGACTGGGAGGGCCGCTATTGACCGTAGCGAAAGCCCCTGCGTGCCTCAGCTTGAGCTTGATGGAAAGCGTGTTTGAGATACCTGACAGTAAATGAATTTGAAATGAGAGAGATTGGAGAACTAAGAGCAGGCGGTCCTGTTTGGATTTGCCGTGCTTTTAGTGCATTGAAAGTGCTTTGTTGCATGTTAAATTGAGTTTGCTTTTTCCCTCTCAGTAATAGAAGGTTTCTAATCGAATCGAGTTCCTTACCGAGTCCCATATGCAGTACGGGGATGTGACCACGGCGTGTACTGAAATCATGGCAATGATCATATTTTAGATTTTGTGCTTTTGTTCTGAAACATTATGGTCTGAGGGATTTACCCATGATCTGATACTGACATTTCGCAAATGTATTGGTATTGACAAGTATCTCACCAATAAAACACATGTCATTTTACATTAAAACTAACATTTCTGATGTGTGGGCAGCGTTCGGTATTGGTTTCTAACCTCATATTCAACACACCTTCACTTCTAGCGTAGTGCAACAGGCTCAGTTATTGAGTTGTTCATTATTTTCAAGTCCTGATAGACTTTGTAGCATGGTAGCTGATGCCTGTGTGAAATTTCAAACCAACCCACCTTACCCCCCCACCATCATGCACGCAACTCTTGTTCATACTTCTGTCTAACAAACCAAGAAAACAGCAGAATACTCCAATCCTCAGGTCCTTACAGTGCCTTCCACTCAGGTACAGAATCGAGAATTAAATTGTTGCTAGTTGTTTTTAGTATCTCAGTGGTTTGGGCCTTAAATATATCTCTGAAATGTTTGATGAATACTGGCCTGGAAGGTCCAGTAGATCAGCTGGAACTGGTCAGTTACTGGTGCCCAGATCCGAAATTAAAAGAAGGTGAAATGGCATTTAATCATTTTGCTTCCTGCTGTTGGAACCAACACCCCATGCAGACCAGATCTTCCCCGAGTGTTGCCAGTTTTAAAAAAAGAAACTTAAAACCAACTTGTTTTCTGCTGCTTTCAGTTAACCAGTAAGATCTGCTAAAAATTCATGCATTTCTGTCTGTATTTTTTTTATATTGCTTCATTTATCCTTTGTTTTACCTATTTTAACTGATATTTAATCATAGTTTTATTTTACATTTCTAATGCTTGTATGCTTATTTGGTTTCTCTAAACCACATTGATGACCTCTGTGTATGGTGATGGGCTGTAGAGATACTTGCCTTGCCTTGTCTTGCCTAACCAAACTTTAACTCTTTCATTTATTATTAATGATTTAAAAATCCCTCAGTCACTGAGTCCCTTAAATAAACTGAAAACAATTGCTGCTCTTTGGTCTCTCTCTCTCACACACACACACACACACACAGAGTATTGCATATAGTACACACTGTATTGATATAATATTGCATACTTATACAAAAGGAAGACATGCATCATTGCATGCAGTAATAGTCAGACCCTGCAGTGACTTGATTGATGAGTCTTGCACTATCGATAATCCATCGGTCAGGAAGAGGAGGATTTGGGTTGAGACCTGGCAGCCGTACTCCCATAAAAAGTGAAATTCTTGTGCTTTTGTTCTCGTCTGGCACCCAGAACATCCTGCTCTTTCCTGCCATTACACTTTTAGTGCAACTTACTGACCTAATGGAGGCCAGGCTGCTGGTCTTCTGGAGTCCATGGCCAGAAAGACGCCCCACAAATCCTTTTCCAGAGCTAAAGACAGAGACGCGCATTTAAACAGTTCCGTGATAAATCGAATGTGTCTCTAAACCCCAAATCAGCCAAAACATGTTTGGAGGCACACACACACACACACACACACTTGCCTGAAACTGTCGTGAGTTATGACGGAACCTCAGAAACCCTTCTGACACTGTCTGACTCACTGTTATCTATAAAAATGTTGAACTTTCTCTTTGCCCAGGCAAGTTTGAAGCAGGTATGTGTGACACAGTGTGTGTGACCAACAGCAACACTGTTTATCACAAACTCACCACTACTGCTGTCATGGTTCACCTCCATCAGCTCCAGCGGGCCAGACCAATGGTTTCTGACTCAACTTTATTAAATATTCACACATTTACTGTGTCATTTTTTCACCAAATTGTTGAGCAGACCTGAATACTTATTTAGTACCATGATGCTGTTTTGTGGCGACGGGTTTGGAGGCAGGGGGTCCTACTTATTTCCTACAAATATGGGAACACTATTGTTAAATTTATTTCTTATATGCAGTTCTGAAAACGTATATCGTGCAAATGTGATTTAATTATTCAACTTCATGGCTTAATTAAGTCATAATTGAATTACAATTAAGGCTTAATTTAATTTGTTCATGGTCCTTGTTAGCGTCAAAATATCTTTTTATTGTTTTCCAAGGAAGATGGAGGTCAGACTAAAACCTTTAACTGTATTTTTAACCCTTAGAACTCAGTCTAGAACCGGTGTTTGTTCTCCTACAAGCTCACCATTTGCTGCTCGTTCTCCTGACGCACCACCGCTCAGCTGCTCTCCGGACCCCCTCCCTCTGCTGGAATTTTTAAAACCCCAGTAGCGGTTGTTATTATTATTACATCTTTTGAAATTATAATAACTTTGGTTCTATGTGACACAGACGCCTAAGAGCTTTGATCATCAACACAAACGGGGGGAACTTCCTTTATTTTGCCATGTAATGACAATTTTCTATTTGTTGTGCGTCTGGCTCAGATCCATACTGCTGTTTTTTATAGGTTAACTTGGAGCAGCTGCCTCTTGTTTTGAAAGGGAGTAGAAACAGTAAAGTGTCCAAATTTCTCTACTAAAACCTCATCCTTCCTGCCAAACCATTAACTAAATCAAACCTTTTAGGTGTAACTGTGTGCCTTCAGGCCTCTGTTGGGGAAACAGTAGGTTAAACATAATTATGCAGGACAGTCGAATTAAACAGGCATACTGTAGGAACAACAACAGTTTGCTTTGGCTGCCTCAGTCATGACAGCTGTATCTGATCACAAACTCCTTTACTTGCGGATTGCTTTTGTTTAATAGGATAAATAATGACGAATGCTCAAGGCTGGCTTGATACGTAATTAACATTCAGCAAGTTAAAACATTGAAGGATTCGATAAGCACTTACATGGGTGTAAAGATTAGTGGAAGGATATGTGTGGGACGTGCCACTTTAGGCAAACAGCAGGAAGAAAATAAAGGCGTTTGGGAGCCTTGTGATTGATCTCATAGATTTAGATTCAGAATCAGAATCAAAATCAGATAATTGCTTATGTTATGAGTGCATAGACATACAAGTCTAAATAAATCCAATAAAAACTCTGAATATGTAACACTATACTATATAAACAAATGCTGGGTATAAATACTATTGATAAGTAACACAGTTAAGTGAATTACTGATAAGACAAATGGTGGTCAGGAGTATATTGACATAAGTAGTGACATTCACATGGTAAGACTATTGCACATAGATTGCATTTTCTGATTGTCTTCATTCAACATGTGCTGTTGTCTCTTACCCAGCTGTTTATGGTTAAGGACGGCTGAAAACGGGTGGAACAGCTCTCACCTGAAAATGGGTGGGAAAAGCACACATAGCTGCACTCACATGCTGATGATTTTTAATTGAACCAAGCAAACAGTGACACTGACTTGAGCTTGAAGTCTCTTGAAGAATTGTTGATCTGTGTTTCCTTTTCGGCCACCATACCCAGGACATCACAGACTCACATTTTTAAGTCGACTCAACAGTCCTCTCTCTCCCCTTACATGACAGTGGCGACAAAAAAACAGTCAGTATTCAGCTCCTGATCAACCGGTCAAAAACCTGAGTACACAAACACTACATCGGATATTACTAGACATTTTGACGTTGGAACCATCCCAATATTTCAAGAACTGTAGGAGAAGAGGTGCCAAATTAAAAAAAAAATAATAATAATAATAAAAAATACAGCTTCTGTGGTCACACTAATAATAAGATATTGCACATAATGAACTAATGTGTTTACGACAAAAGAATTTCCCTCAGGATAAATAAAGTTCTTTCTTATCTTATTTAGCACCCAATAAGAAAACTGCACATGATGTTGCACACAGCACAGAACACATTCGAAATGTTTATATTTTACGTAAATGACGGTACCAGAGATCAGCTCCGTTTGCTGTTCACATGAACCGAAGGTGCCGGAGCCAATTTCGTGGCTCAGTCCGCCAGAATGCTCCTCTGTTCAAGCGATGAGCCTCCATAAACATGCATGACCGTCACTCACACTGACAGTCTAATGATTACTGTAACGGCCTCTTCCACCCAAACACTTCAGCCCTGCGTCTCTGTGCGGTTCCGAGTTCTGCTCTGCTCTGGCACTCGAGCTGCTGACACACACCAGAAAGAAAGAGAGCACGGAAAAGAGAGAGAGAGTGTGGCCAGACAGACAGTGGTAAGTCTCTCTCCTCAGGGGGTTTTGTGATGTGACTTGCCACTAATGAGAGCGTCTAGGAGACCTGTTTCAAAGAAAACAATGGTTTTCATGACTGTGTGCTGTGTGCCTATCGACTCACACTAAATTGCTTCTGAAAAACAGGGACTTTGTTAGCATAAAGGGACGGGCGTTTGTCCATGCAGTTTCCTCAAGAAGGTACGCGTCGCCTGCTTTCAAGAAGACGCTTACGGTGGTGGAACGGCCGTATTTTCCTCTTTTCTTGCACCCTTTTATCCATTCATTTCTCTCATCCCTTTTTCATTAGTGACAGATGGAAAAGTACAATCGTGGGGCTCCTTATTTGTCTCCTTAGATGAAAGAAGCCACCGAGGAGACGCTGTTCTCGAGCGTTTTAGCATGCTCAATTTAATGCTGTTGAATGCTATTGCATTTGGAGACAGCCCGGTTTAGAAGGATATTTTATTTAGTCGCTTTGTTCCTGCAGTAATTGTTGAGGGCGTTTAACGTAAAGTAGTCTGTGATAGTGTTGTTCTCAGGTATTAAAGAAATGGTTTAGCAAAAATATACAATTTTCCACTTAGTCAAGATGTAGTCGATCAGCCAAGGCATGTTTGGAGTCCAAATTTTGCTTCTTTAGTTTAAACGTGGAGCTGCAAGATTGTTGTTGCTTCAGTAGCCAGTAGTCACCTAAATATCCCAGCTTGTAAGGAAACAGGCCAGATGAGCACTTAAAGTTAATTCTGTTTTGTTACAATCAAGAATATTTTTTTATTATATAATCCTATGGCTGTTTGTTTGATCAGGCAAAACATGTTTGAAGTCTAAACTTCGCCTCTTTAGAACTGGGGCTATGAGGGTAATGTTACAAACAATAGAAGTCCATCGTCACCAATATCTTTTAGTTTTTTCATAAATACAACCTGAAACCTTCTCTCAATCAGCTCAAACCACAGCCAGCTCTTCACTAAGGTGGCTCAGATTTGTTAATGCGTTTTTTTTTACATTTACGGCATTTATCAGACGCTTTTATCCAAAGCGACTTCCATTTCCTAACTACAGGGGGCAGTCTCCCCGGAGCAACTTGGGGTT
>JBBPCY010000018.1:8914272-8935186 GCA_037974405.1 Brachyalestes nurse
TTGGGTGCAGGTCTCTACCTCGACCATTCAGAGGAACGTCTGGGTGTGTGAGAGATCTCAGGATTGGTGGGAGAATAATGTGGCGGGCTTTAGCGAGGAGCAGTGGGTCCGAAATTTTAGAATGAGCCAACCTTCGATTTGCTGTGTCAACGTTTGTCCGCATTCCTCTCTTACAACGACAGGACATTTCGCCGGGCTGTCCCTTTGCAGATGCACCTCAGGGTTGCTGTTTGGGATCAGCAGCGCATCAGTGTGCCTGATAGCCAGCGACTTCTGTCAAGCCATGCAAGACAAGCTGTGGCGTGAGCACATCAAGCTTCCGCAGCTGTTTTAATGACGTACAGAACGCAATGCCTAGGAAAATCCAATCTGCCTGTTTACATGACAGTCGCATTGGCACAGATCTGATTTATATCTGATTTATTTCCACATATGAACGAGGCCTGAAACCGATCTCAAAATATCCGAATGCATGTGTTTTTTTCCTGTTTGCACTGTCATGGCACAGATCTGATCTGTGTCACATATGAGCAAAAAATTCGAATTGGGTCACATTTAACTGACAGTGTAAACAAGGCCTATGACTTACTGTGAGATGCACAAAAGTGCTGGGCTGGAGATGGCTGATCTTGGATCAGAGCTGTATTTATGACTGTTATTGCCTCAAAAACTGATTCTACATCAGCTGCCCTGCTCCTGAGGTGGTGGGTTAAAACAGACCCTGTTGTCTGAAAAGGCTGCCCACATAGTTCAGCTACAGGGTGCATTTTGTTCATCTTTAATACTCACTTCAAGGCTTTAATTAGAATAGATTTTGGGTGGACACTTTTATATGCTACGACAGGCAACCACGCACCCCCTTACCCCAAGCCCACCCATATTGTGTCATATTGTGTCCTAAACCACAAGTTTGTGAAGTTTTGGGGGTGTATTTACAAAAAATGTTTGGGTGACTGTTGACTTCTATTGTATGTTTGCAGTGGTAGTTCCAGTTCTGAACTAAAGGAGCAAAATTTGAACAGAAATGCCTTGGCTATGGACCATATCTGGGAAAACGGAAAATTATGTATGTTTGATTTTTCCCTGAGCTTTTCTTCGACTTTGAATATCGCCAGTGTAGCAGCTATACTTATCTAAATGAAGAAGCTAGCCGAGGCACTGATGTAATCTCACTCCCAGCAGGTTGGGCAAATAGCAGCGTCTCTGGAGTCTCTTCCAGTGGAGTGGTTGTGCCAGCATACACACACACACACACACACACACACACACACACACGTACTTGCATACATGCACTCAGGCTGACAGCAGATTTCATTATAGTCATAAATGGAGGTTAATTAGCCTCATTTTGTTCTCTCCCCCTCTCCCTACATTCCCACCTCTTTATCCATCCTCGCTCAGTGGGGTTAAGGAGGAGGAGTGTTCGGCAGGACTAAAGCAGATGTTTGCCAGAGAGTAAACCGTGCGTGTGTGTTTGCTTGAGGTGGTCTGGATTCAGGAAGTGAAGCTGTGATCTGTAGCTTTGCTCCGACCATGACCTGTGCTGTGGAGACGCACACACACACACACACACACACACACGGCAGCCATAGTGATGGATGCGTTTCCCCTTCCTGAACCCCAAGTAAACTGACACACGTTCACAGGTGCACCCACAAACACTGAAGCAGTGACTCCACCACTCCTCTAACCTAACACACACACACACACTCAGGCCCACTTTATGGTCCATAACTTTGGAGTACTGCAGTGAATTAGCCCTGTTAGATTTCAGTAAACACACACACACTCGTTCTGAGTTCTATTTCAGAGGCAATCCAATGGCAAATGTCGCTAAAATAAAGTCGTCGTCACATAAGCTAGACGCACACATGCACACACATGCGCGCGCACACACACGCGCGTATATTAGGGCTGGGCAGTTTAACGCATTATCGTATTAACGCTTTATTTGATTATTTTATTGCGCGTTAACGCGAGGTTGTTTTTAAAATCTTTTTATTTTGAAGCTTCTTGCTTTCGCCTGGTTTTGCCGGGGTGACGTGTCCCATTACTTAAAGGTATTTGGACACCTGACCATTACACCAACAGGAACTTTAATGACACTGCATTCAGATGCATATACTTTATTATGGACGTGGTCCCTCTTTACAACTTCTATAATGGTTCCGCTCCCCATGCTCCGGACTTGCTTTTCTATAACAAACTTGATAACGTGAATGCCCTGCAGTGGCAAATAGCTTTGAACTGCAGCTGTGTAACTGTGTTAAAGGAACACTGTTGTTAAAAAGCTCCTTATTTGTTTAAAGTGTTTGCAAACCAAATGTAATTGCACTTTTGTTCCAGTGCGCAATACACTACTGTTGAATTCATTATTTAATTTTGCGTAGAACAATTCGATTACTCACGATTAAAAACAAATGATCTTTCCCCATCATTTATTTATGTATTCTTGTCACAATACTGACCATATATGTGAGTGTGTGTGTGTGTGTGTGTGTGTGTGTGTGTGTGTGTGTATGGTATGTGTGTGTATTACTACTACTACTACTACTACGTATTGTGTCATATATCTCTTACATGTTATCAAATATAGTACATGCCCATATATTAAACATACAGGGTCCGGTATTATTATTGCATGTAGGTGCTGCCATGTCCCCAGCAGGCAGAAGGAGTCAGTTGACTGGGGCTGATCCCAGGAGGGTTCTCAGGCTCAGCTGTGATGGATAAGCAGAATGAAGCTTTAAACTAAGCAGCAGCTCACACTGAGGAAATATGTGCTACAGACTCTTCTCATCTATATGATGCAATGTTGCGTTAGCTGCAGCTGACAGTTTGCCATGTGCTGGTATTTGTATTGTCATCTATGGATTCATCTATTGTTGCCCTGTGCCACCACTGACAAAGTCCCCCTCCTCCTCTCTCTCTGTAGCGCTGATAGCCATCGGTCAGTACAGCAGCACTATCGAGACGGTGGACGCAGGCTGGTGCAAGGAGATCACAGATCAGGGAGCCACCCAGATCGCCAAGAGCAGCAAGTCCCTGCGCTACCTGGGCCTGATGAGGTGTGATAAGGTAAGATTTTTATTACCACTTTACATACACACATGTACACACACACACCCCCCACAGCTCAATAGAGATGTAACGAATATTAGTATATTATTCATGTATATATATATATGGGCCCGATCTTATATGATATCGGTATCGCCGTTAATCCGATATCGGTCAGACAGTCCCGATCTCTAAATTCCTCGCACTTGCACTGGACCTTAAACTCAACGCTGTAATACGAGATGCGTCAGCATCCAACCCAAAAGCGAAAGGAATATCAGAGAAGACTCTTAGCTCTCCTTCAAGACTTCTTTGGGGTTCTTTCAGGGGCTGTTTTGTGTGTTTTGTTGGCTGGTTTTGCCCTCTAGAGAGAGAGCTCTGTCTCTCAAAACATGAGGCTAAAGTTGGGCATGCCGTAACTCAGCCGGTCTACCTTAAATAGAGAAGTGCTTAGATTACACTCTGCCTGTGTCCTGTCTCCAAATTCACATAATTTTCAGTGTATTCGTTTTGCACTTTACTTTTTTTACACCGTTGTTGCTGCTAAAATGGACATAATACTTGAACTATTTAGATGATTCTCTCAAAACACGATGAAGCTAAAGCGGGGCATCTCGTGACTCGGCCGGTCCACCTTAAATAAAGAAGTGGTTAGATAACACTCTGCCTGTGTCCTGTCTCACATACAGCCGTGGAAAACAAAACAATAAGAGACTGATCACACTTTATTCCAATGTTTGGAGAAAATATAATACATGTAAATCATTTATTATACCTTGGAAATGTTAAACTGCACAACACTCTTACAGTATTTTACAGTTGCAACAATTAAAACAGTGATGTTAAGAGCAGTGTGTGTGAGACTCTGTTTCATCCATCAGAAACTGAATCAGGAGTGAAGCTGCTGGAATACAGCACATAGTAAAGCTGCTCTACACACACTACTGCACTCACAACACATACAGAGGCGTTTCTTATTTTTACACACACACACTGCAATAGTTCAGAAAAGAATAGTAACCTGTGCATTTCACACACACACACACACACACACTGTACAAACTGAACACAAAAAAAGGGAAAAGACTGCTTTGCTAACTTTGGTATACAGAGAACATCACATCCCTGCTCTCCCCTCTCTCACACTCTCTCCCTCTCTCACACTCTCTCCCTCTCTCACACTCTCTCCCTCTCTCACACTCTCTCCCTCTCACACACACTCTTCCTCTCTCTCACACACTCTCCCTCCCACACACACTCTCTCTGGTTCAATACATATACCTTTATTAAGCCTTATAGTTCACAGTAAAATGAATAATAAATTGTATGTGTGTTGATAGTTTTATTAATTTAAACCTAGTAATGAGGAATGCTTTTATTTTTGATCACAGAAACTTGAAATGATGCTCTCATGATGATTTTAGAGCGGTCGATTTGTCTTATGTAAGGAGTTCTGTTCACCGGCTGAGTGAACTTCAGTCCTCAGTCCTCGCTGTACCCTGTGAATGAGTTTTACTGGCTGTGCAGCATAAAACGCAGCTAAAACGAGTCCTACTCTGCTAGATTCCCATGACTGTGTGTGTGGGTGGGCTTGGGCTTGCTTTTTTGCTTTATATGGCCTGAAGCCTTACAATCGAGACAACTAGTCCAGCTGCAACTTCACCTTATTTAAGGACCATGTTAACCTATTAGTGCCCATACTCCCATTTGCCACTCAGGACTGGTTATTTCTTGCAGAAGCTCCACTGAAGGCCTGGGTGATTAGAGCACAGCACTGGCCTAATAGTCTAACATAGATCAGAACAAATCTGAACAAATCTGACCTGTAATGTTAATGTAATGTCATACTATGCTCATACTGATGGAATCCACACCAAATGATATCATTTTCTTATTATTTTTGTAACAGTCTAGGCCTGTACATATTTAATATTTCATTTAAGAACATTACATCTGACTTTTTTGAGAAATACATGCCTTATTTCATAAAAAACGATTGAGACCCCCTGATCCTGCTATTGTCAGTTTATTGGATTACTGCTCTATTGCTGTGGGCAACATTTAATTCAATTGAAGTTTTTGTCTTTATACATATACACAAGTGTACAATGTAACTAATGGTTTGATTTCTTTGATTGTTATACACAAGAATATACACAAGAAGTCAAATTGAACAGTTTTTCAGTTTACTGGTAAGAATAAACAGGTATAATTATTATTACTGTTATTATTATTAGTAGTAATTGTATTATTGGGAGTCTCTTTTTCTGTATTGGCTGGGCTGGGAATGCAAATTCTATTCAGCCTGATAAGTGTTTAATTAGGGATCTCATTAGGCCAAATATAACCATGCTTGTCATGCTTCTTTTACAAAAAACTACGAAATGATTTGCAAATGAGTATAAAGGGATGAGTGTGTGAGCGTTTTGTTTAAGCGTTTGGCCTGTGAATGAGACTCAGTACACCAGAAACCTAATTTTCTCCAAATTAATCTTCCTGATCTGTATACCGTGTTTGGAGTTAGTCCGTTTGAGAGCTGTTAATCTGTGTTTAATATGGCATGAACAGCAAAAGCCGTCAGAAGGAATCAGAAAAATAAGAGGAATGAACCACTCTTCGGAGTGCGCTGTGTTATTAACTCCCTGGTGAATTGCAGTGAAAAGTAAATAGCATGGTTCTGGCATGGAGGGATGCAGAGGAGGCACAGCTGGCTCATCAGGCTCTCTCAATATCCAGGGTTTTTGTTTGCATGTAAATACCTGTTTTTTTCTGGAAAAACTCCCTGAGTTCTGCAAATTAAACTGCTAAAAAAAGAAGATACATTTCAACCACTCCTTCCATGCAAACTACATATATTTTAATGAATATAGGACTATATGCTGAAAAAAATCCATGTTTTAGTAATAATTTATAGGTAACAGACTTGTTTTTACACTGATCAGGCTTGCTCTGATTGGCTGCTGTGCACTATGAATGCTCTCCTGACTTCTTTAGATACATCTGGCTTTTACACACTGAGGAAGACTGTTAGCAGTCTAATCCAACAGTGCAATTTTTCATTAGCATTTGAGTTTTTAGGCTGTTTGTAAACTTTTGATACACAACTCATTAGTTAACTGCCTGCTTTTAAGAGGATGACGTTGTTTAAGTAAAAGACAGACTGGCCAGTCTTACACAGTGTAGAGACAACAAAAACACACCAGTGTGAAACAAAGTGGTAAAAATTGACTCATTATGCTTTTTTTTTAATTGACTATGAAAAGTATTTTAAATGACTTCATATTAAATGTATTTGACTCAAATTCTTATATGACCTCCAGATGTTTTTTTATGAAATATTAGCATCAGAAGCCTAATGGAGTTTTAGCCATTTGCCCAGCAAACTGTCCAGAAAGTGTGCCTGTCCTCAGAGTAACTCTCATAATCAACAGGAATGTTGTTGGATTCGTGGTTTCTCCCTGCTGAGAGCCATCCTTCTCCGCTCGCCTCTTGCTGTTGAGGGTCAACCTCGTTTCCACAGCCGTCGTCTCAAGACAAATGAAATTACCTTTCCGCCCAGCTAATGCACCGACACTGTCATTATCTGATTTTGGATGCTGCAGTTGCATTTGGCCTTGACTGTAACACTAGGCCTTTAAGTGAACATCCGCACATGCGTACTTTTCTTCCCCCTCATTTGCGACCGTCCCATTCAGCTTAGTGTTTAGGCAGCCGCACACAAGCGTGTCGAGCGAATGCCTCGGCTTTCCAGCGCGCGTTAAATGCTCAGTGTGGCTGGAATGTGGACTATTTCCTTTCATTTGGGTCATAGCACTGCAGTCAGAGATTGAGATGGCACGCTCTTCAACGCGCCGCTGATTTTTCCCCCTGCCCTTGGGGTAAACGTACGGAGACTTGGACCGCGAAAGAATGCTATTGATCCAGGACGGCCAAAATAATCAAATCAATTCTTTTAAAGCCTCGCTCAGTTCTTCGCAGACTTTGATGCGGAGCATGAAGGGCTGAGTGAAAGCTCATTCCTTTTTATCAAAGAGAAATTTGCCCAGTCTAACAAGCCCTCTTTGTTCACTCCAGCATTCTTTCCTCTGTAAAATACAGTTTCGATGCTGAAGTGGAATTGAAATGTCATATTTTTCACTGATTTTTTTTTTCTTCTCCTCCCAGCAGAAACAGTCAGTTTTTTTTGTGAGTGTGTGTGTGTGCATGTGTGTACTCCAAAAGTCGCTCACTGGGGGGGGTTTCTAAGCGCTGGGAGAGAAAATTGTGGCCCATTTTGTTTACAGGTCAGTGCATGTAACCTGTGAAACTTCGATCTGAGAGTTGCAGAACTTTCAAGGGTCTGTTCTGTTTCAACAAAAACACCCCTCAATGCTTTCGCCTCGCCGCAAAATCCAAAACAGGCCACCGTGCTTTTCTAGTAAGAGTAGCTTCCCACCGCGTCCCGGCAACTTCCAGCACGTTTCCCTCTAAAACACTTTGCTTTGACAAAAGTATTTCTCATCTGCGGTAAACCTCGCTGGAGGTTCTTTGAGATTGTTGGACGCTCTAATTGGACTGTTCTCCTCCTAAAAGTTCCCCTTGCGCCCCATTCAGCACCTCAAGTCTTTTAGAGTCAAAGTAAATATCAGCGCAGTTGAGTGATACGCACGGCATCAGCATGAAATGAGACAAGGAAAACAATGTTTGGGAGCGCAGGAGAAGTTATGATTGTAATGGAGGAGAGGAAAAGAGAGAGGAGAGGGGCAGAGAGACCACAGTAGCCACCCATAACTTAAGGCTGAGCTTTGAAAGTAGATACAGGAACAGACTGCATCCACAGATCCGCTGCTTGGGAATAAATGCTGTTAATTTGCATGCAGCTCGCACTGAAATAAAGAGCAAATTGTGCAAAAACCCAGAACTTTAATGCGAGGCTTATGCAGACAGGAACTCTGATCCATTGACTTGAATTCAGTCAGAATTCACTGTACACATTATTAAAAATCTTATTTACAATAAGACTACTCTTATAAAGGGTTTGTACATGATTATTTATTAGACAGTTTATAAAGCATTAGTGAGCAGTTATAAGCAAGTTGTGACGGTCGTTATACATTGATGCAAGCTCACTATTTGGTGAAATCTCAGATCTTGCTAGTTGCTTAGTGTATCTCATCTCTTTCTCAGGCAGAATGTTAAACTGTGAACTTCCTCAGGTGTTTAACATGCTGTTAATGTTAAAACACCAGATTTTGGTAGTGAGCCTGCACCAGTGTATGACCATTTGTTATAACTGCTTATTTATGATTTATAAATGGTCTACAACCAAATTAACAACCTGATTAGAAATCCTTTATAATCCCTTTCTCAGGGTAGTCGTATTGTAAAGTGGTTGCATTATCTTTGCCTGAAGTCAACTACGCACCACCATGCTTGTAACGTGCTGCTAAAAAATTAAATAATGCAGTCATCAAAGCGGGAGATCCACTGATACAAATTGTGGCTTAAATTTTTTAAGTCCTGTTCTGTAACTCCAGTAATGGTAATGTAACTCTGGCCTAAGAGGGACCTGAATACAGAAGAGGCCACAGCCATCAGTAACCAGGAGTCAGAAAGTGCAGAATAGGCCCTGCTCTCTGGGTGGAAGGATGATTCAGCTTCTTTCTCCCTGATGTTCTAAACTGTTAAAAATAATGGTTGTAGCTAATTGTTGGGGTCTGCCAGCTCATATACACCGATCTTTCAGTTCACATAGATCTGTGGCCAACTTGGAGGAAACACCTCTGTATATTAACGGTCCACGATTTGGCTGGATTAGGCAGATTCAGGCAGGGGGTGAGAATTGGCAGAGATGAAAATTGGAAAATATTGAAAAATATCATGGAAAACCAGTTTAATGTAATATTGCATCCCGTGCAGTCTATACAGTCCAGGCATGGAAACTATACCTCAAAAGCAGCCTTGTTGTCATAAAAGCCTGTAAATTAACAGAAATCCATCTCAAGCAGTTTAGACTGCTGTCATAAGGAGTTTCACCCCGGACTGCTTTCTGAATGCAGAGCAGCCAATCAGAGCAAAGGTCATTTACATATCAGTCTTAAAGGCACAAAGACAGCCTGTTTAATTCTAAGGAAAAAGGGGGGTTGGAAAATGGTCATGACAAAAATGAATGAGGACTTTTTAATGTAGCCTCATTGGTGGCAGTCCAATCTTTAAAAAAAGAATACGTCCCCTCACTATGGGGTTTCAATAGGAATCAAATCATGGAACAACCTAATTAATAATTGATTATCACTGTTTAATTAGAGACCATAGGAAGTTGTTGCCATGGCTTAATTATCTCGTTATCGTGTTTTAATTAGATATTTTAATATGAAGGGATGTCAGCAGTGAGGCTGCATAGTTTTTACAACTTAAAGCATACAAATATCAAAGGTAGACTTCAGAGAAAAAAATATCCAAAAATAACAACTGAGCACCTTCAAATTCCATCAAAGAGATTTAATTAAAGTGATTGTGAGTCCCGTGCTGCAATTGGTCAACATATCTGTAGAAGGAAAAGAAGAAGAAAAAATGGTCTTGAATCGAGAAGTAAGCCCTCAAAACTCTGCGGCCACCTGCTGTTTCTTACTTTCACGGCTGCTAAAGGATGACAGCTTTCCACAAACGATGCTAATTAGTTTTCTTCATGTGTCTCAGGATTTATTATTTCATCAGAACAAACCCTCCGTAATGCAGCAGTCACTTCGAATGTGGATTTAGCTTTGTTTCTACAAATGAAGGTTAAATGTCAGAAACGAGAAAAGCACTCACGTGTGCACGTCTCTCTCCGTCAGCCGCTCTTCTCAAAAAATAAAAAATGTAAAAAAAATAAAAAAACATGGGCACATTTCTGGGAACGTGATATCAAGGGTAAGGTTTTCATCCCGGCCTCCGTTTAGTAATACCTGACCACGCTTCCAACAGAAACAGCCCGCTCCCCCCTCGCTGGCTGGCTGATGTCTCGCGGTGATTTAGGCGATCATTTAGGACTGAAGGCAGCTTTGCGAACGTTATGACGGCATAAAACACGAAGGCTCTCCTCAGACGTCGCAGCCCACGTCTTCCAGACCGCATCCCGCTCTCTGGTGGGCTTTCCTTCAGTCTTTATCAAACCTGGGGAAATATTTGCCACTCATTTCAATGTTTTACAGCCGGAGGGATAGAGCGGCGGCGGCGCTAGGAGTGTTGTAAATCTGAGTGTTTGTTCAGGCCGTTTGTGCTCTCCACACACTCTGAGAAGCTTTTCTGAGCTCGAAGCGACAGCTGTTTAGCGCGCAGTCTGTTCATTGAGCTAAATGTGGCCTATTTGTGAGCATTTTTTACCTTAAAAGTGCAGGAATCCGGTGCAGTAGTTAAATCACACGTTGTGCAAATGGCCCGAAGTTGCTCACAATTTGTACATCTAAGCACAGTGTGTTCTGCATGAGCGACTCGTCTGCTGAAACGCTCACATGCCATAAGCTGCGATCGTCCAAAAGCATGAACATAAAAGGGTGCTTAATGTGCTTTTAATATTAGCTTGTTCCGTTATTTCCTCGCTCGGCGTTCCTTCACCCCGTTCGAGTCTTTTATCGCTGGGATAGGGAGATTTCCGCAGCGACATATGGAGAGATCTGACAGTTTTATGAAGTGTTTTAGTGGGCTGAAGGCTTGAGAAAGTTGTTAGGAAAAGCAAATTCAGCCCCAATAGTGCATTTACATCACCGACTGGCTCTTTAGACGGGGCTGTAAAAATAAAAACGGGTTAACGTCCGTCCTCACGGAAGACCGGCGCTGGACGTGTTATTCCTGCGCAGCGCGGGTCTACACCGCGTGGCATATTTACGTGTTTTGAAAAGAGTTTGCTCAATTAACGTGAGTAAGAAAAACAGCGTAAAGCTGTGGAACAGTATATCAGAGCAGTACAGCTCTGAGAAGCTCCGTGTGAAGAAACACTGGTGTCTCTACAGCAGCATCTCGCGCTTCTGCTCCAGTACAGTACAGCACTGTGGGTATTAGATTTCACTTTGTCCTCGGTCACAGCCACACATTGCTTGTCAGGCGATATTAGGAAGCTCTCTGATCCCAAGATTAAAGTCTTTGAAGATAAAAAAAAAACAGAAAAAAGAAATATATCATAAAAATCCTTGCCATCAGGACCCACAGCTTCAGATATCTCCAAAAGATTAAAACCATTAATCTCGGGTTTAAAGGCCTTTCATATGGATCTCCTCTTGTCTTGAGTGCGCTCACACACACTCTCTCACACAAACACACGCACACACACACATACAGATTTGAACCTGTTATTTTGTTGGTTTGGTTTTTATACAAAATTCTGCATGATGCAAGCCTGAGCAAGGAGCAATACACTGTATTGATGTCGTTTTGGTGAGGTCAAAAGAACCTTATAGGTGTGAATTCACTATTCTCTCACACCTGCCTGAAAGATTTTGTTTATATTCTCTTCAAAGTAAAGGTTCTTGGCTTGGATATTTGATGAATTATGTGAAAAGTTTTTTTATAAGGCTTCTACACTCTTCCCTGAATCAGATGTCCATGCCAAGAACCATTATTTTTAAGAGTATATAAACAAAACCTGTCAAGCGAGTGTAAGAGTGAACACTCACAAATATGCTGTTTGTTGCATAAAGTTGCAAAAAAAAATTCTTTTTTGTTTATTTATATTCTCCGAAAGATACCGGTTCTTGGCTTGGACACTTGATTCAAAGAAGAAGCCCCTGACAAGTGGAGAAGGTTTACATTTTGTGAAGGGTTTTTTTAAAGGTTTAAATGTTCTTCACACTTGCACCTCATTTACAAAAGTCTGGCATCGCTCCAAAGAACACTTTTCTGTCTTTCTTTTTTTTTTTTAAGTCAACCTGAATTGGAAATTTCACTGCATTTTCCTTCCGTGATGTGACATTTCTGAGTAAAACAGGATATTTAATGTCCCAAAGTTTCTGGTGGGCCATCATTTTGTAATTTAATTGAATCATGAAAGCAGGCGTTCCAACAGAAGAGTGGAGTCAGAACAGGACAGGCTGACTGCTGCTGCTGACGTCTGTTTTTCCGAAAAGCCCAAAATAGAAAAGGTCAATTCAATAACCGAGGTTTTTTGTTTGTGCGTTTTCTGTAGTTTCTGACGCATGATTCTATTTTTGCTGAAAGTTTGATTTTATTATACATTTTTTAGATCTAGATGACAGGAACGGCAGATTTTAGTGTCTTCGTTGGTATCACTTCTCTTACGCTATCACTGCAAAAGCAGAAGAAAAAACATCATCAGGTTCATCAATCAAATTAATATGCAGCTCATTATAATGGTCTAATGGTTTAATACTTAAGCCATTGGACATGTTGAATTAAGAGCACAAGTCTTAGTTCTGTGTCGTACCATAAGAGGTTATTTGACTTATAACAATAACCAAAACCCTTTGGTGCTTTATAGAAGCAGCATTTAATGAACCAAATTAATTGAAGAACGTTTTCTCCTCTGGTAAAGTTGCTCTTTTGGAGATGTGAGGTTTTGTTCTGGCAGTGACAATTTGTAACCATCACCTTTAGAAAAGACATTACGTTCATTTGGCAGACGCTTTTATCCAAAGTGACTTACAATCTGAAAGAACCATCCTATTTGTCTTCAAGTGTAGTGTAGATTCATTATCTGTGTATTTACACATATTTCCTGCTGATTTTAACCAGTGCAGTGTCAGCGCAGGCCTTCCCACCCCTCTGTACAGTCGTGTGCTTTGGTCTCGCCATGCGTGTGAATGTTTGTGATGTTCATGTTCATTTTCACTCTGGAAAGATTTATGATTGCTTATAATGAAGAACAATTAGAGAGGCTCTCCTGGGGCCCGTGCTGTTCATTCGTAATCGGAGTGCCACACTGTTGACATTGTACATGATGAAAGTTAAAGGGTGGAAAGTTGTTTTGACTCAGTGCCTCAGAGGACAAGGGTAATTATCTCAGAGAGCGCCGAATGCGTCTGTATTCTCTCTAGAACCTGCCTTACATGTGCCATTCTTCAAAAGCTGCAGGCGCAGAGCATACTGAATCCACAGCTGCGGAATCCTCCGCTTCCTTCATATCTGACTGATGCACTGGGTCACATCTCAGGCAGGCTGTTGTGCTTTATTTTATCACATGCTGAGGTGGTGGTCGCTGCAAAATGTCCAACAAATAGACTCCCTTCTTACATATTAAGCTCCCATTTTAATGTGCAGTGAATTTCACAAGAGGTAATACAGCATGAGAGCGCAAAAGTGACATTCATGGCATGTATCCAGAGTTTTATACGCAAGAAATATAGTCTAACTAGAACATGTAGGCTAAAGAGAAGCTGCCAAAATGAAAATAGATGCTGTGGTGTAGTGGGTAATGGCCTCTTATGCACTACACTATACGTCTCACTACTCCTCACGGAAAAGGTCCTTGGACAAGACTCCCAACTCTACATTCTCTGTAACATGATAGCATTGTGTTATGCTCTACATAACAGCACACGTGTTACTGCCACTGCTCTAAATTGTTCGTTAATTTGAATGAAGCTAATATGGAAGTTATTCATTTATTTTCAGTCAATATCATATTTACATACTCTTTGTTGTTGTAGGTAACATAGTTTATGATGATTTGAATTTGATGAAAGAGATTTTATGTACAGGTTTGGTTTGCGGCGTCCTTCAAGTTAAACTTGTGTGTACATGTGTTTCTCTGTGTACCTCATTGTGAAATTTTTAAACGATCCAAAAAGTGGTCTTTGAATTATTGCTATTAATCCATTCAATCCATTTCATCCGTTCTTTGAATGGTGTGTATTGTAGATGTTGTGTGTGAAGAACCTTTTTGAAGTATGAAGGACCTCTACATATCATAAGATTTCCTGTAATCCTCTTCATGCATCTTTTACTCAAACATCAGAATCAGAGAGACACAAGGACAGGAACAATAAAGTCTAAAATGAAATAAAATAATAAAATGGTGGCTCTTCCCGGGAACCAAAAGTGTTTTTTTTCTGTGGCATTGCTTGGAGAATATTTAGTTGGGCCTGTTTTTGAAGAGAGCCTAGTAAAGCAGCACACATCCGAGGGTTAAACCGAAGCCTCTCCTGTGCTCTTGTGTTTGTCCAGGTGAACGAGGAGACGGTGGAGAGACTGGTCCTGCAATATCCGCACATAGTGTTCAGCACAGTGATGCAAGACTGTAAGCGGACGCTGGAGAGGGCCTATCAGATGGGCTGGAGCCCCAACACCTCCACTGCATCCTAGCCAACACACATGCACACACTCCTACACAATCATGTCTACACAGATGAACTCATGTTTGCCTTCCTTTTCAGCACAGCTGGTCAGTTCTAAGAGCATTAATATTGTGCTAGTGCCATTTCATTGGACCTAGTATGTTTTTTTTTTTCCTTTTTGCCAGGCATCTGTTTTTAGACAGATGTAAGAGCAAGATACTCTGAGACTTGAAATTTTAGCCATCCACAACATACTATACCGGCTTTTTTTGGGGTTTTTTTTGACTAGCACATGCTCTGAGACCATCCTTTTCCATCTGTGTTCCAGCTCGAGCATTAGTATCTGAGGAATCTGTTCGGGGGACTGGGTGGGTTTGAGTTGACTTTGTTGCTTCCACTTTCTTTGAGTCTAAACTGAGCAGACACTGTGTTTCCAGCACCGCTCCTCACATATCGGTTAAAGGAGACTGTAATCTTTCGCCTCTGCCAGAAAGGGGCTGGGTATCGAAATTCAATACCTTTAGAGTGTGTTCAGATGACGCCTTTCCAAACTCTCTCAGACGTGCTTCTTCTAATTGTTGTCTGTGGAGCAACACGCGCCGTGACTGAAGACCCTGTGACAAGCCTGCGTTGTTAAATCGCTCGTTTAAGTTTTCTGCCGAGCCCTGCCAAAGAGAACCAGCTGACTAATCAGTATTGAGGACCGTCTCTCCCTGGACAGCCCCTCATCCAACACTCCATCCAAAAACTTTAGATTGTCTCCATTAACTGTGTAGTAACGTTTTAATAATGCACACAACAGTGTTGCTGGATTATGAACAGTGTCACAGCTGGATTATAGTATTGGGGCTTATGTAAATGTATCAACTTCAGTTTTTACTAATAAAATTACATATATCAGGATATACTTAGTTACGTGAGTAAATACTGAAGTTAATGCATTTGTACATGACCAGTAGCTACATTATTTTGTGCATTGTTAATGTGTACGTTATTCAGGACTCTTCATATAAAGTGGGTACAAAGGTGTTTTTCAACAAACAGAGCAGAAAGTGCAATTTGTATATATATATATAAAACATTCATTGCTCTTTTATTCTCTCAAACTATGTTTACCTAGTTGTCAATCAAATGCATTGACCCACCTCCAAAAACATGCGTCCTGATTCTTTTTAAGCCGCACAAGAAAGTGTCATCTCAGCACTCCATAATGGTTTCTCAGTACTGCCAGGTATCAGAAAAGTCTTTGTCATTGAAAACTAAATTTCAGCATCTTCAGTAATCTTAGCCTCTGTAAGCCAACAGGTGTGTTCATTCCCAAATCTAGAATGCTGATTGGCTGCCTATGTGTCTAATTTGCATAATTTCAGCACTCGTGACTCATCAGCAGTCTGATAAACATCTATATACTTTTGATTTGTATTAAAAAGAAGGCATTACAAAAGAAGGCTTGAAGAAAGGAACGTACTGGTATTGATATGAGAAATATTTCAACGATACCCAGCCCTATTTCAGAGTTCCAGACGGTTTATAAGAAAGAAGCAGAGTTGCTGAAAAGTTCAGACAGTGGTCAGGGTGAACATTAGGCCTCGGTGTTTAGACTTCAAGTGACCATAAAATGCTTAGTTTGAGTGTTTTCAGTATTAGAGATGTGTTGGACGCTTATTCTTCGGTATCTGTGTTATCGTCCGAGTCCAGCTGAAGAACCCGCCTTGACGAACGTGGGCTCGGCTCGTGGGTGTAATGGTACCCTCAGTCTGCGTTTCCAAGCGTCTCAGTCCAGTGAAGCAGGCCACTTCATTAAAAAAAAAGATTATAACACTGAATGCAGTTCACAGTAGGATCTAAAGGCCCTGTATGTGACATATCCAGGATTATGGACAAAAAAAAAAGAAGAAGACTGTTGCAGGAGAAGACTCTATTAATGCCTTCTATTCTTCTCTCCTTCTAGAAGTAATGTTGTTTATCTCTTGTGATAATGTAAACAGTGGTTTGGAGTTTGTTTTGGCTGTTCAATTATGTAGGGTAACTTTTAAGAAAAAAAAACTAAGGGGTTATTCAGTTTGATTTGTTTTTTTTTGCATAACCTTCTATTAACATTTTTTTCCAGGCATCTGTATTTGCCTGGAGTCTAATTGAGTTTGTGGAACGATGAAATTCATCCATTTAAACTTTAGAGGTTAGAATTCATTCATATCCCGCCTCTCCTCCTCGGATCCATAGCTCGTCTGTGATATACTCTTATGCAAACAACCAGGGTATTTTCCTATTGTGTAAAGATAGCTGAGGCCAGTCTCTTGTAGCTATTGCACTGCATCACATGTTAAAGGGGCAGCAGGTTAGTTACTCTGTTATCTTTTACTGTACTTGGGGATTTGAGTTGATTAAAAAAAATACAATTCTACTTCCTTACGGTTCCTAGACTGTTTGAAACCGAGTGTGTATGTTCTCTTCCTGAGTGTGTGAAGTCTTTGAGGTATGATTGGATAATCAGTAAATTAATCAGATGGATGAAATTGGGACTGAAGAGTAATTCCATGAGTTTAATACAGTATATAATGGTACATGACAATACGTGAATTTAAGGCTCATACATGGGCACTTGAACCATTATATTATACAGTATAATATATACTATGAGTATATAAGTTAGTATATAAAGTTTATTAATAAACATAGTGAAGTACACCTAATACTTTTTTTTTTAAAAAATAAAATAATTTTAATAGACATAATAGAGAATAAGCGATATCAGTAAAGCTTTCAAAAGGTCCAGCCACCAAAATAAACTTTGATTTTTTATTTATTTGATAACTTTATCGTGTAAAACCGTGAAAAGGGATGATATGGCAGCCAGTTTTTTCATGAATTATTCCACTCTTCAGTCTGATAGTCTTGGCCTTCTCAGTGTTATTTGGCACAAAAAAAAAATCAAAAAGCTTACTGAGGTGGAAAAAGTGTTTTTGGTAAGACTGATATTTAACTGAAAGTACAGAGGACAAAAAAAAGTGCTTTCCTGACGTTAAAAAAAAGAAGTTGGCTCCGTTTGGCACTGAGCTCATGGAGTGATTCTGTTTTTCTGCTCTCACAGCAATATCTGTGTAAACTCTGCAAATTCTTCATTTTTCATTCTGTCTCACAAATGCGCATCGTGTTCCCAATGCTGAAACCCTTTCACACCATTACACTTCAGTGAGAGGATTCACCTTTGATCTTTGTCAGATTATGATGTTCATTCAAGGATAATAATTGACTTGAACTGACCCTCACATCACTTAAAAGCGTCCTCCCCATCATTAACCACAGCTTCATATACACTGCAGTAGTGGCCAGTAGGGCTGGGTGATATGGACAGTAAATCAGTCAGTTCAACCACCTCCTGTTTATAGATTCTGTACATCTCTGGAACTCCAATCCTCCCAAATAGATTCATCAGGTGTTGGTGATGGAGAACGATATCTAACATGTCGGTCCAGGAGCTCCCATTCATGTTCAACTGGGCTGCAAAGTCTGGAGAAGATTATTTAAATCATTTTCATGCTCAGACCACTCAGTGACCCTCATGCCCCCTGTGGATGGGTTGCCTGGTGGTTAGGAGGTTGCCTCTGAGATCGGAAGGTTGTGGGTTTGAACCCCAGGACTGCCAGTGGAACCACTGAGGTACCCTTGAGCAAGGGCGCTGTGTTCCTGCCCACTGCTTTACTTGGTGAATGGGTTAAATACAGAAAAAACAAGAGAAAATACAAAAATGGCTACTTTACAGATGTTTAACCAGAGGATGAAGGTGGTCAGTCAGAATAACTTTAGATTTGCAGTTATTCTTTCCTCTAAGAGAAGGGAGGTCTTAAGACCATGCCAGAGAAAAGCCCCTCACAGAAAACTAAAGCCTGTGGAACCCTTCACTGTAGGGGGATCCCTTCACTGTTTTCTCCCATTGGTGAAAAATAAGGAAGAGACTGATATCTCACTAATGCATGAGCATCACACTCTCTAATGGTGTCCTTTCCACCACTGTTTCCAGCTGTTTACAGTTTCCCACAGATGGGCTGGGTGTCGGACTGCTGGTTCGGGAGTTACCTCTGCGATGGGAAGGTCGTGGGTTTGAATCCCAGGACTGCCAGTGGCACCACTGAGGTACCCTTGAGTAAGGTACCATCCCCACACTCTGCTCCCACTGTTTTATTTGGTGAATGGGTTAAAAGCAGAGAAAGAATTTCACACTGTTCGCACTGTGTGCTGTACATGTGACAAAAATGGCCACTTTACACACTTTACACTAATGTAAATGCAGATGTCACTGTTCCTATTGAAACACTGTCCTGTCGAGGAATCCCCCAGTGATGAACCCCCTTTCAAAGATCTGCTCTTACTACCCCGCTCCAAAATTGAGGTCTGACGGGTCTGCTCTGCATTTTTATACAAACCACAGACCGTGACAAGATGATTTATTCAGGTTTTTCCTACATCACTCATCTGCATATGGTAGGTGTGCCAGATAAAATGGTTGAGTATGAGCGTTCCATGTGGTGTTTCTGTTTTTTTGTGCACACACTGGATATAAACATGTAAAATACTTTGGTGAACACACAATGAACATAATGAATACCATGGAATCCACGCAGTAAAGGGTGCTGTGATTGGTGAGAGGGCTCGTTTGCAAAAGGCAAAACAAGAAATGATATTATCCAAAGGCCAGTATCACAATACGCCATTACACTGCGCAGCCCTTCTGACCACAAGGCTGAAAAATGCACTTTTTTTTACCATTAAATATCATGGGTTCGAGTGAGTTGCTCACATGTGTTATTGCATGTCCTTTTTCAGTGAGTTTGTCCTCACTCTTTCTGCCCAGACGTCCTTTTCTCCACGCTTTCAGCCACGGTGGTGTGTCAATATATTTGGATAGTGCTTTGATAGGGCTTAAAGGGATACAGTTGTGCTTCGGCTCAGCCTCCAATGTCGAATCCCCCCGCAAATCTCTATCTCTGTATCTAATCGGACCACTCTTCAGCGGAGGAAAAGTGGCGAAGTGAAGCTCAGTACTGTATGTAGATCACAAGGAACAGATTTGAAAAGATGCACTGAGATTGCCTCCCAGTACGCCTCCCACTACACAAGCTGTCTTTCAACATGTCTCAGACTTTGACATTCAAAAAGCAACTTTCATGTGCTAATTTCACTGCGCAGGGGGTGTTTGTTGGGTGTCGTAGTTCATGCTTCAAATGTATGAGGTAATATCAATGAAGGACACACAGGTCTTGGCAAAAAAAAAAACACCATATCTGATACATCTTCATTTTTTGAGGAGTTCTCCATTGAGGATCATTGAAGCAAAAAGCTAAGAGGGGCTGTGTGTTATAGTGAGGGTTGACAGACAACCTTAACTGTGATGAAATCGTTATGTTTGGCCTTATTTGCTTTTATAGAAATAAGATAAAATACAGCAATGTTCAATAAATAAGTTGAGTATGGAAGAATGGAATAAGTAAGCAAGTCTTTCCCCAAGTAAAGTATCAAGGGGATAAAGGCCATTTTCTTCTCTTTGCATTTAAGAATTATGTATGTAAATAAGCTCTGTTTTAATTGGCTGTCCTGTATTGTTCCTCATTTGAAAAAGCTGGACTAAAACACTTTTTATAGTCTGATAGCGTGAATGTGCGGGACTAAACTGCAGTAGGAATATTTAAATAAATGGGAATGTAGTGGTTGTCCATTTTGCAAACTTTTGCCGGCAACGTGAACTCACTTCATCAATCACTGTTGAATATGGCGTTGCCATGGCGACAACCAATATGAAGGACTGGCAAAAGTATTAGTTCTCTACCCAGTCACCAACAGAAAATCAAAGTGATTGACGGACATCCAGGCTGTGTGTGAAAGCGCTCATAAAATTTGCCATTTTGGAAACATGAAAGGAAAGGAAAGTGCCCAATGTCCCCATTTTCACATTGTGTGACTTTTTTTTTGCATTTGAAAACATTTTGCCCTTTGTGTGTGGTTTTTTTTTTGTGTGTCAAACAACTTGGAAAATAAAGTGCACCTGATGTTGTTTTGGAACTTTTTTCATCTAATAGCTTTTGGAACATGACTCATCCATCAGATTTTACAACCAGAACTCTCTGTTGCGTTCACAATGGTTCACTCATTACCTCATTTGCTGCACAACATTTCCTGCAGTGGGGAACCCTCAGGGTCTTCTAATCTTCTGCTCTTACTTCATTTAAATTGCCAACAGAAAATGATCCAATCAGGGTTTTTTTTTTTGCAGGATCTAGATATGGGATTGCCGACAATTTATGAACCAACACCAGAATCAAACCATCACATTGTGATTTAGACCTTCTGTAAATCCTAGAGAAGATAAGATAAACCTTTATAAGTCCCACAAGTCGGAAATTTGCATTATCACAGCAGAAAGTGGACAGAAACAAAGAGCAGCAAAAATGAGTAACAATTGAATAGAAAAACCTGACCATTTTTTTGCTTTTTAAACCTCACAGTGGCCTACATATGAATTATTTAAGCATGACAAAGCATCTAACTGAAGTCCTGAACCAGTGAAGAAACAGGAGCAGATGATTCCAGATGATCAGGCGGTGATCAGTATA
>JBBPCY010000018.1:8951557-8973955 GCA_037974405.1 Brachyalestes nurse
TTATAGAGTCTGATGGGTGTGTGTGACAGGGGGAGGAGTTATAGAGTCTGATGGGTGGGGGTGTTACAGGGGGAGGAGTTATAGAGTCTGATGGGTGGGTGTGTGATGGGGGAGGAGTTATAGAGTCTGATGGGTGCGTGTGACAGGGGGAGGAGTTACAGAGTCTGATGGGTGGGTGTGTGTGACAGGGGGAGGAGTTATAGAGTGTGATGGCAGTGTGGAGGAAGAATTTTCTGTGTTTAGTGCTGTTGGCATTGTTGTGCTGTTTCACTGATGGTTTGGGCTCACGTGTTAAAATCAAAAGTTTTTTTCTGACAGTTCATCTATATCCTATGGCAAAACATTTCTACCCTGATGGGGCTGGTCTCTTCCAGGATAACAATACCCCCATTCACAGGGGGCACAAGGGGTTACTGAAAGGTTTGATGAGGATGAAAATGACAAAAATTATATGTCCTGGCCTTCACGACCCAGCTGAACACTGAGGGGGAGATTCTGGACCAACAGAGCTCTCCACCACCATCATCAAAACACCAATTCCAGTTCCACCACTCAGCAGATATTATTTGGGTGAGGGATCATTCTCAGCATCATTCTCCGACACAGCAATGCTGCTGGAGTTTTTGAAACTCCACTTTCTGTCCACTTTATTAGACACATATAGCCTACTGGTCCATCAAATTATTACTGATTTGATGCTGCAGTGTTTGTGTTGGTCATCCTCTTGTCCTTCATCACTGATCAGATTCTCAGTCAAAGACAAAGTGAACATTATTGTCATGTATACAGTAAGATAAGACAGCGTGGCTCCACATTTTACAAAGTACAATAGAACACCAGGCTAAACATATTTAAATAAACCAAAAACATAAACTCAAAGTAATAATGTGCAGTTTACTTTCAAGAAAGTGTGCAAGTGTTGCATCAGCAGCCAGGTGGAAAACAACAATACTGGAATGCAATTGTTTGCTTTATACATGCAAAAGATCAGCAGTGGTTCAAAATAAATAAAGATACCATCAATCTATGAAAATACAGAAACTCTGAGACAGTATCCAAGAACAAATGTAACATGTCTGTGTTTTTGCATGTAGCAGCATGTGCATCAGAAAAGAGTGACGTGTAAAGTGCAAGGTGGAAAGTTGAGTCACTTCCCAGTTCCCAGTTTCTGGCCTGTGTGTGTTTAGACTATTCTCACCACATAGACTATGCTCAACACTATTCTCTACCAATGATCCACCACCCAAATTAAACCTGCTGTCTTGTGAGGGTCCTGCCCACTGATGAGTGGGGGTGTAAAAATGATGCAGAGAGACGTATTGACTACAGTCTGTCACTGTAAACACCCAAATGGTCAGTGGAGTTCATAAAATCAGTGAAGATGTATAGGTGGGTCTACCTCATGAAGAAGCTCATCAGCGTGTGTGTGTATGTATGAGTATAGCATTCCACAAAAAATATGTCTTTTCTATCTAAAAAAAAAAGTGATTGCTTTGTTAATCAACTTCAGCCACCTTCGCTTATCTTCTCTAATTAGCTCTAAATTGGTAAGCTCACAATTACTGTTCAGTGGGTAAAAAGGGAAAGTGCCGGAGGCTCCAGTCACAGAGCCCATTACCTGGCTGCTTTCTCACTGGCTCTCTGCTCGGCTACGTCAATATCCTCCCAGCCATTCTCTAATCCTGTGAGTTCTGGGACTTGCAGCAGCAGCACGGTGCGGCTTTGATGAAGGCTGACATCTTCATTTTCATCGTCCCCCCCCCACCCCCCACCTTTTCCTATTTGGCTTTTATCTGTAGCCGGCGAGACTCTGCCGTGCGCGCTCTTTGTGGCCGCTCCCAACCTGTTGGCATTGTGGCTCTGGATGATAAGTTGAGACTCTGTGGGTTGACTTAGTCTTGCGAGGCTTAAGTGGTATCAAAGAAGGTGGTTAACATCAAACCAGTGTTTTGTTCTGCCTTCCTGCCTCCTATGAGCAGTCTGTGGCGAAGCTAAACAAAGGCGGCAGGGCTGTTGGTAGTCTGGTGCAGCTTGCACTCGGCGAGATCTCTCGGGGGGACAGTGTCTTTCTGATCTAGGTCCGGGCTGCTTAAACAGTTTTGTCGATTCCTTTCATCCAATTGATTCCTCTCACCCTCTGCTAGACTTTGCTTAAGAGCCTAGGTCTGCGTTCACAATGTGATCTTTTTTTTTTGTTTACACACACACACACACTGAGGTGGGCGACTTTGTTCCTTCGCTTTAAAGAGTTACAGCACATCTCCCACCAAAGCCACTGCCGAACACACAGCCCGCTCCGTGGGCTCAGGTTAGAGCGAATGAAAAGCCTTCATGTTGGCCACAGATACATTATTTTGCACAGTCCCTCGCTGCGTTAAGCTGTCTGAGGCGAAGCCAGATCAATACATTCATATTCGACTGAGGAGAGCTATTGATCTGAGCTCCGGGTCCTACGTGACCGCCACGTTTCAATAAAGATGCATTATCTTAATCAGCGAGCCGGCTCATCCGTCAAATTTCTCCTGTTCAAACCGACAGGACGGATTAAAAAGCGGCCCAGGAGAGACTGACCCTCAAAAACACGTGTGAGTGATGGGAGAGCAATAAGACGGGGAAAACAGGGCAGTGGTTCGAGAAAGGAGGCAGAAGGCTGACATGTGGCGTGCTAGCTCCTGTTTTTGCTCTCATTAGGCCCAATGCACAACCAGGCTTAATTAGGGACCCTGCTAAGCTCAGAACTCAGTCTACCTGATTAGGCATCATAGCCCTGCCTGACAGTCATTCATGGTCAGCGTGATTCTGTCATTTCAGATCCATTTGTTCCTCAGGACAAAACGTTTCTGAGAGCAGGGAATAATGCTGAGCAATAGATTATGCTCACGAGCAGGAGCAGGGTTTAATAGGTGCTTTGGTATTAGCAACCACAACACTGATCCTGGCAAACTGACTGGTGAACCTCAATAACCCCGAGTCCCTCATGCTCATGTCTACCTTTAGTTCTGTTTCACAGTAGCTTCAGAGGAATGTGTGGTATTTATTGATTAATAAAGGTGTGACAATACATTAAAACAATTGATTAAACCCTATGGTTGCGCCACCCCTTTAGTCTCTCCAGAGGTTCCTTCATGCCCTTATTGTAATTTTTTCGTTTTTTAAAACAAGGCATCTAAGATCTCAAAACTTTTGCAATGAACGTGTTGCACTTTTTGGGACTTAATTCTTTGTATTTATTACTGTAATTACTGATACCATAATTTTCTGAGCCAACCTGTCACGTCGAGGCAAGGCATGCTCAGGCAAGAGGCACAGACGCAGACTCCTGACATGGCTTCACTCGTCTTTATTTAAATACAAAACAAAAACCGAAATCAGGACTTCCATAAACTAAGACAAGGCAAAGGTAGGTGTGAGGGTAAACTGACAAAGGACTAACTAAAAACAGGCACTATATATACACATAACAGAAACATAAAACACCTGATACAGATTTTGCCTCATCCCTGGCAGCTGAGACACAGGGATGAGGCCACACCCAATGTCAAACTCAAAGTCCACAAACCAAACTCAAACAGTGGCCTCTAGCGGCCACTGACTAGGGATGTTATACAACCGATCTGCAGAGGATTAAAGCTCAGACATTTGTAACAAATACAATTGAACTGACTCTTCAACTCAGAATAAAAACATCAACCTGTAAATATGTCTATTGTGGAATGCCTATAGAATAATCCATCTTCAACAGGAATTCCACTGCTTGGGCTAACCAACTTTCTTTAAAGTGATGGGGTATGGAACAAGTGGTCTACAGCACAAATACAGCCACTTTATTTAATCATTTCTCCAAATCTTTTTATGAATAGTTATATAAAGGCGTGTATAGTTTCTATATTTAATGCTGACGATGCCAGAGGAGAGGTGAAATAAGACTATCTGGGTTCTGTTTTGCCTTACAGTGTGCTGCATTAGAGGTCTGTGACTCAACCAGAGTCTGACCAAGACCAACAATATATCAGGCTTTGGGCTCTGGATTTCTTTGAAAAGGGTTTTTTTATGTAGTAGATTTTAGACACTCACACTCAAATTCTCGTACTCTCTCTTGCTCTCTCATTTAAAGAGTGGGTGAATGTGCTCCCCAGTGAAACCATGGACGGTGAGAGGAGCGTATTAGGTTGATGGAAAAGTGATGGAGGTGGAGGTGGAGGGTGGATGGTGTTCTCTGTGAGGTATATCAGCAAACTCACAGAAATATTACCGATGAGGTAATATTCCCACAGTGACGTTTTCACTCAGTCCCAGGGCTTAATAACTATCTATGTACCTCACATGTGCCTCTCTGCCCTTAACGTGTTTGAAATTATGGTTACATTCAGAGGCACATGAGAGGTAAATAGCTACTGAGCACGGGGACTAAGTGACTGAAAATGTCCTGCTGGGATAAACTGGTATTTTACACATCTTTAATACACTCGCTCTGGTTATTACACTGATAATAAGCACCGTTGGGTGTATCACAGATGGGTAAAATACCAATTTATCCCAGCTGGACATTTTCAGTCAATCAGTCCCAGCGCTCTCATGTGTCTCACTGCCATGAACGAGCTTGAAAAATATATCATAAAGTCCAGAGGCATCGTTAGGATCTTGAATCATTCAGGGCTATAATTTTGATTTGTTGACTTGGGACTGGCTTGGTTTATTGACAGGGCTATAGTTTTGATTTGTCAACAGGTGTGGGTTACTTGCTTTGGCCCCGTATCACCACGTCTCCATGGAAGCTTGAAATGACAGATGATAATGATTAGATCTGGTGCTATTGGCTATTGATTATTATTATTTTTCAAATCTAGGGCTCTTCATGAAACATTTATAGCTGTAGCCCATGCATAATGACACCTGTGTTTAAGGCTATTAGCCCTAAGCTATTGTAAAACAATATCACAGGCAACCAGACAGTATCCACAACCAAATGGAAGCTTTTAAAGGCTCTTCAGACATCCAGTTCCTACCACTGTGAACAGCTCTGTTTCTGTGAATAGGAAATTTTCAACAAACCACTCTGAATGACTCTGTTTACATCATAACTCTTTAATTAGAGAATTCTCCTTTAAGATTAATAACTAAATCGTAAGCGTCCAGTTATAGGGGTTCTGTTAAAGTCTTTTGATTAGAGCTGATATGCAACCCAATAAAAATATCTTGTAGCTCAAGGTGAAGCCCCCTAGTTGTATTTTCCAATGTCACTCCATAACCTGTTTTACGTGGTTTGCTGCAATCACTGTATACAGAAGTGGAGGAAGGAAAAGAAAAGAAAACTATTTTTATGGAGGACAGTGTGCCAGCTGTCTCAGGTTGACCTGCAGTCAATTGTGTAGCAATTTTCCGCCGACGGAACCTGCAGCCGTGCCCTTCACGACTTTAATTCGCCGACAGCTTGAGGCAGCTGCACGGGCGCAGCAGAATCCCATATTTTAGCCGTAATGTGATTTCCTCTACCCACTGCTTCACTTCCCTCCCCGCCGCTGCCCTGCATGCTCACCACTATCGCCAGAACCATCTTCATCACTGTCCTCATCCTCATCATTTCTGCTGCCATGGGGCCTCTTGATATGCGCGTGTGAGGACCACAGAGATAATGTCAGGAGGATAAACAGCTGTAATGGCACAATGGAGGCTTTGTTCTTTTGGCCTCAGATTGGGGAAATGCAGGGGATATTAGAAAAGCTCTCTTAACAAGTTGGGCTTGGTTTGGTTTGGACATCATTTCTCAGACGTTGTTCCCGTTTGAGTTCAGATCTGCACTTTACTTCATTTTATTACAGAATATTAAGCCTCATTTTATTTTTTCTCTTTAATTAATTTTCCTTCCCCAATCCCCTTTACCACTGGAGTCATTTGTGTTATCTGTATGAGGTCCAGCAAGCCTGTAAACAGTATAAGCACTAAAGTCCCGAAGCCCCTGGGTGGTAGATCTCCAGTTCCAGAATAGAGCACCACTGACGTAGTGATGATGCTGATGATGATGATAATTATTCTTGTGCTTCTTATTAACATTTGTGTCAATTATTATATTTGCACAAATATATTTCTATTTGTTTATTTAATGAACAATTTCAGTTTTCAGTATTAATTCTTTTTTATACTGAGATACCAAATGCATGGATTGGTTGGATGGGTGTGAATAACTTTATTATCTCGTTACTGTGGCACCTGTCAAGACGTGGGTTCTGTTAGACACTGAGGTGCCAGTCAGTTCTTAAAGCTGAGGAAAAATATATGATATGAGCGACTTTGACAAGGGCGATGGTTAGATGACTGGGTCAGAGCTCCTTCAAAACAGCAGGTCATGTGGTATGCATGTGGTTTTTGGTATGCAGTGGTCAGTACATAGCAAAAGTGGTTCAAGGAAGAACAACCAGTGAACCGGCGACAGGATCAGGGGCATGCATAGCTCACTGATGCGCAGAGGGAGCAGAGGCTAGCCCTTCTGTTCCAGTCACACAAAAGAGCTGCTGTAGCACAAACCGCTGAAAAAGTTCATGCTGGTTCTGATAGAAAGAGGTCAGAACATAAGGTCCAGTCCCAGTTTGCGGCATATGCGGCTGCGTAGCTATAGACCGGTCAGAGTGCCCATGCTGACCCTGACCACTGCCAAAAACACCTACAATGGACATAAGAGCATCAGAACTGGACCATGGAGCAGTGCCAGAAGGTGGCCTGGTCTGATGAATTATATTTTCTTTTACAGCCAGGTAGAGGAAGAGTTGCCGGAGGAAGAGATGGCTACAGGATGTAGTAAGGGGTAAAAGACGAGAGGGTAGAGGCGGTGTGATGTTCTGGGCAGTGTTCTGGTGGGAAACATTGAGTCTTGCATTCATCTGGATGTTACTTTGACACGAACCATCAAGCTAAATGTTCCCTCATGGCAACGGTATTCCCTAATGATGGCGACTTCTTTCAGCAGGATAATCCACATTCAGTTCATTCCCCCACTTTTATATTGTGGGTCATCAGTGTGTGTATCTACTCATTGTTGCTCTTGGTCATTTTATGGGAGGAGGATACTTTTAATGTAAGTTTATATAACAATGTTTGCTTTAGTAAATTTGGCACATTTCTGTCGGTCCATTTGTCATGAAATGTTCACACAACTGGATGCAGCTGGTATAGTCAAATTATTCAGAATAAATAAAGAAATAAATAAAACTAATTATTATTATCATCATTATCATCATCCAAACAAATATGATATATTTTTGTGTTGCTGTGAATCAGACTGGACTGGAACAGAATGATCTCTGGAAACATTTGGGTTTAGATCTCTGGTCTCACACTCCATGCCCTCGCCGCCCCCCCGCACAGGTGGATAAATATGAAATCAGTTCTGAGCAAGTGAGGTTATTTCATTCTTCAGGAATTTCTGGGAGCCCAGTCCTGATAGGTATCTTTACTGTCAGCTCTCTCTTGCTTTCTCTTCTGCATTATTTCACCACATTTATGAAGGCACATCTTATTTAGATCAAGCCCTTCAGGTGTTGTGATATTCCTGTGTACCTGCATTTTGAAGCAATCTTTTCCCAGCATAGCTTTATCAAGTGTGTGTTTAGAGCAATACCTCACCAGATTTGTACACTTTTGCCTAACAGATTCGATGTCTAAACAAAACAGTGAACTGGAAGTGAGGTGTAAGATTCAGGACACTCCAGAGGGATCATTTGCACGGACATGTATCAACATTGTTTTCATACTAAGCTTATCAAAACCCAGGAATGTAGACAACCACTCACATCTCCAGCGAGTACACGATACCAGCACTGCTGTTAAAAGGACTGCCTGCCCGCAGGGAGCTCCCACATTTGTGAGGAGTTTGTGAAAAGCAGTGATGAGGGCTGAATATCACAGGCTGCCTTGTGTGGTTTCCATTTGTAAACAAAGTTGACTTTATGACCTGCATGGGAACTCTATGGTATGGAGAAGCCATTAAAAAAATCATGGTGTCCTTTTAACACCACATCTGTCCCACTGCAGTCTCCGGGGTGCCGGCATGAGTTAGCAGATGGAGTCTGACTGAGGACCTCTGGTAGCCACACACTACACCAGTTTCCTTGTTGAATACTGAGTAATGTGGAGTTCACACAGGGCTGGTGGGTCTAAACAGATGAACTAAGGTGGCACTTTAGGAAGGGCACAGTATATGATACCACCACCCCTCACCCCAAAATCTGGCAGGTCCTTCTGGTGCCTCACTACAACGTTGGACTACAGAATCAGAATCAGAAAACCTTATGGAGCCCAGAAGTAACTGTTTGTGTGAACAGTCACACCGAGACACAAAGACAAGACCAATATAAAATAGAAAGTCAAAAATAAAGTCAATTGAACTCTACTACTAAAAATTCCGGCCCCCTCTGACCCCGAGTGCGGGACAAAGGTGTAGAAGATGGATGGATATACACAAAATGCTGGGCTGTAAATACTATAGATAAAAAAATGTATGTAATTTACTAGTAACACAAATAGTGGTTTGGAGTTGTTCTCTATACTGAGTCTATTGTCACTCACACATAATCGTAAGCAGTGATATTGCACAAGACTATTGCAAATAATTATAAGATATTGCACATAATGATAAGATATTGCACCAAATGATAATGATTTAAACCCAGCAAGAAATTTGCAGTACTGTCAATCTGACAATTCCCAGCACCATTGGATCAGAGCACGGTCAATTCAGCAGTGCCACATTTTTAAACAAGAGACGCCAGAGACTCACGATTCAAGATTGTCATATGTACAGTAGAAAGCGCACCTCTCTGTGCTTACTAAATAAGTACGTTAATAAAAACGTAATGTGCAGATGTAGAGAAATATTAACTGTGCATTTGCAAGGAAATGTGCAAAACGAGCTTAATGTGCAAAAGTTACAGTATGAGGTAGATCAGCTGTTAAGGAATCTGATGGCAGTGGGGAGGAAGGAGATGTTTAGTCGGGAGGTTCTAGATTTCACACTTCTGAACCTGAGGGCAGGAGTGTGAACAGTCCGTGTTGGGGGTGTGTGGGGTCTGTGAGGATGGAGGCAGCTCTCCTCTGGACTCTGCGGTGGTAGATGCTCTGCAGAGAGAGTCCTGATGATCTTCTCCGCAGTTGTTAACACTCTCTGCAGGTGTTTGAGACTCAGGAATGGATCTGGCAGGCTAGTGATCCCACACACAGTTAAATTAAATCTTACTTCTATCACACCGGACTGGACTGAAGGTGGGGAAGGAAAAACAGTTTCATTAAGGACTGCAAAATGTCACACTGCATCCAATACCCTGCAGAACATCATATACTGGCCAGTGAGTGCATTTTAGGCCACATATCTAATAAATACCGCTCTATAATTTTCTTAACTTGAAAATACTAATATAGAAAGTAGCTGGTGGTTCATTTGGCTTATTTTAAACAGAGATATAAACTCAAACTCAAACTCAATTCAAACATGAATCAAAAAAGTCTTTGAGTTTTTGACTCAAACGTTGTCACTTGAAAAGACTCCAGACCCAAAGAGCAATCAGGTGAGGCGTCAGATCTACTTTTTTAATGAAAATAGATTTGTCTCCAGCTGTAGAACAGAAGAGAACAGAATACTTGACCCAAAAATTTACTTAAGAAAATTTTATTTTTAGGTTAGGTTAGAGTACATCCAGCTTTATCGTTGTGCTCCGTACAAGTATAAAAACGAAATACATCTAACAAGAAGTGCAGAGCAATAATATTATTTACAAAAAGTGCAGATACACACATGCAGGACTTGACTCGGACTTGGTTGTTGTGACTCGCGAGTCATAACTCATAAACAATGTTAATTTAATGGAATTATTTATTCATATCTCGCACTCTTTTTGCCATAATAACCCCCGAAAACCATTCACCTCACCGTGGTGTCCCATTACTTTAGTCCAAGGCATGGACGCAGATGGGGATCCGTTCCAGATCCTCACCCCCACCCCCCAAGCACAGATGATGTAGTGATGTGTAACTCATACTCCTGTTTTAGGGTCTAAAACGTTTTATTTTAGGGAGCTGCCTCATTGGTGCCTGTCCCCAAGACTTGAGACTTGGCTTGGACTCGAGCACAAAGACTTGAGACTTGACTTGGACTTGGTAAAAAAAAAAAAAAAAATACATATATATATAACTAAAAATGTGGCAATGTACACCATGATACAGACTGCGTGATGAGTGATAATATATACACCAATTATATTACTGAATAGAGTGTAGGTATTTGAAGTAACAGAGGGGTAGTTGTGCATGAGCGGAGGTCGTACCATTTGAACAGAAATGGTGGGTTATAAAGTTTCCAGTAAGGTCAGTAGTAAGGGTGGTGAAATGATTAATGATGACTTTGATATTTTTTAGCTGTATATTACTGACATGGTGTCACATAAATGGACTGTATAACCATTTCTGTTATGTTGTGTCAATGTTAAAATGGCATTTACTATTCAGGACTCAACTCTGAGTCCTGCCTTTAATGATTTACTTAAGATATTTTTGCATTATTAAGTAAGTGTGTCTACAGCAGAAGATCAACACCCCCCCCCCCCTCATATTTGCCATTTTTCCAATTTGCTTCCAATTTGTCTTACGCTTTTATGTGCTTTAAATTAGTTGCTGCAAACCTGACAGATCCGACCTAATTGATCCTCTGCGGACAAGGCGGGAGCCCGGCGGCCTCGGCCTGGCATTTGAAATTCTTGTCACTCATAAGAGTTTCTTCTCGATGACCTTTCCTTCAGCACCCTTCAACTCTCCGGAAACACTGTTTGCCCTGCGGACAGGCACAGTTTTCGAAAATTGTCTCTGACCCGCGCAATTAAATTAGTGATTGAGCGAGGATCCGGCTGCCCTCCAAAATACATACATATTTAATTCCTCTATGCACTATATCAAAACCTCAAATTATAATGGCCCTGTTTGTTTCCAGCCGTCCAGTAATTGAAGTCAAATCATCTCCCCCTTTTTGTCAGTCAGAGGAGTCTAGAATAGCTCGGCTTGGATGAGAGAAGTGCTTTGCGGTCGGGCGGTGTGGAATCAGAAAGTGTGGGCCGCGGCCTGAGGTGGAGGGTGATTGGTTGACTGATGGCTCTGGAGCTCAGTGGAATTGTCCCCACCTCTGTAGTGTCTCTGTGCTCTGACACGGAAAGCCAATTGTGCCCTGTGTCGGGATCACTGCTTCCTGCTGGATGACTGGAAGTGAGACAGATGGACACCGAACCGAGCTCACCACGGGGTAATCTTCCATGGACATGCACAAGTATCTCTATTTATAGGCCTTCCGTCAAAAGCATAATTGTGAGCATCCAGTACCAGCATGTACCTTTGTTACATTCATATAGCAATCCTTAGAAGCTTAGAAGAATAGAATGTTGTAGTTTTGCGTTAAAGGGCCCATGTCTTACCTTTTTCCATGTATTGTTTTTTTTTCTCTATTTATGCACCAAAAACCAATTTATTATCCTTTTCCAGGCTGATTTTGTTACTGTGCTTTTAAGACTGATATGTTTTTATGAGCTCTGTTCTGATTGGCTACCTTGTATTATCTCTCAAACTGCAGTCTGGATTGAATCACTGCTAATTTCAGTGTGAGTGGGCGGGGCTAAACTGCTGGATAAATAAGTAATTTTAATGTAATTGCATGACTTTAATTGCATGAATTTGTTTAGACTTTCACATACTATGTGAAAACAACAGTAAGAACCCTGGACTTTAATAGGATCAGCCAGTGGTTAAAGAGTAATGCCGTGTGTAGTTTTTTGGATTGAGGAGCTTATTACTCAAAAGTAGTTTCTATTCTTGCCCGATTTATCTCTGAAAAAAGCTTCTCCTGTCCCACCAGTCTTGTGCAGCTTATGTAGGGAAATTAGAGCATTAGACTCTTGGGTGATGGAGTTTGGAGGCTTGTAGGCTGGCGGTAATCTCATAGAGGAGAGGGACTGGAGCTGTCACAGTGGCGGGGGAGAGCCGGGGACATGGATGATAGGGAGAGAAATGTAATATAGCTCAGACACGGAGCACTAAAAGGCCAATTTATCTGTGCTAGGTTGGAGGAGATAGCCAGGGCAGAGAGGTTGGTGTGTGGAGTCAGCTGCGAAAGGTCTCGCTCTCCAAGAGCGATACGGCCCTGCACAGATAGCTGATAGAGACGGGTCAGAAGCGATGAGATGCCGGACTAAACTTCGCTACAGTATAATGGTTACGCCATGTCAGTGTGTTACAAGGAAACACCACAACTTGAAAAGTAATGAATATTGTTTTGTCTGTTCATTTGTGCGACCCATTAAACCACAGGGCCTCACTCTGGTCGCTCACTCTCCTAAATACTGAGCTGGTCTCACTTTATTGGGATAGCCCTTTATAGTTTCTACAAATGTTCAATTCATTAACAAATTATCTGATTAAACATTTAGAGGAAATGTTAGGATTAGTATCAAGGGTAAGGATTTGGACCAGGTTAGGATCAGGACCAATGTTAAGGTCAAGTTAAGGTTTTTTCAGGTTAGGGTTGAGAAACATTAAGGTGTATTTAATAAAAAGTAAATTATATGCAAGGTAAGCATCAATAGAGCATCTACACTTGGCTATCCAAATTAAGTGTTAATATTAAAGGAACAGTTTGGCAAAACATTTCCCAGATGTTTTCCCTGAAGTTGCTGATCAAGACATGTTCCTAATTTTGCTTCTTATTTTTAGAACTGGGGCTATGAGGCTAACGTAACTAACAAACACCAGAAGTCAATAGTCACCCAAATGCTTTACATAAAAAACACACTCAAACCACATCCAGCTGTTTGTTAAGGTGGTGCAGACTTGTAGCAGTTGTTTAGATCTCAGTATGACTTTCACAGAGTAGTCGAACACTGCTGGCAGCCTTATTAGACAACAGGGTCTGTTTTCACAAACCACCTGAGGAGGAGTTTTGAACTACAGTCAGTTTTCATGGCAACAACCATCTTAAATACAGCGGAATCTGTCTTGTAAAATATTACTCCCATCAGTAGAGAAATGTTTCATCAAAGAATAAAGGTTGTCAGTCAGAAGAACTTGCAGTGACCCCTCCGTCTAAGGGGCAAGTGCCTGGCAAAGTGCCCCACACAGAGCCGTGTGACCCCTTCACTTGGATCAATCATTCAGGCCTGTATTGTTCTCTTGGCAGACGCCACATAATTCTTGCCCACTTGTGGAGAATATGAAGGATGACTCATCTGACCATTACATTGTTTTTTCCACATCTGTGTAGATCATTGCCTGATGTTTATCACACCACTGCAAAAAACATTTCACAAAAGTAGAGAAAGTATATTGAAAATGAAAAATGAAAGCATTCAATGAAATTGAAATAAACCATATCCAGATACTTATATGCACTACATGCAGCAAAATACTTCAAATGTTCTGCTTTATACTTTATAACTGAATCTTAGATTACAGCAATGTGGTCTTACACAGAGACTTGGATGAAACAGTCTTATGCTTAGTGCTTGTCTTATCTTACTATTGTATATAATTCTTTTATCATGTTGCTGTGCTGTGTTTATATATATATTTTACTAGCCTTAAAATAATAACCTAATCGTGTAATAATAGCCTGATAAGTGACTTGATTTGTGTCTTGAATGATTTAAATGAAGGCAAAATTTCTAACTGTGACTGATTAATGTAATTGTTTTTAAAACAAACATAAATATCTCATATTGCTTTTTTAAGACAAGTAATAGAATGAAAAACAGTTGGACTCGAACAGCATTGCCTTGAAATGAGATAACTCCATGGTTTCTTTGCAGAGGGGAACTTTCGGATGGTCATTTTTCTCTGTAATGAGGGGTTTTTCCTCTGCGGCCGTACTATAATATCTGCTCTTGCTGACAGTCTGATCACGTCCTGTATCGACATTCTCAGTCACCTGAGTAACAGCTGCGCGTACATATCACACTAATGTATGGGCATCACGCTCACTGAATGTGCTCTTTCAAGCACAATTTCCAGATGTTTACTGATGTCTTTACCATAGATCTACACACAGATGTTATTTCAGTCATTGTTCCTGCTGAAACACCGGCTGGTTAAGGCGTCACTGTCTGTGGAGCTCCGGAAACCCATGCTCACTCATCTTCTTGATCATCTTGATGCAAAACTAAGGTGCGCTGGGCCACCTCACCACTTAACATGCCTCATAGAGAATGATAGTACATTCAATGATTAACTGTATCATGCAGCACACCTGTCTGTAAAAATCTGACAATCTTTTAAATGATCTTTGAGTGAGAAATAGTACCAAATCACACCCTATTTTTCTTATCTGCACCGTTGAGAGTCTATTATGCAACATGTTTCTTTAGCAATAGTATATGCTGGAATGGAATGCATTATTGAAGTCTTCTGCGGTTCGATAGTCACTTGATTGGAACCTGACTGTAAAGGCTAAGTAAAGAGTAAAATAAATTGGCCATTTTGTCACACCACAACACCCAGTGAGGAATTCTGCTCTGCATTTAACCCATTCGCCAAGTGAAGCAGCGGGCAGCTAACGACACAGTGCTCAGGGAGCAGTGTATGGGGACGGTACCACTGGCAGTCTTGGGAATCGAACCCACAACCTTCTGATCATAGGGGCAGCTCGCTGACCACCAGCGGCCACCAGCCTAATAAGGAGTGAGAGGATATTCCCCTCGTTCCCCCACCGCTCATCTTGCTTGTTCACTTTCTATTAAACACCTTTGTCCAAATAAGGACAGCTTGGCCGAGTTTCCCAGCATTCCTGGACAGAAGAACATGGTGTGGAGGCAACATTTACATGTAGACATATGGACGTGTCCAACTTGGCTGAGTTCATCTCAACCTTTGTGACTTCCAAGCGCCCGCAGAGAGGGGAGGAGTATCCCAAACTGTACAGAACTGTGGGCAACACTCAACAGCGTTAGAGTTCTTCCTGATGGACAGCAGATGAAAATGACGTGGCCTGGTTTTTATAGCTCGCAGAGAAGGTGAAGTAAGAGAGAAAAAAATGTAAAAGCTAAAATGATTGGAACCAGGGAGGAACGTACAGCAGGAGAGCTGGCATAACAAGGCAGAAGGGAGAGTGCAGGACAGCCTGGATGGGGAACGAGGGCAGAAAGGGAAAGAGAGATTTCCGCAGATAAAGGTATGGAGAGAGAAAATGGATGGAGGGGGAGGAGGGGGATAATCCACAGGTTTGACCTTGCAGGCCTGATAGAAGCTTTGGTTGGGGAGAGTGACTGAATCAAGCTTGTGCCAGACCAAGCAAGCTGTGTCCTATTTACTGATTTGGGGCAAAGCCAGATTGTCCTTATACACGGCCAGGGGAACAGATATCAGATCACTTTAACCATACGGCTCATTATCTCTCCACAGTCTATTTGTGTAAGCCTAAGGTAGGTTAAGGCCAACAATATCAGCATGCAGTCAGCGCCTTCGCCAATACCGGGACTAGTTTTACTGCAGGCTGGCACATGTCTTACATTCTAAAGGTTATGTTTACGTGAATGGAATGCTGTTCAGTTCGATTGACCAGTAAACCTCTGAAATTCAACATTGGAGCGGAGATCAAAATGCCTCCAGCAATGACCTCCACTGCTCTGCTGCTCTTGCTATTTTACCATTTCGCTCACTTTGTCCACTCTGTTATGTGTGTAACCTATTATGGTCAGTGGGCTTTGAAGAACCGAATGACTGTACACAGCTCTACAATTATCAAGCGGATGGTGACTGAGAATACACAGCAATGAATATTTATTTTACTGTCACTTTGTAGAACCAGCTGGTGAAATAATTGTAATGTCATTAAAACAGCTGCCGAAACAGCACACATGCTTTTGGTGGAAATGTTTAAAGGGATGCAAGTGAGTTCAAGAGATTATGTGTTAGCAGTATTGTTTATGAGTGGGTGGTGGAGGCCTAGTGGGTAGGATACCTGCCTCTGGACCAAGAGGACATGGGTTCGAAACTTACCTTCAGCATAGTACCACTGGATTCCTGAGCAAGACTCTTAAGGCCAAGGTGCTCCAGGGAGACCGCCCCCTGTAGTTAGGGAATGGAAGTCGCCTTGGAAATGGTCTGCTAAATGCAGTAAATGTAAACGAGTGGTGGGAACTGCTTCAGTTGGGATCAAATGTGGGCATACAACACTGCTGACTTGGCCATAACAACACAAATTTCTATACGGGCGTTACAGGAATTATGCTATTGCCTAACTAGAAGAAGAAAGACTATTTATAAAGCAAATTACACGGTTTTTGCATTTATCACTGCTATGCACTGGCACATCTTCGTGATTTTATAAATGTGTCTGGTTCTTAGAAAGTTCACCAGGTTCTTGGAAACTGACCTTTTTATGATTTATGAAGTTTAAAAATAATATTTCAAGTCACACTGCACGGTACATAGGCTGTGTTCACTAAAAGTTTGAATTATGTCATGGAGTGTCTCTTTAACCAGTAATGAATGGAATTAAAAACAATTCTAGGACATTTCTTCAAATAACCATAACTGAAAAAAGCAGGATTAGAAACTCGTATCATATTTTAATTTGAGAAGCTCACAAGATTTAAGAAGCATTCCACTTTGTGTACTCTAAAAGGATGCATCCAGTCCCACCGTCAGTTGTCCACCTTCTCCTCAGGCAGATGAGCCTCCTCCAGGCCTTTGCTCAATGCTTCATACTGTGCTGGAGGCTGGAGGCAAGCCAGCGAGGCTCTTTTAATGATGGAATTACTGTTAGTGATGTGAAATGAACACACCAGATCGGGTTTGTGATTCCCCATTATCTTTGCCCTGCTGGGGAATCTCGTGCTCACTCACAAACAATCGATAGCCTTTAACGCCACTGGAGCGCTGAAGGTAACCGACTGTGACATTCAGGGAGAGAGAGGGAAAGAGAAGGAGGGAGATGGATTCACTCCTCTTGCTAAATGCGGACTGTACAAACTTAGATGAAGGTTTTGAAGGACTGTGTCCATCTGCTGGAGCCATTAATTGTGCGTATTGTAAGTCCTCTAAATATTTAACTTGCATTAGATCGACTGTGTGCTTTGGCAGGTTACCCTTGAAACCCGAGCAATCCTCTATCCAAACGCATTCCCTATGATTATTAATGAAGAGGTGGGTAAGCAGAATTATTCCTCAATCTCAGTGTATTTATTCTCTGTTTAGTTATGCGAAACCTTTTCTCCAGAAGTACGTCCACATATTTGCTCATATATTCTCCATTCCTGTTGTTTGGGCAAACCCAAATGTCGGAGAGCCCTCAGTGTGTGTATGTGTGTGTGTGTCTCTTGCTGGGCCCGCTTGTTGATTCTCTCCAGGTATGGAGGGTATGGAGAGAGGTCACAGGTTCAACTTGGTATAATCAACCCAACTCAGGATCTCCTCTCAGACCTGCAGCAGCCCTGGCACTTCTGGAGGAGAAGTTCTGAAAAGAACCATTTGGACTCAAACTCTTTAGCCTTAAATGCCAAGCACGCTGATTGAGCCCCCCCAACCCACCCCCCATCCCGCCCTGACGCACAAACACACACACACACACACACAAACACACACACACACACTCTCTTGAAACCTCTTTCCCTAGAGAGTGAAGGAACGGAGGGCCGGGAAGTGGATGTTGTCTCCATCAAAATGCGAGAGGCGCTTGGCACTCTACAGCACCCGAGCGTATGCTGACCTGACCTTCAGCCGTGCCAAGCGCATTCCTGAGAGCTTTCGGACCAAACTTTTTCTTCCTCGAGTTCTCAGACCTGGTGAGGTCGTTAACTCCTCAGGACATTGGGTGATTCTCTGGATTTTGAAGGCCGTGGTGCACCAGGTGGCACAGTGAAGGGCCAGGCTGGTAGGCAGTAGGTCCAATCCTTTCGGAGAGCTCAGCAATTTGTATCGGTTTCCCCTCTGGTTAAAATGACGGTGAATGTTAATGGCACTGTTGGTCTGAATCATTAAATCAAGGTCTTTTCAGAGGGCCACAATGACTTCCTGCATGGAGCCATTAGAAAATTCAAAGCCCCATGAATAGTTTAATCACCGCAGAGAAACTAGGTTTGATTGTTGGACCATGTGTTGATTTTTTGCTCGGTATTCTCGGCTTGTTTCTTGCTTTCACTACGTTTTTCCAGTTCCAGTAAAACATTTGTCCTTTGAGGGGCCTTACCAGTGTGACAAGATGAAGTCAGTTCGGCTGACTTTCACTTGAGGCAGTGTGTCAAAACAGAAGAAATAGTCAGATCTCATTTCTAAAGGTCTATTTCTTGCTTCTGTCAGGCTGTTACGGTTGTGACAGTAACATGTTGACCTGACTGTAGAGGCCTTTGCTGGAGCTTGTCCAAACAGCCTGTCTCCTGTTGAATTCCTAAAACATGTAAAGCTAAACCTAGATTTATGCTGCAAAAATCTGACATTCCCGTGTAAGTGAGGACTTAGTGGAGTCAGAGGGCAGTGCGCCTTGAATGTATTCAGGCTCTGGCCATTAACCAGCAGTCTAGATAAACAGGCAAGATGATGGGAGCAACTTGCACGACAAAGCTGGCAGGGGGTGGGGTGTAGGGTACAGGGGCTGCTTGGGACCGGATCAGGTCATGTTAGGTCTGTCCATGCACTCCAGATGCCAGGCCTGGTGTTAGGGTGGTGGTAGCAGCCTTGTGGGTAGGATATTTACCTCTGAACCAGAAGGTCATGGGTTTGAATCCTACCTTTAACATACCACCACTGGGTTCCTGAGCAAAACCCTTAACCCCAAGTTGCTCCAGGAAAACTGTCCCCTGTAGTTAGGGAATGGAAGTCGTATTGGATAAAAGCCTCTGCTAAATGCAGTAAATGTAAATGGGTCACTATCAATGAGAGATTTTAGATTAGAGTTTAGATTAGACCTACTATCTGTTGTTGTTGGTGGTTCTGAGGATGTCTTGGAGTTTTCTCAGACTATCAGGCCAAGCCCATCCACCCCTCCACCAGCCACTCCTTGACGTCAGGCCTGGATTGTAACTGTCCAGGGCTTGACTTTTGTCAAGAACTTTGATCACGATACACAAACTCATGGTGGTGTTGCTGGATTAGTCTGGTCCCTACCCTCTCCTGGCCTTCCCAGTTTAGTTTGCAGATGTGCATGGGGAATCATTAAATGTGAGGCCTTGTTTATGACTGACTCCTCAGATGTGACTTTGAAGTTGGCATTTGATGATAGATGTGCAGAGGTGGGCCGAGTATTAGAGCTTGATAGCGAGGCTAACCTTGCGCTTTTGCCTCTTTATCTTGATGCGCTGATTAAATTTGGTTTGGATGTGTGCGTGCGGCTGTTAGGAGCCAAAGAGGGCTTCGGTAATGACCTTCTGCCGACTGTAATTTTTGGCATCTGTTTGCGCGTCTCGTCCCTTTCAATGTCAGTCAGTCAGTCGGTCAGCGGTGCTCTCAGTGCACCTCATTGTGTTGGTCTGGCTCGCACGGACAGGGCCGTTTCCCTTCCCTCCGACCTCCTATTCAAAGCTTCCTTTTATTGGCCAATTATTTCAGACCCCAGATTCACACGAGACAATGACAGTTGAGTGAAATGGCAGGAAAAAAGAGGGCTTTGTACATAGTGCCAAAACAGTAGGCGAAAAGCACACAAACACAACACGCCAGCCCCCGCCATGAGCGACGCTGAGTTTAGACAGGCTTACTTATAAAGATTTGCTGTTGTTGGGGGGCTGTAATAGTGAACCATGCATCTCTCTCTCTCTCTCTCTTTCTCTCTCTCTCTCTCTCGTTAATCTGCGGCTCTCTCAGGCAAGGATCTGGCCAGTCTCTCTGCTAAATGAAAAAGCAGCATGGAGGGGCCTTCTGGGCCATAACTCTTCACCTTTAGCCCGACTTCGGTCATCATTCTTCCTGCCTCTGTGTGTGTGTCAATGTGTGCATCTCTCGGGCAGGCGCAGCAGCTAGAGAAGCTTGTGAGTGTATGTGTGTGTGTGTGTGTGTGTGTGTGGCTGGGAAGTTGTGGGTGGGGTTGGTTCGAGCTGTGCTGCCGTGTGTTTGATGTGTATGAGAGGTTATAGTGGCACCGTGGCCAAGCACTGATGAGAAGCAGCTACACAGCCCCTGGATTAGAGAGAGCACCACAAAGCCTCTGCTTCTGCTTGAAGTCAGTGGTCCTCATGATATTTTTACAATATGCAGCTTCAGTACCTTCACTTAGCCTTATCTGGCAGGCAGAGGTTTCTTTTTGTCATTAATTGCCAGGCCTGTTGTCTTTAATAATCTCTACACCACACAATAAAAATGTACCATACATTTTTGTTCACCGTGGAACCAGCAATGTATAAGTACCTTCAAAGGCAGAACATGATCCTTAAGGTTCAGTTGAGGTAAGCTATATTCACCTTACCAGAGTTCAACATTTGTGTAGTTTTATGTGTAGTTTTTAACTAATTTTCCACTTGTTGGACTAATAAAGGTTTATCTTACGTACCAAAAATAATGTATTTTTATGTGACCATTTTTCAGCCTCTTATTATGCCTTAGAATTAAACAAGTGTTTTTTTGTTGGACTGCTTTGTGTAAATAAACTCAGTTCTGATTGGCTGCGTCTTTTTTAAAAAGCAGGCTTGCTGAAACACTTCTTATAACATCAAATCGAATGGGTGGGGCTAAACTCCTGTAGGCTTGAATAGGCACATCTGTGCAAATGTATTTATTTTTATGGCATCACAAAAACAGTTAAGCTAAATGAGCTGTTCGAGCTTAGCTTCCATTTATAAATGTGGGAGTGAATACTACATTGTGAATCTTTAACAATGCTTATATACTACATCTAACCATTATTGGAAAAAAACATATGCAAAAATTCAGCTTTCTATTATATAAATAAAGAAATAAAAAGATGTAGAGTCAGGAGAGTATGTATGGAGTCAGTGTAGCCTAAGAGCAATGTAATATGGTTGCAGTTCGATACCTTTTTTCTGAGAGTGTAGTCTATCAGGTTCATCTAACCTCACGTTAATATGATTTATGATTGAAAACAAGTTTTAAAAATATCTTTGAGGGCCAGGGCCACCTCCAGCCTTCCACCCTCATGCCCTAAGAAACACCACTGACTGAGACCAGCTAATTAAATCAGCTGATTAAGTTTGGAATGAAAACCTGCAGCCACACAAGCCCTTCGAGGATATGACTGGACACCCCTGACCTAAGCTAACTTAGCAACTGTTTTCTAGCTTCAGTCTTGAGCTTCTCAAGGACATTATATGTAAATGAACATGTGACCATATCATCACCGATCCAGTTCAGTTTTGCATTTATTTCAAGTTAGTATTTATTAATTTTTTAATAAAAATACATTTACATGAAATTAATGTCAAATTTAAATTCCATTCATTATGACCACTGCTATTCTTTTTCTCTGTCTCTCTCTCTCTCACACTTCCCCTGTGTGTGTGTTTGTGTGAGTGTGTGTGTGTACTTGTTGATGTAAACTGATCCTAGCAGTACGGATGCTACTGTAGCCGCTGCACAGTGTGAAGAGTAAAGAGACGCAGACGTCTTTTATTCTCAGAGAAGTTCTCGCTGAAATGCAGAACAACATACCCATTAAAATCTAATCGAGCCCCCTTGGGGTAGGCACTGGCATTTAACACTGTTGCCATCCATTTATTTTTACCCTTTCGGAAAAGCACTTGTGATTTCATACGAAATGGCACTACAGGGTCTGTGCGGGTGAGTTAAACTGCCAGATCGTTTGCTATGTAATGTTACAAAAGCCATTATGATTTATTTAGACGAGAAGATTTGGGTGATTTCCGACCTCTGAATTAGGACACATTTATGACAGAAAGATGGAAGAATCTGTTCCATTTAAACTCACTGGTCACATTATTAGGTGACCATTTAGGTGCACTTTGTTCATCGTCAGACTGTAGTCCATCTGTTTGCATGCATGTTTTGTCCTGTTTACCCTGTTCATCAAAGGTCAGGACCCAACAGGACCACCAGGGAGCTGATTTCATTTGAATGGTGCTCCATTCTCAGCACAGCAGTGACACTGACATGTTGTATAATATGGACAATCAGTATACAGTAATCCCCCAGTTTTACGCGGATCAGGACTCGCGGATTCAGTCATACGCAGATTTTTTTTTGAGAACCGAACTCATAGTTTTACGCGGAAATCCCCACAATAATGCGGAAACTGCAAATATCCTCCACCCTTTTTTGCTCATTTGTGGCAATTAATATATTTTTTCTGGATGTTTTCGCACAAGGAAAGTTGCATATCTCGGCGGGGAAAATACTCAGACATGTCAAACTCCACAGTTCGGTAGATCTTGAGGAGATCTTTCCAACGAGCCCTAATTTGTATTTTTAGTCCGAGTAGAT
>JBBPCY010000018.1:8974055-8986380 GCA_037974405.1 Brachyalestes nurse
TATTACTGTAAATTAAATTAAAAGTGGCAAATATGGGTTTAACTTTATATTTTCTTTAAGTGTAATGCATTAAACTGGGAGCATATTTAAGGGCATATTTAGGGTTTACACTATAAAAATTTCTTGACATTTTTTTTAACCAAAACACAACAACGTGGTTTTTCCACTTAACGCGGTGCTCTTGGAACGTAACCCCCGCGAAAAGCGAGGGATTACTGTATATACAAGGCAGGTGTTCCTAATAAAGTGGTCAGAGAGTATGTGAGTAATTGCATGAAACCAATGTGATGTATCTTGACAAGGAGATGTAGAGCTTGGCCCAGAACTGGTCACTATGATGCCCTTTGTGACCTTTGTAAATTGACACAGCTGTAAATTGTAAACTGCAAATTGACACAACACTGCAAAGTAAGATCAGCAAAATGATCTCACATCAAGAAAACCAAGCTTTTCCGTAATGAGAATACTTATATGCTGTGAGCATATGGTAATTATGCTTCTTTTAAATGTAGTTGCCTCCGTTTTAAGTTCTTTATGACACAAAACAAACACAAATCCTCACCCATCTGGCTATTATGCTTATTGTTATTTTATGATATTAAATCAGGAATATTTTTTTAACATGTTTCACAAAGTCGCCTCCTCTTACATCATCAAACTGCAGGGAGTTTGAATTGCACTGAGAAAAAACAGTATGTATGTATATTTTACACAGTAAGCCTTACTGCGGGGTAGCAGGCAATAAGTGACTGCTTGTATCACTTATAGCAAGAAACAGAACAGTATTTGCATAATTGTACGCCTGTGTGTGTGTGTGTGTGTATGTGTGTGTGAGAGAGAGAGAGAGAGAGCAGGTCATTCACTTGGACTCACACACTTGGATTTTGATCTGAATTTTCCCCAGTTGAAGAGTAAAGTTAAGAACAGTGTGGCTGCTTATGCACACACCTTTATTTCCTCTTGTTTTTTGACCTCCTGTAGAAAGATGCTTGATATGTGTGAGTGAGTGAGTGAGTGAGTGAGTTACAGGCAAGGAGGTGCTTTGCATCTAAACTGTTGTTGTTAAATATTACATCCCTGCAGGACTGAAGAAACAATTTGACATCGTGTTTAACTCACAGTTTCCTCCTCAGTCCACGTATAGTACTTGTGTGACATGTGTGGTGTCTAAAGTTTGCCTCTAAGTGGGTATTATACTTCAAACAATGAAAGAACTGGAGTTACTAGAGACCCCTTGCAGGGACAAGGGATACCATGTGACGTGGACCGATCAAAGTCAGGGGAAGTCTCAGAATAAACAGTACAAACTGAATTCAAACCTCCACATTGTTTTGGCCTAAAAGACGTCATTTTGTCCAGTTTCCGCTTGTAGTATACAATCTGCTTATTTTTGCAATAGGGCTAAGAGGTCAAACTCCTTAAGTGCTGTAAAGCTAATGTGCTACCGAGCTATTGTTTGTTTGTTTGTTGTGTCTTCTGTTGGCAAACTGCACTGTATTTACAAAGTATTTAGAGACTTTATCAGATGTTGTACCAACTAGATACAGGACGATTTGTGGCTGGGACTGTAATCTGGACTTAATCTGGACTGTAATTTGCATTCAAACGCTACTTTGAACAAAACTCTAAAAAAAAAAACAAACAAAAAAAACCTTTTCTGTGTTTGTCTTGGCAGACTGACTACATTTGTAGTGCAGAGGAAATAACATTTGATTAAACTGTTCTTTTAAATCCTGAGTGACTAAAACAGCAGGAATGTTTTCTGTTCATTGGGTGGTTTGGTACTGTTTGGTCTGCACTAATGAGGGATTTCACTCCTATCTGCAATAGTTGCATCGATACTGGCACTTTAATTCAGCATCAGTATCTGCTATAGAGAATACTGGTTCCATGGGGCAAAGAGACAAAAGTATTGGGACGCCTGACACTTACACCTACAGGTACATTGCATTAAAATCCATAGACTTTAATACGGAGTTGGTCCCCACTTTGCAGCTACAACAGCTTCCACTCTTCTTGGAAGGCTTGTGGAAACAAGATTTTGTAGTTTCTGTGGGAATTTGTGCCCATTCATTCTGTAGAGCATTTATGAAGTCAGACACTGATGTTAGACGAGAACGCCTGGCTCACAATCAGTGTTCCAGTTCAACAAGTGGTAGTAAAAATGCTCATTGCAAAGTCTCTAACACCAGGACAGTGAGTGACATACCGACTGAAATCTTTCCTAGTCTTACATTTACACGTGTACACCTCAAATAAAAGCAGATCCTCAGTGTACAACCGCAGTAAAACACACTAATGTTACCCCTTGAGCTGAATGACTAAATTAGGCATCTTTCAGCAATCCTACTCTCCTGCTGTGCAGACAGCTGCAGTCTGAGGTGGTGTTAGTCCTGGATGTTTCCGAGGGAGCAAATATTGGAGAGATAAATGGAAGAAACATACATCAGCCTCTTGGTGTAATGACGGCTCTTATCCTGGTAGCCAGCTAGCTGTGCTTATGTTCCCTCTAACCGCGAATGACTAATATTTACTGAATTCCAACAGTGTCTGACGCTTCAAGATGTAAGCACAAGTGTACAGGGCACATGAGAGAAATGACTTCTGGAATTTGGAGGTGAAACTACATTTTGCACTGCCCACAGAAGCCTGTGCTTATGTGTACGTACCTCAGGTTTACCTAAACACACAAACAAACCGCTCCATTAGGAATTAAGATTCTTTATTTGTCACATGGGCAGTTACACAAATAAAATATGTGGCCCCGAAACGTTCTTGAGACTGTGCAGTATAGTTAGAAAAAATTTAATTAAGGAGAAAATAAAAGGATAAAACTTAAGTAATTATTAATTAAGTAATTAAAATATTTTCAAATGCATTTACAGCATTTAGCAGACACTTTTATTCAAAGCGACTTCCATTCCCTAACTACAGGGGGCAGTCTCCCTTGAGCAACTTGGGGTTAAGGGTCTTGCTCAGAAACACAGTGGTAGGAGCGTCTGCTAAATTCTGTAAACGTATGCTGAGGGTACAATTCGAACCCATGACCTCTTGGTCTAGAGGCAAATATCCTACCCACCAAGCCTGTAATTGTATACATAATACCCGTATACTTAACAGGTATAAACAAGGGCCCCACGTGGTGCAGTGGGTAGCTCTGTTGCCTCATGCCTCCAGGATTGGGGATTTGAATCCAGGTGTGTGTGCGTGTGCGTGGAGTTTGCATGTTGTCCTTGTGGTGGTGTGCGTGTCCTCCGGGTTCTCCAGGTTTCTCCCACAGTCCAAAGACCGGTGTGTTGGGGACTCTGTGTGTGTGTGTGTGTGTGGGTGTGTGCGGTGGACTAGTGTTCCACCCAGGGTGAATCCCTGCCTCATGCCTGTAGATCCCGTGATAGGCTCTGGGTTCCCTCATGAGGATTAAGCGGTTACAGAAAATGAAAGAAAGTATAAACAAGAATAGAATAGAATATGTAGTGTAAAATGTGCTGGTTTGCTGTTGATATAGACTTAATGTAGACTTAAATTACAGACGTCAGGTGGTATACAGTTGGGTAGACAGTTCAGTTTATGCAAGGAAGGTACACCTACCTTGTATCTCCATTCATGCGGTGATCAGTATACTGGTGGTGCTGAATGCTGAGTGGTTGGAACTCCTTTATCTAGGCTCCTTGTATCTTCATGCACTTTGCAGCCTGTCAGTAAAACATTTGTTCCCCTTTCTTTAATTTAATCTACTCAATATGAGAAGATAAGACAGTTTGACAGGCAGAAAATAGTATTTTTGCACCAACAAAGCAATTCAAAGCAAAATATAAAGAAATGAGCGGAGGCTCAAGACTACAGTGTCACTGTATCATTATTTTTCTTCATCTTTTGAACAAAGTGGCCACCCTTTCCATTTCCATTTACTTTCACAATAGACTGATCAATACAAATGGTCCAAAATGTTTTTCCATTAACGTATATTAGAAATAAATAATGTTTTTGCATTTGCCTGTAAAAGTACTTACTTTTGGACAACAAAAGAATCACTACTAAAAGAAAAAATCAATCAATAACTTATTTATTTGCATCCACCATGTTTAGCAATCTTCTAGCCCACCACTCAAACAACCTACACCCCCACCTTTTCTTCCTGTCCCGCCATAATAAGAGTCCCCCTTTTGCTTTACTAGTAAAAAGGTGACATGCAAAAACATAATAAAACAGCCATTGTGCAACAGAAAATCAGGTATCTGTTCAAAGGAAAGAAAGCATCTCTATTAACTGCTGTGGTCTAAGATTTGCCCTCTTGACACAGCTGTAGCCAGCATTCATGTCTGTCAGTTTGACGGTTACCAGAGTTAGTTATTAAACTCACTTCATTTTCGGCCCTCGTCCCGTTAATGTATAAACACACTATAAACTGTGAAAGCAGCAGGGAGTGCTGCCAGGCACGGAAATCGATTCAGATCATTGTCCTTGAAGGGAAAATAATAACACAAGGCAATAATCTTATTGAACATGCACAGGCCAAACTTGCCCTTCTCTCTCTCTCTCTCTCTCTCTCTCTTTCTCTATCTGTCTCTCTCCTTTGCCCAGAGACGGATATTTGGCCTTGTAGCTTTCTTTGGTGAGATCTATGGCATCAGACAAGTGGTCTCGCACTTAAAGGATGCTGAGCACTTTTGAAGTGCCGGGATCAATTAAGCATTCTGCCATTACAGTGCTATAGATTCAGGCCCAGGGCTCGAAGAGAGAGAGTGATAGAGCCCATAAAAACCTATAAAAGTGCCACGGTTAATTGGGAGCGATCGGAGAAGCCCTTAGAGAGCCGCGCCGTTGTTTTGACTTTCAGGCAAGTAGCTCTCACACGGAGCATAATCAAGCACCTTGTGATCCGAAGCACCGAGAGGCATGTTTGAATTGAGATGAAAGTGTTGAACGTATGACAGTTTGTATTAACTCAGCCTTCATAACGCATTAGCAAGGCCCAAACAAGGCGTTCAAACGAATGCGGAGCTACACAGAGGAGCGCCAGCGCTTTGTTAACCACTAGTTCTGCCCCGGTTCCTGTTCGAATAGCTCTGTCAAATGTCAGTTTCGGCGGTGTGGGTGAGCGAGGGCTGCGTACTCTTCCTCTGATGTGTGTGAAGTCTGCTCCAGCACGTTGTTGTGCCAGCAGCCACGCAGCATGTTAAGTGCCTGAACACGGTCGGAGGACAGCGCTAATCGCTCAGCTCATCCACACCAGCGTGCAGATGGCAGATTGGCTGCTTTGTCGCTTAGCGACAGGGTAGAGAGGAAGAGAGACCCTGCCGTCTTTCCGTCCCGAGAATATGGCCAAGGCTCTGGAGGACCCCCGGCCGCAGACTGAATGTGAGGCACCTGCGCTCATTTGTGCATCCCAAAATACGCTCCGAACACTCACTGAATGATCCTTATCAGCATTTAGTGATGAAATTAACCTAGTATCCTAACTAAACATGTTGAGATTCAATAATATAGTCTACAGTAACATTCAACATGCACAATATTGTTATTGTGGTCACTGCATTTTAATGAAACAAGCTGCAGTTTGTTCATTCACGCAGGGCAGCTGTGCTTTCACAGGCTCCCACCATGCTGTCACACTGTGATTCCATGCTATATTTGATGCTTGTACAGCTTTTCTTAGTGTGTTATAGGACTAAACACCTTCGCAGCACATGGTAATGGAAGCAGTGCTATACTTTAATGTGTTGTTTGTGTTTTTCAGACCCAAAGTACAGTTGGATCTGGACTTAAAGACACAATCTTTCAATGCAAAATATTTTTTTGGTGTTTTTCACCATAGTGGGAATAAGGCATCATGGTTTTAGTTCGGCAGAAGCCTTGTATATACTTCCGGCCAAAGTGCTCAGTTGTAAGAAGGAGAGATGAGTTTTAATTACCAACTCATCCAGAGTACACTGCTGAAGGCTGGAGGCAGACAGTAGTAACTTCAGCCACAGATGCAGCTTCTTTGTCTGAAGACTGAGCTACAATTTAAGAGTAAGAACAATTTAAGAGCTTCCTTAGATTTTTGGGCACCAGTAGAATTTGATGATTTCAGGGTTCCTTTCAAGCCAACTGATGAAGCTGCTAGGGTGAAAACTATAGAAAGAATGTGTTAATTAAGTTAGTTTGTTTATTCAGCCAACCAACTTTGGGGACCAGGGAGACCCCTGACCTCCAGGGCCCTGTGTCTATGCATGGTAAAGACTGGCACTGTAAACTCTAGAGTACAGAAAATCAGAAAACTGCATTTAATTGCAGCATCAACACATGTGCACTGGCCACTTTATTAAAAACACCTTGCTGGAATACAGTTACCGACTGTAGCCGCCCTAGTGTTGCTATCTTACCCATCGCCTACACCAGGAAGCATCCATTTCAGTCCTACAGGGAGAGAGTCCTGCACAGTTTAGTTAATAACATGATGTGTTTGAGCAAGAAAACAGAATAGTGGATAATACATCAGCAAACAGGGTTTCAGTTCTCTGCTCGGGCAAGCACGCTATGCTACACCCAGAAGAGTCATACCATGATTTAAACAATGACAACCTTCAATTGTATGTGTATTAGGTGGTATGCGGTGGTGATTCATGTGTCTTGGAGAAAGCTTGAGCTCCTCCAAGCACTGAAGGATTTTAGGGAAAAAACTCCAAAGTAATGTGCTGGACTTCAGCACTCCAGGACCAGAATTCCCTGGATAGCCATTATTTAGCAAGCAGTTCCTGACCACAGAGCTGCGAAATATTTTTAGATACTGATGTGATACTGACGTGAGTGATACTGCCGTAGCTGATACAGTCATACCAGCACCGCACACCATGGATTACCCTGTCAGTGTTACTGCTAAGCTGAGAACGTCCCACCCCCAAATAATATCAGGATATCACTGACCCTGTGATCAGAAACTGACCAGTGATGAATAGGATAAGACTGTGGATCATAACAAATAGCCATATAATGGAGCTACAAGGTAACTGACCTAAAAGTAGTCCAAGGTAAAGTAGCATAAGGGCTTCTAATAAAGTAGAGTGGATGGCGAGCATGTGTCACTCTGGAGAGTATATGCATTTCCTTGAGCACAGAAAAAGCCTCCCTTGTCTGACATGATCTGTACCTGTTCTTGGACTTAATTAAATGGCCTTGGCCCTCCTGGCTAGCATGCATTATCGATGACAGGCCTACAGAGGCTTATCCTCAGCATTTGGCATCCTGAGCTCTGCGTGCCCCCCACGCTGGCCCTGTAAACCAAACCCTGAGAGTGGACACTGCTGTCTCATCTAGTGCCAGAACACCTCTTCCTCTTACTCTTAATGAACCCCCTCCCCTGACCTGTGCTATCATGTTAAGCAGGGAATTCCTCAGTGAAAAAGGGGGAGGGCGAGGCAGAACGTAAGTTAACCTAGCAAATGCAACAGGATAAAAATGCTGCTGTTCAGTGCCTGGATTCTCAGTAATAAAAAAAAGACTGTAATGTAATGCATTTGAACAGGTATAAATACAGAAATGACTAGGAGCTACACAAGAGCCAGGCTTCAATATTATTATTCTGCAAAATATTTCCATATTTCTCTACAAACAGGAGCTAAGGTCTATAAGGTAAGTAGCACTGCACACATCACATTAATTTAGTAGTTAATAGTCTCCCTTTTTTATATTAGGCGTCCCTAGTAATTGTATAATTACACATTAACAATGCACTCAACAACAGTGTGATTGCTGCTGATACGAGTGTTAAATGTGATTTAAAATAGTACAGTTTTATTAATTATAGCTTTTACTCAAGTAAATTCATGAGAAAAACAGTATTTGATAAGCTGTAATATTGTAAACCAGCAGTAACCATGAATCTTTCACTATTATATTTTCATTCCATACATTGTTAAAGTGTTACTGCACAGAGAACCTTAATATAAAGTGACACCAGAAACAGAAGCTTAATTTGCACTCTGTTATTTGTCCGAATAAATAATGTTGAATATGCTGTAACATTATAACCATCTGCCTAATGTTGTGTATGTCCCCCTCATGCCACTAAAACAGCTTTGACCTGTCGAGATGGGGACTCTGCAAGACCTTTGAAGGTGTGCTGGGGTTTCTGCACTAAGATGTTAACAAGAATCCTTTAAGTCCTGTAAATTGTGAGACTGGACCTTCAAGAATTGGTGTAGTTTGTCCAGCACATCCCACAGATGCAGGATCGGATTGAGACCTGGGTGAATGTGGTCTGCTAAAATGTTTAGATAGCTGATTTGTGTAAATAAAAGGTCTATGTGATTGTCAGGATCAAAAGTTCCCAGCAGAACATTTCCCTGAGTGTCACACTGCCTGTGCCTTTACATTACATTACATTACATTCATTAGGCAGATGGTTTTATCAAAAGTGACTTACAATACAAGGAGACACTCAAGTTTCAGGAGAGAACCAGAGGAGAGTACTAAGTGATACGTTTTCATGTAAGAGTAATGCAAGAAGTCCATTAGGAGAGGAGATGCTAACTAAGATGCTCAGGAGCATTTTTGAAGTTTTTGAAGGTAGAGAGGTATTGTGCTGTTCTTCTCAGCGGAGGCAGCTCATTCCACCAGCAGGGAACCAGAAAAGAGAAGAGTCGGGACTGGGTTTGCCTTGTGTGTAGGGATGGCAGAGCCAGACTATGTTCCGTGGAGGAATGGAGGGAGCGAGTAGGCCAACTTGCCTTCTTCCCGTAGAGCATCCTAGTGCCATCTCTTCTCCAGGTGCGTGATGCACATGCACAGCCACATGATGTGAAAGAAAACATGATTCATCAGACCAGTCATCATCTTCCATTGCTCCATGGACTGATCCTGATGCTCACATGCTATATTGTGTACTTGCTATATTATCAACTTATTGGATTGTGTCTGTCACCCCCTGTGCTCTGATCAATGCTGTAACTGCCTCCTGTGCAAAAATCATACTGATGATGCAATACTAGTAATTCTGGAGGGTTTACACAGTGTCCACACTACACTGTTACATACACTGCTGTAACAATTGTTGTGTCTATTTACTGTGTTGGCTATTGCCTATTGTCTCTGCTGTAAATTGCATTCTGTTGAATGTCGCTATATGTTGCACTGTGTTCCATAGAGAAACGTCTCATCACACTACGTGTACACAGCTGCTGATGACCATCCAGTAACCTTTTACCTTGAACAAGACCAATGTAGATGTCTTTGGCAATGGACAGGTTAACTTTGGCGCTCTGTCCCGTCTGCGGTTATGCATCCCCACATGAAGAAAGCTGTGATGCACTGTGTGTTCTGACCCCTTTCTATCAGTGCCAGCATTAACATTTTTGAGTTTGTGCTACAGTAGCTCTTCTGCGGGATAGGAGCAGATGGACTGGCCTTTGATCCCCATGTGCATCGATGTTGCTGGTTTACCAGTTGTCCTTCAGCGGACCCATTTCTGGTAGGTACTAACCACTTCATACCAGGAACACCCAACATGATCTGTCGTTCCGGAGATGCTCTCACCCAGACAGAGACAGTAGATGTTTTTGTTGCTTATTTTTAGACATTTTATCTGGTCGTATAATCTTATAATAATCTTATAATTATCTCATACTGAGAAATATTACATGGCTGACTAGATTTAAGGGTTTTTTTCTTATCAGTATATAATTTTTAGCAGTGTTGAGCCGTTAATACATCATGACTTGGTGTGCGTTTTGAATAGAGGAAACTGAATGCATACACCATTAACTCCACTCCGTTCTTTAATAAATCTGTCTGAATCTGTCAGTGAAAAGGCCCAACAAGTGTTTTTTTAAGTGAAGCTTACAGCGCTCGTTCTTCTCCAGTGCGCTGAGTGGACGAGAGGAGCACTGAAAGAGGGTAAAGTAGTTTCACCATTCCGTCCAATAACAGCTCATGCTGGCTCTCATCTTGACATTGCTATTTTGTCCGTTATGTCCATTTTCATTCTCGTCTCACCCGTAGTATGGCTTCCTGGAGTCATGGCCACTGACCGTGTATGTTTTCGTCTCGGATGTTTTTCTCAGATACTTTATATGGGCATTGGACTGCGGCGCTGCCAGTTGGTAACCCAGACAGATGGTGACATTTTGACAACATATAGCCTTGAGACTGGAGCTGGAGCTGGAGCGCTGCCAGGATGGCGGAAAAACGGATGAAAAAAGGCAGTCAGTGTGGTCATGATATGTAAGGGGTGACGGGGAGCGCTGTAGTGAGTAGCTGTAGTTGAGTGGTTGGGGTTTTTTTCCACTAAAGTGGCTGTTGAAAGTGAGCTGTATCTCAGAGCGCATTGTTCCTCTTGCCTCTTCCTTCTGCCTGAGTGACTGAGTGGACCGGGATGAGGTCAAGCCAGGCTTCTCTGGGGGATCTAACTGGGAGATGAGATGAGAGAGGGCGAACAGTTTCTGCTTCGTTTTTTCTGTCTCTCTCTCTCCCTCTCTCTTTCTGTCTCTGTCTCTCTCCCTTTCTATCTCTCTCTCCTTCTTTCTTATTTTCTCTCTCTCTCTGCCCCCTGACTGCCAGTGCTGTCCCTTCTTTTATGCTACATCTTGTGCCGGTGTTACCAAGTCCGACTCTTCCTCCTTCTCCAGTCTTTGGGGAAATCACACTTTTAAACCCCTCACACTGATCGGACATCTTGTATCTGTGTTTAAAGTGTCACTGGGCTTGTAGATGTCCCTCCATGGACATTTCATTCAGAGATAAACCAGGTAAAAAAGTCCTACCTGTATGCCCATTCCACTCCAAGTGTTTATGCACTGCTAGCATGTCACTAATGTAGCTAACATTAATCCAGGGTTCTTATGAAGCAAGTGAATGTATTTCTCCTTAACACACTGCCAGGAAGTGATATACCCACAATGTAGCTGTGTCTGTCCCTGCCCTATTGGTCAGCATTTAGAAATAATTGTTTTATATATGGCCATTCTTAAAAAGGCAAATAAGTTGTATTTGAAGAAGAGGCTGCAATTCCTGCCTCTGTTGCAACATAGATTCTGAGAATGAGCATTCAAACACTTGTTCTGAAATACCAATAAACATTTGAAACCTGTAAAATGCTATAAGATGCTATAATGCTACTCACTAGTGCATAGTAATGAGATCGCATGGTGGGTAACATTACAGCCTAGCATGAGAGACTAGGGTTCAGATCCCTGCTTTGGCAATAATGCTGCCTTATGAAGACTTTTACTCTAAGTTGATTTAAAAACACCCATAGATTTTTCCCCAGTATGTTAAACTCAGCCAGTTAACAGCAACCCTGTATTAAAATCTGTGCTCTGTAGAGGATATGTATTTATTTTCACTTTAACAATATTAAACACAGTTATTCGTTTAGAACAGTGGTTACCATCACCAGTCATGAGTTTGGAGAGCTTTATGTTCCTGAGGTGTCATGTCGGACCTGAGCTCTGCAGGAGAGAAGATCTTCAGGAGGAGGGTTGGTGGCCACAGATTTAGAAGGCGGCTGATGATGGTAATAAAAGATAAGAAGGTGCACCTATTTTTGTGCTAATGTGTGGCTCTATCTGGAACACCAGCAAATCCCCCATCGCACAAAAAACCCTTTGGTACACAGGTGGTCAGTGCAGCGTAGTTTTACCACCCAACTTCTGTCAGCTCCAGAGTCCAGAGATTCTAATCTGTGCTGATGCAGGTGTCCCCCACGCCGGCCCTAACCAGTGGACTGCACCACTGCCCACCACATGAAATTCCATTAACACAGGCCTTCTGAGACCCCCCTTTCTCCCCCTCTCTCTCTGAGTCCCTCTCTCTCTCTCTCTCTCTCTCTCTGTCTGTCTCTCTGTCTCTCTCTATCACTGTCTGCCTCTCTCTCTCTCCCTCTCTCTCTCCCTCTCTGTCTCTCTCTCTGCCTCTCTCGCTCTCCCCTCTCACTCTCTGCCTCTCTCTCTCTCTCCCTCTCTCTCTCCCTCTCTGTCTCTCTCTCTGCCTCTCTCCCTCTCACTCTCCCTCTGTCTCTCTCTGCTTCTCTCTCTCGCTCTCCCCTCTCTCTCTCTGCCTCTCTTTCTTTCTTTTCTCTCTCGCTCATCCTCCCTCTCCCTCTCTCCCTCTCTGTCTCTCTCTCCCTCTGTCTCTCTCTGCCTCTCTCTCTCTCTCTCCCCTCTCTCTCTGCCTCTCACTCTCTCTTTCTCCCTTTCTATCTCTCTCTTTCTTTCTTTTCTCTCTCTCTCATCCTCCCTCTCTCCCTCTCTGTCTCCCTCTCTCCCTCTGTCTCTCTCTGCCTCTCTCTCTCTCTCGCTCTCCCCTCTCTCTCTCTCTCTCACTCTCCTCTCTCTCTCTCTCTCTCTCT
>JBBPCY010000018.1:8990160-9005218 GCA_037974405.1 Brachyalestes nurse
CTCTTTTTCTCTTTCTTTCTTTTTCTCTCTCTCTCTCTCTCTCTCCTCTCTCTCTGCCGTGAATAACAGTGGTTGCTGTGGAAATGAACCCAGAGCAGCGTTTCATTCCTCAGTTCCTTACTGCTTAAGTATTGATTGAATTTTCTGGGTCTTTTGAACAAGGGGAGCACCCTAAGGAAAAATGTAATAAATGGGTTCCGTGGGCCTGGTTGGTAATTTAGTTCGAAGCAACATGTGAGGAAGGCTCTCGTGTTCATCGCGCTCGCTGGGCCGCCTGAACACCTCTGTAAATCTGCACCAAAACCGTGGAACCATCAGAAATTAAATGTGCTGACCGATGACTAAATCCCCATTTGCATTTATTTATTTATTACTGCCCGTCACTTCCTGGCACCTTTTTATTAAAGTGGAGAGATTTTTTTTTCTGTGATGACTTCTGACTTGACCAGCGAGCATGATTCATTCTAACAATATTACAGGCCCTCTTAAGTAATTGAAGGAGAGTCTAGACATTTCCTCAAACATAATGCTCTTATAATAATCTGAAAAACTGTAACGGCACCATAAACACACACACAAAAAAAGGTCAAGCTTAGTTACTCATAATCCTGCAGTGTTTACAGTGGCACGGCCCATAGTTTACTCAGTGTGCTAATTAATGGAAATGCATGGTTTAGCTGTGTCCACCCCAGTGTCCCGAAATCCTACTCCAGCAACCAGACCTGCATAAACCCCTCAGTTCCCATAGTGATGCACCTCTCCAACCACAAACTGGGGCTTTCATAGCGCTCTACAACACCCCCACCACCTTTTCTAAGAAAGGTCACTGACCTCATCCATTCATTCATCCCGTGCATCAGTGTTTTGAGCAAAATGTATCATTTGTGAAAATATTTGAGAAGCCCTCCAGTGTCTGTTTTTCCTTCTATTTGGGAAAAACTGAAAAGGGAACAACGGCAACAACAAAAACACATTTATTGATCCAGCATTCATTACACAGAAACTAATTCAGGTAATTCAAGATGAAAACTGTGAAAAGATCTTTCTCTTTTTCTCATTAAGCTGAAAATGTACTTTTCTCTTTTTAAATCCATGAATGACAAATTACATTTTTAACAGTTGAAATAACTGTAATATAATAATGATTTCTGCACTGTTCTCTCAGCTTATGACATATGTCACTGATGTATGTTAGTGTGAAGAACCTATTTAAAGTGTAAAGTACCTCCAGATGATGTAAAAGGTATGCAAATAATTTTTGAAAAATTGGTTCTTGGTACAGATTTGACACACTCACGCATTTCATGGTGCAAATGTTCTTGATCAAATATGGAAATAAGGCGTCCTATGTTTTATTGGTTAACAGGCATTAACATATAGCTTTGTAGCAGTTTTGCAGAGACTCCTTCAGTAAGAGTCAGAGTCAGTATCACAGTCAGCGCCATGTATTATGTCTTAATTTTAGTAGTTCATTAAATATCCTTTGGACTTTTCTAAAAAGAGGTAATGTCAAAGAATACACAATATGGATCATGGAATAGAGCTTGTATTAACAGTCAATGACATATCTAGAACCTTCAGAAGACCAAGAGTGATGTTTGAAGTGTTCCCGCCACTGACACTTCCTAATTAAACTAGTAGTTAATCTGATCTTGGCCTTCTGTCCAGCTCCTGAAGGCCTAACCAATGAGAGAGCTCACATGGCAGTAACTAAATAGATACAGAAGTACTAGCCCCCAAAAATTGACTTAAGATCTGATCAATTTCTATCCCTGATGTGGAACGTCTTGGATCACATTTACAGGTAGAGGAAATTTTTTAGACTGGTTCTGGAGTCTGACCCCATGTGACGGAATGAAAATAAGAGTTAGGAAGTAAATCTAAATGACTAAAATGGTGAAAGGTAGGTGGCTTACTAATATTGTTCAAAAATACTCGAGGGCGCCACTCTATTAAATGTAACTCATGCACTTTAAACATATTTTTCCACAAGGGACTCCATTCAATTGCATGCAATCAATTAGATTATGGGTCATTTTTTCCAAGTGCTTTGAGCGGAATCAGTACCATGAGTAAAGCCATTTAGTAGCGGAGCATGTTTACCTTCCATCTGTTTCATTTAAAGGTATTCTCCAGAAGACGCTTATATTGTTTAATCCATACCTCAGGTCGCATTTAGCTCTGATATTGACGTTCTTTGCACCTTTATGGCTATAAGGCCTACACTGCCGTGCCATAAATGTCCCAGCCTTCAGCCACCTCTCCAATTTATACCTCTGCTTTTATTTCGATTGAAAATCAGAATACATCGTCCTTCAGCGAGCCGCTAGCAGTGTGTTTGAGTTTTTAATCAGCTACGCTGCGCCTGAAATTTGTTTATTGCAGGTAAGCGCTCATCCAACAGGGTGTAACATTTATACCTCGCATGACATAAAATCGATGGTGTCTGAATAAACTCCAGCAAGGAAAGAGCGCGGGCCTACTTTCCCTCGGCTTCTCGTTCACGGCTCCACAAATAATTATTGTGATTCATAAAAGCTCCCTCTGACAGGCTGTAACATTTAAGACAGCTTGCATACTCTTTTCGGTGTGAAATATCACCCCTTGTTTTCTGATATCGCTCCGAACTCTCTGGACCGTCGTGCTCGGTGGACCCTCTGATTTGAAGTTTGTTGCTTGGCACTGCGATGAAAAATGGCACTTGCCAGTTCACTAGTGCTTCAAAAACTACTTTCTGTGTGTAAATGTGTGTGAGGGTTTCATTATTTCATGCCTATGTGTCACTTTTCACACTTCATGAAGTCATAAGCGTGTACTCGGTTGCCTGTAATAGCATAACACAGTATTGTGGGCCCTCCACAATATTCTATGTGTCCCGAAGCAACTGAGATGCTGGTCAGGCTTCAGTAGAATTGAAACGTCTCTATCTGTCCTGTGGGCTCGCTCGAAAAGCTCTCATGACTGTTTCTGAAGACTTAATAGGTTTGGGTGAGTCGGCCTGGGGGGAAGAGAGTGAGAAAGTGAGGTCTGGGCTCGGCTGTTTTGTGTGAGGAATAGTCTAGCAGTGAATAGGCACTTTTCCACAGGCACACAGGAACCATGCTGTATCTAAACCGTACTGCGACGGCACTGAGCTTGCAGCACTCTCCGATTTTCCAGTGCATCTCAGTCCGGTAACGGAGTTTCTGACATGCAATTCACACCCCAGTTTATGGAGACTCGTCGTCCCAAAACCGCGTCCATGGAGTCGATCCAGAGGTAGGTGGTGGAGGCCTAGTGGGTAGGATACCTGCCTCTAGACCAAGAGGTCATGGGTTTGAATCCTACCTTCAGCAAACCACCACTCTGTTCCTGAGCAAGATCCTTAACCCCAAGTTGCTCCAAGGAGCCTGCCCCCTGTAGTTAGGGATTGGAAGTTGCTTTGGATAAAAGCATCTGCTAAATGCCATAAATGTAGTTTTTTTTTCTGTCAGAGCTGATTTTGAGGTTATTTATTATTTATAGTCTTGTTTGATTTACTTTTCATTCTTTAGCTGTGCAACAGCTAGCTGGTTAGTCATGCCCTGGTTCACCTTTGTGTTCTCACAGTGTTAAAGATACGTTTGTTAGCATCATAGAAAACTCCCACTAAAATGTATCTTCAGCCCAAACAGGCAGTCATGCTTGTACTTCATTGACTTCCCAGTTGTTAGTTTGTATCTCCATTGATGTTTTTTGAGGTAAACTGTTTCAAGAAATGGCCTCTCTCCCTGTTGTGATGACATTTTAACCAATCAGAAAACAGCGAGGTAGGCTGTGGCCTGCTTTTGGCCCTGCCGTCGAGCAGCTTGGGTGTGGCTCGGGTGCCGGTAGCTTTATTTGTAATGGAAAAACATTTGTTCGGTTCCTTGTACCAGTAGAAAGGTGCTATGTGTGACCTGCAGTAGCAGTGAACTTGTACAATGTCCTAGAGTGGCTACTAAACACCCACTCTCACTCACTTGTGGTCAGATCACACGTTTTGTTGATTTTCCAGACTGACAATAAATGCACATCCACTACAGCAGGTCTTATCCAACTCTTCCATCCTGGGACCCCTTATAATGTGGGAAAAGTTGGACCCCCGCACTCCAAATCTTCACATTAGGCAATTATATAGCTGTTGAAATAACTGCTCTGCTAGTAGCTAGAATAAGCAGATGGTTCAGTATTTAAGTCAAGAGTGATGGATATAGCATATGACAATATGTGTGGATGTTCTGTACTGAAAGAACACATTGCAAAGAAAGCATAATTAGTCTTTGTTAATTGATGTTAATTTAGTGCAGATTATAAAGTCATCTTTTAACGTGCCGCTAATGGGGGTTTTTATTGTCTGTTTGATCTTATCCAACCCAGAAATATGAATCAATGTGATACTTGTGTTTGCTGTGAAAAAGTCCTGAAGAACTGCAGTATATTTTTTGCCATGTTGTGTTTAAGTGTTAGTGAATCAGGAGTGTGGGTTATTGGCTCAGGTGGGAGTGGTGATGAGGCTTTATGTTGGGTCTAATGTGCCAAACCATGTCTTGTCATTAATAAAAAATGAAAGAAAATGAGCTGGGGACCTCCCGACTATAAGTCATGGACCCCTGAAGGTTCTCAAATTTGACTTTGTAACAAGCTTCAGTATCACCCTTTGTCTTGCAGTTTGTACTGTATCCTTTATAAATATTTATATTTATTATATAACTTGTAAAAGTTAAAAGAAAACAAGTAAACTTCTGCACAAGCCACATTTTATGTTTTTTTCCCAATATGTTAAATTCAGTAAATTAAGTGAACCTAAGTACTTATCTGAAGTGTGAGATCAGCAAAACTCATCCAAAAAGTGTTTTCTGAAGACTATATTTTCAGAAATATGCAATTGGCCAAAAGGGTTTATATACTAAATTCAGGGGCTGATCTAGAAAAATATTTATGTGGTGGCAAGAGGGGGGCAGGAATTTTTGAGGGGAGGCAACGTATGGCAGACTCGGTTCTCTTTCTGCTCCACTTCAGCTCAGATGGGGTCTCAGTTCTTTTTCTGCTCACACTTTAATCTAACTTGTCGCCGCTGTTTCTTCACATTCACCATTTTTAGGATTTTTTTTCCACATAAGAGTAGATGCTTTAAAAGCTCTACCAAACTTCTACCTTTTCCCCAAAGATCTCTGCTACTATTTCTTCAGCTGATGGAGAGTAAGAATGCTTTGTGTCTGAGAAGCTTGGTAGAGAAACTTGATCTTGACAAGAATCTTTATATATGTGCCTTTATATATGTATTTATTGGGATTACATTTTTTATGATCATTTGATTTTTTAGATTATTTCTTTATTAAGGTTTATTAAGGGGTGAAACTATGGAATTTCCCCCTTACTTTTTGAAATTTGCCCCTTAGATAATAAAACCTCTTGAATTAATGCCTTCTGTTTAAGATTAAGGGGTTTCACACTCATGCCTTAAATCCAATTTTAAGGTAAAATTAATTGATCGGTTCACAAATTAAAGGCCATTTAATTCAAATGAAGGGGTTTGGTGTATTTTCAGGGGTAAATTAAGGTCGGGTTAAGTACATTGTGTTTCGTAGTATTTGTGTTTCCCGCATAGACATATGGTTTCCCACGTGACTTACCTACGGTAAGCCTAGAGGGCGAAAACAGTCGAAGTGAACTCGGAGCGCTTTGTGTTCAAGGGTGTTTTCACACTTAAAGCGTCCGTTTCAGCACTTAAAGCGAACTCAGATTGTTTAGTCAGCATTTTTTGCGTATATGTGAACACGCCAAACGAACTCAGACCCTCTGAAACGAACCGAACTGAGACCACCTCTTGTACCTTACACTTTCCTAGGTAAGCCTTACAGCTTATAAGAAAACACTACCACCTAATTTTTACTCAGTTCCTTTTTTATTTCCTTTTCATTCAGTTTAACCCCTGGACTGATTTACCTCACTTTGCAGCTTTAATGTTTTATTGTAGAGTAAAAGGAACCAGGAGAAGAGTAGAGCCTAACTCACTCTAGTTCATTGAGGTTCTGCTGCAGTTCTGTAGGGAAACCCAGCAGTATTTTTTAACAGATTTTTGTAGAGGTACACAGATTGAATGTGGAGTATCGAAATGATTACAGTTGAGACGTTCTCCATAATTACACCACATCCAATAACACTCTCGGCCTAAATTCCAGAGTCACGCTCCTCAGGCAGCAGCTCCTGAGTGAAATGACACGGCGTCAACTGACACATTAGCAGCGGTCGTGCTGGTTCCTCCTCTGTTTGCTGGTCCGGAAAATGAGGCTGACAGTCATGAGGTCAGTTTCATGTGTCCAGGGCGGTTCAGGGCCACGGAGGCCGGCCTAATCGACCTGTTTTAAGACGTTATTAATGAGAGCAGGCTCATGGAAGGGCCTCCTGATGTGCATACTTGTGTAATAAGCCGCTTTGAGCCCGCTTCTGTCTATCACGGGGGACCGGTGGCGGGAAATTGGCTGCACAACTTTTTAATCCCCCCTCACCAAAAACTGTGGAAAAGCTCTGTCATCCTCTGCCGTCTGGCCAGGAACAGCCACGCAAGGTAGATAGGAATTAACCCCTTAAACTCCAGGCTTTTTATTTGGATGTTATTCCTAAATAGTCCCAAAATATGAAGTTTTTCTTATTTTTAATTTCTAACAATAATCCAGTAGGGCTGGGCAAAGTAAAACCATTTGAAAATGGAATATTGTTCTGAGAACTTACTATGATAAATAATCAAATGAATATCAATTAAAGCATAGTTATAGAAATGGTCCAAAATTATTATTTTTCTTTTTTGTATATGTATTTCATACAAAAAAAGTCTTTTTATGTTTTATATAGTTCATAAAATTTTATTATGATAAGTGAATTAGTCGCAAGGCAAAATAACAAGTACTGATAAATCGTCACTGTCGAAACAAAATCTTCTATCTACATTCTTGACATTTTGTTTGCATTATTTGAAAATACACTTATTCACTAAACTTCAAATAAGTTAAAAATGTGAAAAATGGAATATTATTCTGAGAACTTACTATGAGAAGTGTAATAAAATAATGAAATATTTGAAAACTTTTAATTTTAGATATGGTCCAAAGTTACATTTTTAATTTTTTTGTATATATATTTCACACACAAATAACAGTTTGGTCTTAATAGTTATATAGGTTATATAGTTATATAGTTTTTATATTTTATATATATTTTATGCTTTTGAAATATATTGTATTATGATAAATAAATGAGTATCTATGCTAAATAACAAATACTCTGTAAAATGGTAATTTTTGCATTGAATTACTGTAATGCTAGAACACTATCTGACTCTCCCAGCAGTACTCTGAGTATCACTCGCTCTTTTCCATTCTGTGTAACCTTGCCTGCTGCTATGTAGGCTTGTGCTGTTTTTGTGTCTCGCTATTGTCCTGAGGGAACATTGTTGGAACTGAATATAAAACACACTCAGCTTGCCAACGTATGAGCAATTTTACGAATTTTACGAAGTCGCTTCAGCCCAAACTGATTTATTTTGAGTTCATACTTATTCTGATATTGTTATATGTTCTTTCACAGTATTTACCGCATATTTCTACTGAGATAAAAATGTGAAATCTATTTTAACAAAAGGAGAAATCTATTCGGGCCAATCAAAACGAAGAAAGCATGAACTTTTGAACAACTTGTGAGTGTGGAAAAAAATAAGAGACCACTGCAAAAATGTTCAGTTTCTCAGATTTTAGCGTTTGGACTGAACAGCTTTGCCTTAGTTTTTAAGAACTGCTGACAACATCTCTGCTAGTGTCCAAATAAAAATATTGTTATTTAAAGCTTGTGTAGGAATTTAACAGACTCTGGCATGGAATGGTTGTCACACTCATAGAGAAGCTGATTTAAAAATCTATAAGAGTAAAAGTTCTGTATTCATGTCAGGCCCCTCAGAGTTTGCGGGTAAACTGTGTTGGTATGCGTGTATGTGTGTAACTCGTGAAACGGCGCAGATCCAGACCTGACCCTGCTCTGCCCTTCCCTGCTTCCAATTAGACCGACCGGCTCACACTACCGCACACACTGAGCTCTCACACACTCCTACTGCACCAGACCTCCACACACATTAACACATTCACACCTACACTGTCTGTATCCCTCTCTTTACCTGTTCCTCTCTCTCTCCCTCTCTTTCTCTCTCTCCCCCCTCTCCCTTTCCCTTTTCCCTCAATCCCCCCCCCCTCTCTCTCTCTCTTCCTTTCCCTCTCTCTGTCTCTCTCTCTCCCTCTCTCCCTTTCCCTCTCTGTCTCTCTCTCTCCCTCTCTCCCTTTCCCTCTCTCTCTCTCTCTCTCCCTCTCTCTCTCTCTCTTTCCCTTTCCCTCTCTCTCTCTCTCCCTCTCTCTTTCCCTCTCTCCTTCTCCCTCTCTTTCCCTCTCTCTCTCTCTCTCCCTTTTCCTCTCTTTCCCTCTCTCTCTCCCTCTCTCTCCCTCTCCCTCTCTCTCTCCCTTTCCCTCTCTCTCTCTCTCCCTTTCCCTCTCTCTCTCCCTCTCTCTCTTTCCCTTTCCCTCTCTCTCTCTCCCTCTCGTTCTCTCTCCCCCTCTCTCCCTTTCCCTCTTTCCCTCTCCCTCTTCCTCTCTCTCTCTCCCTTTCCCCCTCTCTCTGTCCATTTAATTCTCTCTCCCCCTCTCTCCCTTCCTTTCTCTCTCTCTCTCTCTCTCTCTCTCTCTCTCTCTATCTCTCTCACACACACACACAAACACATACAGGACTATGAATAGTCACTACTTCAGTCTGCTCTTCTAAATACACCCCCTTTGTTGTATTATAATAGTGCTGGTACATTATCTGACCCCTTAAAGGGACACAGCATTTTTCAACCATGTTTCATTCCACTGCATCTTTTGTTTTACAGATCACCACATACACTCATTTTCATATCCTGGAGCTTTGCAGAGACAGAAAACCTGTCATTCGCTTGTAACAGATTCCAGTCACTACATGGCCTGGCCAGCGGCTTCTGTGGTTCAGCAGGTTTTCTGTACTTTTTATAGGTCAACATATCAAAAGGATTGTTGTGATAACCTGTATAATATAGATGCAGGATACTGTTATTGTCTCTTTAAGTGTAATGTTCTGCTGGTCTGGTGATGTAGGGATTAAAATAAAAGTATAAACAACAGTAAACGTCCCTCCCCTGTATATGCAAGGCTCTCCGGCCTGATCTTTTAAATCCTCTGTTTAAAGCCTACTTTTATGGCGTGTGATGAATGGTCAGTAATGATGATGGTCTGGGGTCGGACTCGTACCTAATTGTATAAGAGTTTTTTAATCCTCAGGAAAAAAATGCAATGAGAAAAATAAACCCAGAGATTTATTACACAAAGCGTGAAGATATAAAACATAATGAAAAGCTGCTCTGCCTCTTGAAGGCTTCCTTAGCTGTCTTTGAACTTTAATTCAATTGAATGCAAGGCTTTATCATCCACTGTAGTAACGCATAGAAACATACAAAATACATTAAATGCTGCAAATTATCTCACATGCATAATGTATAAACAAACTGGAAGTGCAGTATGATACACCATGGCAACATAGCAACCAAAGCAAAGTCAAATCTGAAGAATTATAGAAGCTGCTGTACAAGTTGTGCATGAGCCAAATTAGTCATTTGCAAATTTGAAACCTCAAAGGTTGTGGGTTCAAATCCCATTGTTCAAAAGCACCCAGGCCTCAGGTTATGATATCCATGTCCTTCCGCTGTGTTATGATGATTAAACGCTTTTCTCTTAATCACCGACAGCTTTTAAGCACAACCTTGGTCACACAGTTGGCCGGACCTGTTTTTGAGTCTGGTTTCTGTGAGGTTACGAGACTCTCAGTTATTACATACTCTGCATTTTTAGCAATCCTATCTGAGATGCTATCGGTGGAGCTTAGCTTTGGAATAGTGACAAAGAACAGGCCTTAAAGCTACACGAGTGCCAGAGGCTAGACCTGAAGAGGAAGAAGAGATAAAGCCCTGGGCTTAACTATTCTAACAGTTTTTCTGTGTGATTTGGGCTGTAATTCAATAGTAGAAATATCGTCATGTTGTGTTATAATATTCTACACCTATTAGACCACACTCTCAAAAAACCCCCCAAAAATGTACCTTTCAGAAGCATTTTTAATGTGTGTGGGGGGCACAGTTCTGTACAGAACACTTCTTTTATCTTTCACAAAACGGTTGGCATGTCATGGAAAGGGCAAGTGGGGGCTGGGGGGTGAAACGAATGACTTTTAAAAGTGGGGGAGACACGCCCCTCCCAGTATAATGGCTCCAGTGCCTGGAACTGGAAATGTTCGTTTCTGCTTTGGCCATTGGTCCAGTTCCAAACAGTCTAGTTCTATGGGTTTTGGTATCTGCTGAGGACTAGTAGCAACAGAGCCTTCTCTTCTGGGAGGTGATGATAAAGTCACCCGTATTGCTACTGCTTATCAAGCCTGATGCTCATCAGTACCTTTATTGATCTGATTCTCCAAAAAACAAAACAAAAATAAAAATATGAAAATATTTATTACAGTTATTTTCTATACTTTTTTTGAGAAATAAGGATCTAAACTGTGTCCCGAGTGTCCTGTATACATAATGAGGGAGGAGCAATGGCTACAAATGTTCTGCCCAACAAATGTGTGGTGATGTGCAAAGCGCAGCTGTGTGAGAATGCGTTGACGCTGCATAAACACTGATAGCAGCACTGTTTGTGCAGGAGCTTATCCATATTTCAGTACTGACCAGAACGGAGGGTACAATTTAGTACCAGTTCTCAAAATAAATAGGGCGTGATGAGGCGAAGGTGCAAGAAGAATCGAACTGTAGCTAAAATGTAAGATAGTTAATTAGACAGATTAGACACTTTAGACTGAGGTCGATTCCAGGTGTCTCAAGCAGGTGGACAATGAAGCAGCAGTGAAGTGAGCAACGAAGCACTGTTTCCTGTTTGGGTCCCTGTTTTTGGTTGTGAAAACACCATTAGTTAGGGAATTTAATTGCACCGTATTACATTGCAATTATTATTATATATTTTAAAGCTGATTCCATGTGCCCTGCTTTAAATTTTCATTTGTCTAGTTAAAAAATAAAGAAAAGACAAAATGCCTCATTTTCCTGGGAAAGTGACTGCTTTATACATTAAAACTCCTTTAATGTACACAATTAGACCTTGAGGACAATGTTGTACATTTGAGATTACATTGTTTGCACTTCGGGGGAGTAAATCTTGGCTGGACGCTACACTTTTCTCTAGCAGTGTACTTTCCACCACTATATAATTCATTTAGCCGGTTCGGCCTCGGGATACTTGTATTTGGCTTTTAGAATGCACACTACCAAGACAGCAATCAAGCAAATAGATGCAAATATAATAGTGGGGGGGGGAGTTTGGCTGATTTATTGTTGCGAATAATTAATTCTGTACACATCAGAACAATCACGCACTAAATCATACTTAGACTGGAACGTGGTGCCAGTAGCAGACATTAGGTCTTCATTAAACTGTGTAGAAACACAAGTAATCAAATCCTGTGTTACAAAGGTTTACCGAGACCACAGCGCTAATGACGAGCGCTCCATCAATCAAAATTACCAGCGGTCGGAGGCTGCGTGAAGTCGTGAAAGTTGTGAAAGTGTGAGGTTTGATTACCCAGATGTGGTTCTGCTTCAGGCTTGCTCTCCCACGCGTCGTTCCTTCACGTCGCGTCCTTTAATGGTTGCCAGTTGCTGACCAGGCCTTGGCCTTACCACCTTCAGATAGAGATCCTGCTTCATGAAACGCTGACGAGAAGACTCCACCCCCCCACCCATGAAAAAACGCCAGAGAGGGCTGTTTAATAAGTCCAGACGTGATGCAATCTTCATCTTTATTAAGACGTTGAAAGCTCCATGGCTCAGGAGGCCTCAGTGACCACACAGCAGTCCTTTCGCCTACAGAGAAAAAAGGAAGCCTAGAGGTACTTCAGCATTTCAGTGAAAGACAGGAGTGGAGAGAGGAGGGAGACGGGGGAAAGAAAGACACAGTGTTGGCCCAGGAATAATTAACAAATAGAGTACAGATGGCGAAAGCAGATGGTTTCATTTCTGCTCTTCTAAGGATGGAAGGCCGAAGGCTGCCGCTCCGCTGATGATAATGGATATTCCACTCTGGAGCCGGACCCGGCGTCTCACACGCTTCCACCCAGTGGCTCCGCCGAAAATAGCCCGAATAACACCCGTAGTGTAGATGATGCTTCATCAATAGCTGTCAGTGCAGACAGCAACGAACCTGTAATCTCATTAGACAACGAGCGCAAACACAGGAATCACCTGCACGGATGCCGGTTGTGCTGCAGGCGCGAGGAAAACCGCACACGGGCCTGTTATGAGACTGAGAGCATGGGAGAGTCGAGGGGAGGCCCATCAAAATTCCTCACTCGTTTTACAGCCTACCAGAACACATGGGTGGCTTGGCGAGTGTTTACTATGAAAAAATGATGCACGCACACAAAGATGCATCGAAGTGTTACTTCTATTCCCTGTTCAGGAGTGTACAAAGGACGTGATTTTAGAATAGATTCCAACAGATTGTAATGTCCAGTGAAGTAGGTGCTCACTTTTTGACCAAAAATTAAACTCTCAGTCTAGCTTTAAATAGACAAATCCAAATAACAGGTCTGGTCCATTGCTTTTATTGTTGCATTTTACAAGTCAGTAAATCAGGAGTGGGAATGTCAGGCATCCCTCATCGGTTAATTCCAAGGTTAAGTTGATGTACGCTGCGTGGTACACACTGGAAGGTGTATACCAGATGGTAAACTGGGAATTCCACCAATGTTTCCACATAATTCAGTTGTTGAGATGTAAAAAAAGGATTCAGAATGTTTGCGTGAAGTGGTTTATTGCAGAAAAACTTAGACTATGATTTCTTTGCAGGTCATGATCTCCAGCAAGTGAATAAGACCATTTTATATTTACTATTCAAACCCAAAAGTGAACCCACACATGTCTTGTGATTTTCTTTATAAATGCTGATCATGATAAAAGGGGGGAAAATCTAATTTTTAAAACTCATTTTGCTGTGCGTGTACCTCTTTGCTACAAATGGAATTTAAAAATACAGTGAGGGAGCTTTTAGAGGCATAAAACTCTTCAGACTCTCAGAGCAGAGCATTTCACACGGAACCACTTTTCTACTTTCATCTGAGCCATTTAATTATGCAGGAATTTTGAACAATTGGTGGATTTCCCCTTTAATAGAAGAATGCAGCTTTTACCCTGGTGCTTGCTCACCACATGAAATAAAGCCTGGAGATCTGGAGAACATGTTTCCTGGGTTTTCCGTGCTGTACTAAAAAGCACATATGTCACATAGAACCAAGTTAGACAACAAGTATATTATTACCATCTTTACCAGCCAGTTCCCAGCATTGCGCTGGCAGAAAACGTGAAAGATGCTGCTACATCTGATGAACTCATATCATCTAGAATGCAGAGTTTCTTCACATAGCGCGAGTTCACAGCATGGTCAGGCGCATGAGTGCCATTTCACAGTTTCTGACACAGTATTAGAGTAGAAAAATCTGACGGGAAAAAAAACTGTAGTGGAGTTTCCCACCATCCTTTTAAATAGTTTCTGTAGTCTCGGCTGTAGATTTGCCATATTAGAGCAAAAATAGTCCAATTAGGTCCAAATAGTCCAATTAAGAGCGAAAAATAGTCCAATTGAATTGAGGCGAAAGTTGAATCATTGTAACCAAATCTGTTGGGATCGCTGTGAGGTCACTGCTGGTGTCTGCGCTGAGGAACGGAGGCCAGCCGGCCTAATTTTGTTTACACGGCTCGCTGCAACTTCTCCAGGCATTCCGAGCTTTGACACGAGCCCCGATGGCTTTAAAGCAGCGATCGGTTCCCAAGCCCGTGGAAGTATTTCCTCACATGTGTTGCTCATTTAGCTATTTTAAGGCTTTTGCTCGCGGAACGTGTGAAGGAGTGACATGCTAAAAGGCCATCGATTTCAAATTCCCATGATCCGTTCCTCATGCCCTGCGAGAGAGTGACAGATCTCTGCAAATTCCGCCCCAGAAAACGTCCACGAGAAGGTGGATAATATGTTCCAGAGTGAGGAGAAGGTGTGTGACTGCGTGTGTGTGTGTGTGTGTGTGTGTGTGTGTGTTGGGGGTACTGTGACTGGAGGGTCTTAGCCAGGACAAGGTATCACATTCAAATCAAAGCTCTAATTACTGTACAGCTGTGGATGCCTGAAAAGAGCCTTTATCCTCAATTAGGGCCCGGTCTGGAGAGAACACGTTGCCTTAAATTGCACTTTTCTTCTCCTCCTTCGCCACTCGGGCAATTCCTCTTGTGCTTCCACAGACAGGAGAGCAATTTGACTTAATCCGTATTGACTGCTCCTCAATGACCTCATCCCGTCGGGTCCAGCCTGGGATTTTCTTTGAGACAGCCAATCTAAACAACTGATTTAACTTTAGAGTTTTTCTTTTTTTTTTTCCCCTTTAACATGTGGGACTTAAGCCACAGAGTCTGCCTCCCTGACATGATAAACGCCGCAGTGATATGAAACGGAAGATTCGAGAAAAGAGCTCCGCTGTGGCCCGTTTCAGAGTGAAAGGACGCTGTGTGAGAAGCGGTGGCTCGGACCTCGCCTCTGTTGTCTGGAAAAACTTTAATTAAAGCGCAGATGTTACAAATGAAATGCCGTGCTGCGACGCCGAGGGCCGAGGACTCGCCTGATAAATCAGGAGCGAGGCCTGTGGGAGCGGGTCCATTTTTTAAAGCGCTTTTCTTAATTTACACTCTGAGTCTGTTCACATGTGAGAATTTGTGTTCATGTGCATCAAATTGTTTTTTTTCTTGCAGGTTTTCTTTCATTCTGACTCCACCTTAACACACACACACACACACACACACAGACCTTTTCCCCATACACAACCAGTCAAAAGTTTGGACACAGCTTCTCATTCAATGTTTTTTCTTTGTTTTTATTATTTTCTACATTGTAGATTAATATTGAAAACAAACAAAATGATG
>JBBPCY010000018.1:9030815-9045795 GCA_037974405.1 Brachyalestes nurse
GTTTTATTCTAAAACAAAACATTATTGTGGGCCTTCTTTAAAAACTTGCTGTTTTTGAGTTCTTTTGTTCTGGAATTTTTTCAAACTTTTTCAATTGGACAGCTTTTAATTTGATAAATTAAGTGTTAAATTTATTTTTGTTGTTATGAGGGGTCTTTGTTGGCCATCTTTAACCTTATATCCTTAATTAATTATGAGTATAATTAATTTAAGTAATGCTCCATGAGAGTAGGACTACCAAATGAGCCTTTGTCTCTTATTTCCAGGGGCAGACTGGGCCGGGCTGCTGGGAGCGCTGCCCCGGCGCTGGGCTCTCTCTCCCCGTGGCAGAGGGACGGTCAAATGGGGGTTCCGCTCTGAAGCTCGGCCGGGTGTCGCTCCTCCTCACGAGGCGCTAAGCTTCACCTCCGCTGCGGGGCGCCGAGGAGCTCCCCCTCCTCCCCGAAACCCTTCACCCAGCAACAAGTGCGGAGAAGAACAGTCCGACCCTCAGAGAACCGCGGACCCCAGCTCCGGGCCGAGCGCGCTGCAGACTAGAATCAATATTCGGATTAGGAGGCTGAAATTAGGCCACTCTGAGAAGATCGGACGTCGTGTGATTCTCGTGTGACTGAAAGAGAGTCTCCTCACCCTGAGGAGCGAGTGGTGCAGAATTAAAGCTGGTCTGATCACTGGGAGGACTGGTATCAAATAATAGCACTCCAACACTTAAACACTCCCAACACTGCACTGTTTAATACTATAGTATCAGACCAGACCCAGTACTCACACTCACACTGGACCAGGATCACACACGGCCATGATGATAATAAACCAATCAATAAAGAAAGAAAGAAATGGAACTAAATAAAACTACTAATACAACTGCATACATTCATACTGTTGTGAATTGCAGTAATACAAATAACAACAGTAGTAATCAGTAAAACTATTATATATGTATGCATATATATATATTTTTTTTTTCTAAACATATTATTCATTATTTAGATTTAAAAGAATTGCATTTAAAATATTTTATTAATTATAATCGTATATATAATGTATTATGTAATGTAATTATGTCCTGTAATTGTCTCATATTCTGTAACAGTTCATATTGTCATTTTTTAAAGTATTATTCTAATATTATATTATATGATTTTATATTATTATATGACTGCGTGCTGCTGCCTCGAGTCTAGTATCTAACTCTCCCCATCCCTACAGCCTCATCCCACCGGTTACCTTTATTAATTGAATTATGTCAAGGTTAGAGGAGGGGTTTCGCACCGTTTGGCCACACCTACTTTCCCGGACCTGGCCAATAGTGTCACTCTGCCTCCGCCTGCAGCCGAATCCTGGCTCACTTCTCCCACTCCAAAAAAAACACACACACGCACACACACACACGCTGCGTGGAATAAGGACGGCAGTGCGCGCGTTGTTTTTTTCCCTGGCTCGTCCTGGTTGCTGAGCAGTGTGATGGTTGGTGTCAGTGGGTGTATGTGTGTGTGTTTGTGTGCCGTCAGTTGCTCATGTTCCCCCCCGGGCGCAGCGACTCCTCCCCGCCTTCACCCGTGACACTTCCAGCGCCTCGCTGAGGAAGCAGAGGAGACCAGCCGAGCGAGAGAAACGCACGAGAAGAGCGAGCAAGACGCGCCACTTTCTACCACAGTGCCGTGGAGATGCTGCTCTGAGAGTCTACAAACGGAGCTTCTTGTGGAGAGAAGACCCGAAGGTCCTCGGACGAGCCCCGTTGGCTTCACTGGAGCAGGACATTGGCTTGGTTTGGCTGCTCGGACCCAGACATGCTCTTCTAGGCGCAGATTTGGATCTCAGAGCTCGGACTGCATGTGTTGCTGCTGCTGCTGGAGAGGGGGGACCCTGAACTTCCAGCCCCGGAGCCTCGTGTGAAGTCGGAGCCGTGCAGAGAGTGTCGTTTTCGGTCTCCGCGCTTTAACTGCACCCCCCTGTGAAGAAAAGTGCCGAGTTCGTGGGTGAAACCAGCCCCGGGACACTTTAGCGTTCCTTCGGCTGCGCCTCCGCGGTGAGAGCGCACGGCGCGGGTGGAGGACCGAGGACCGGACCGAGGGCGAGCGCGAAGCTGACCGGCTCCCCCCGAACCCCTCCGGGCGAGAGGAAAGGAAAAGAAGGAGAAAGAGAGAGAGAAGTTCAGCCGTAGTGATGCTGCAAGTGGAAATGATCATATTCGTCTGCCTCATCCTGTGGATGTGTGTATTTAGCCAGGAGCCGAGCTCCAAGGTGATGGCAGACCGCTACGCCGTCTACTGGAACCGGACCAACCCCAGGTAAGAAGGGCTCGACCCGGCTTCACAGCTCTTCTACCTCGCGGCAGGTTTAAAACAGACCCGGTCCGGGCTCCCCAACTTTTGCACGGGCTGAACGGAACGGTAAAAGACGCGGACTCGGGGTTTAGGATAATAAATAAACAAATAAATAAATAAAACAAACCACCCCGCGCTTCATTCATCAGCTGTACGCGAGCTTTAGGCTCGAGGAACGGAACGGAGCGCCATTAACGCGCTTTTGCTGGAACGGCGTTATAATAATCAGAATAAGGTTGAGGTGAAGGGTGTCTGTCCTTTTCTGTCCTTTACTGTCTGTCTGGCCAAACATGAGCTTTCAACTTGACGTGGGGATCTACTTTAACTGTATAATTAATTAATTAATTTATTTAGCTATTTACTATTTATAATTTATTTAAGGGATTTCTCCCTTTAAATGCATATATTATTGCATATATAAATATATATGAAATAATATGTATAAGTATAGTGCATATTTATATGTACAGATATAATGCACAATATGCATGTATATATGCGAGCATGTGTGTATATATATACATTCATAACGTGCTGAGGATGGGTATATATTTCCTGTACTAATCTAGTGAATCTTAGACTCTTGGTTTTGAGCTGTTAAACTTAAGCCCGGCTCTCTCCAGGCCTGTGTTGTTTCTGGGCCTGTAAAAAGTGCTTACCTGACCTTGAAACGTCCACCTGTGACTAAACATATCACCTCGCCCAAAAGTCGTTTAATTCGATCACTTTTACAGCCTCCATTGTGCTTCATCAACATATTTTTTGAGTTACATTGCGAACTCTGACAAAAGGAGAAAGTCAGAAATCCTCTCGGTTAATGTTTGCTGCCAGCAGTGCACATTTCTATCTACTGTAGCTCACTTCGGCCTGCGCGAGAAAATATACAGCGGAAACCCCCGACAAAATGAGCTCACACACCAACTCCGGTGGGCCTACCGGTGCAGCCCGACCTATAAAAGTGATCCGCACCAAAATAGTGCAGTGTGATGACTTGGTTTGCCATATTTTACCAGATTCAGGGCTTCAAGAATGGACAAGGAGTGAAATACTCACACACTCAAATGCTGTGTCGCTCAAGGAATTATGAAAGGGTCCAGGACCCCCAAGCGACCTCAGATTTTAGGTTCAGTATTGAGGAGTGTGTTTATTTTAGGGTATTCAACTAAATTCTTTTTGGCTTTAGACCCTCAAATAGATCTTCAATTTTATAGAACTACTGTTTATTTAAGACTTCTTCGCCCAAGAACTTTTATCTCCCAGTGAATTTTGAGTGAGGTCTGTTATAATTTTCCCTCATGGTCCATAATTAGGAAATATGATTGTTGTCAAATTTTTTTGAAATGTAAAAATTTTAAAAAACTTTGAGTATTAAACTCTGAACACCCATATTCCTTACATGCGTGTAAGTGTGTGTGAGTGTGTGCGCGCACATAAGCTCTGGCCTGAGCGCCGTGGCCTGAACGTCTCCCCGCTTCGAGTGCGGTGTTTATTTATGCGTCACTTTGTTCAAACACAGTAACGCAAAGTCAGGTCTAATCTGATATGTTGTGCTGATAGACGTACTTTCATTATGGCCCACATTTTTCAGTCTAGTTGACTGGCGGTCCTGTTGAGAAAAAAACAATTTGGTCCAGATGTGCTGACAAGTACAGTAGCTTACTGAAAAAGCAAGCTCCAAAAAGTTATTTTACGATGTATTTTTTCAGATGGAAGTATCGGCGGTTCAGAGACAGTCTTTTGTTAAACTTTTGACCTCTTTCTTGCGGAGAAGAATCAATTGTTTCCTGAGATTGGCCTGTTTCAGCGTAGCTTCATGCCCGGGGTGAGGAAGCAGCCTGTGCCGTGTCGGTGGCTCTCTTCATGTAGGCTGTGTGTTTTTTCGGCCCTGTGGGTGAGAGGAGGTCAGATACAGGAGCGTGACTCTATCACCTGAGCTTAAGTGCCAAAATGACAGAATTGGTGCATATGCCTGAGCCTTATGTTGTCGATTTGGAGACCCTCCAATGTGGGTCAGCCGCTTGGCGCTGAAAAGCTGGAAAAGCACAGTTGTTTTTGTATTAATGATAAAAATGTGTTCGTTCGCTGAATCATTTGAGGCTGATTTTGGCAGCTTTCACTGATTTGAGCAACTCAAGTACGTTAGATCTAGTGCTGGGCGATGAAATCCACTTCAGTGTTTCACAAATATATCAAAGTTTCAAGGTATCGGATGATATTTGATAAGGAATTCCATTAATTGTCCCGAATTTCTCAATATTTGAGCTGTTAAAATCAAACCATTCTGAGTGGTTTGATATGAAATACTGGAAAATCTTGCCAAGCCAGAATTCTTCACAGTGAAAGTGAATGGAACCAGACGTCTGAGTAGTATAATGCCTCTAAAACCCCCCTTACAGAAGGTTATTAAATGAAATGGTTATACCTGGTGCTTTAGAAATTGCTTTATTGTAGTTTTGAAGAAGATTTTGATTTTTAATGTAATTTTTTACTTCAGTTCGTGGCGGAGAGGTACGTGCAGGGTGTGGTAAGGCAAAATAGTCCCCAAAGCAAATGAAAAGCTCCCTCACAGAAAGGGATTAGAGAAAATATCATTGTCTGATGTCTGAGAAATTATTTTAGGATAGTTTTGAAAAAGGTTTTGCCTTAAAATGTATTTTTAAAATTTATTCAAGGTGGAGAGACAGAGCGTGAGGTAAAGCAAAGTAGACCTTATAAAGAAAACCTTTTTTATTATCATTCACATTAAATGTAAACACTCAGAAGATGCGTGTAAGTTCACTGGTGGTTTTGCATGGTAAATAAAATTATGTATTAATGTTGTAGACGTTGCAACTCCTGGTTCCATTCACCACCACCATACAGAAACCAGAGCGTTTAAGATTCTCTGGAAAGAACCGTGTTAAATCAAACTATGCAGGAAATTTCCCTTTAAGATTGCTTTTGTTGAGTAAGTGAATCCTTAATTCCTGAATACTGTCCTTTTTTGAGGATAGCTTGTTTTGATTAGACTGTTTTGTTCTAGTTTGCGTTTTTTAAGACTGCGTACAGGGCCTTAGACAAGGTTGTAAACTGCACAGAAAGTGTATTTTTCTAGACTTGAGTTGTTTAGTTTTTGTGCAAATTGGTGTATTTTTCTTTTCATTCAAAGGAAAGTGAAGCCGAGAGCAGAAGACGTGTGTTGGGTTGAAGTTTTTATCATCTATCAGGACTGATAAAGCTGAAAATCGGTATTGTTGGGTGTCCCTAACATCAGAGTGTTGGATGTACAGTTGATATATTGGCAAGCTTTAATTAGACCGAGCTGCCTTTCCCCCCGTCCTCACCTTGATGGCGCTCTCCAGGTGTGGGCTTTTTGCGTTCTCACACCTCAGCTTGAGCCCCGAATCACTAACCACTTAATTACTCATCCGGTCCCCGCTGCGCCTCGCCGCTTCAGAGTGGCCGTAATGAAGGGACTCCGTTCGGAGTCCTTTCCAGGCTGAAATCGCTCAGTGGTCCCGCTGGCAGGGTAGGATTCAAATGGGCACAGTCCTCCCCCTCCCTCCCTCCCTCCCCAGACACTGTGCCTCTCTCTGCCTTTCCCAACACCACGCTGAGCTGAGAAAATGAATGAATACAATTAGATACTTCAGGAGCCTCTGTTTCTGCTCCTCTCGCCTCCTTCGCTGCCCCGAAGACCAGAGCGGAGGGGTCGTGCGTGCACAGGACGGAAACCTGATGTTGTTTCGGGGCCTTTTTTGGTAGTAAATGTATAAAACTGTGGTTTATTTGTATCACGACTGAAAAAGGTGGAACTCATGTTCAAAAATGTTCAACTCATTTTTAAAATTTTTATTTTATTTGTCATAGCAAAGAAGAACCTGCTTCACGTCTATCACTGAAGTAGAGTGAAGATGGGCCCATTTATGGCCAGTGAAAAAAATGCAGTGCATTTTAATGTCGACGCAAGTGAAAATACATTTTCAGCCCCTGAACTGTGTTTTTTGAGAAAATCCAGGCCGTCGTAAAGGAGACTCTGATCCTGAGCCTTCTGTTGTTGGGTTTCAGGAGTGAAGATTGAGTCTTTTGAGTTGAAGTTGAATTCGCTAAATGTTGTTTTTGTGTGGATGTCCTGAAGTGACAGTGCGGAGACTCAGTAAAGAAATATGATGAACCAGCAAAAGTGGTTTGTTTTGTAGTAAAAGTGAATAATCTCAGCATATTTATATGACATATATATATTGGTTATATAAGTATAGGTTTTTATTCTAGAGTGAATGTTGCTTCTTTTGAATTTAATGGCTAATTCTCTTAACCTTGCTGTTGTTTTTGGGTAGAACAAAATATGGATACTTTTGCAAACCCCAGAGGAAACGTAACTGTACTGTATTCAGCTGCAGTTGTGTTTAAGCATTGCCTCCATGCTCCCTTGACTCCAGGCTTTATATTTTGTTTTTCTGTTTTTCTATAAAAGTTATATTAAAAGTTGAATGAGAAGAAGTCTCTCATTCATAGCTGTCGAGATCCAGTTGAAATCCAGGAGTGAAGGTTGTGCCTTTTGTGTTAAAGTTGAATTTGTTAAATGTGCTGTTGTTTTTGTGCTGAATTTTTTTTAACTTTTCATGGTGCAAACTCCCCTGAAAACGTAATTGTACTGTATTCCACTGCAGTGGTATTGACACATTGCTTTTATACACGCTTGACTCCAGGCTTTATTTTTTTATGTTAAAAGTTTATATATTTTACAGCTTGGGAAAGTGAATGTGGTGTACCATTAAAACCCACTGAAGGGACACAATTGGAACGTAAAGGATGTTTTTTTTGTTTAATTTTCTTATTTGGGTAAAATTGGTAGGTAAAATTCAGTTGGTAAAACCTCGTAAAATTGGTGTAGTGTGGCTATTCCTTATCATGATTATTTTGATGAATCAGCAAAAACGTGAGTTTTGTTTTGTGGCAAAAGTGAATATTTACAGTATTTACCCCTAGACCATGTACTTTATGAAGGATTCTATGAAGAACTCTTCATTTTGCTGGAATTCTCGAGTGAAGTTTGACTATTTTGGAGCGAAAGGTTCTGTTAAACTTGCTGGGATGGTGCGGATCCTTTTGAAAAGGCTCTGATAAACCAACAGTGTGCTCATTTTGTGGCGAAAGTGAATAATTACAGTGTAATTGTGTGACGACTGAAGCCGGGTACGATCAAAGTACTTTTTTTCCACTTGTAAACTTTACTACGTTATAAAAAATTCTATTTTTAAACTCGTTTTCTTGATGCTTTTGAGGACCGCTGCAGATTCTGTCCGCCTCGCCTCTGCTTTCGTACTGATGACCCTCTGACTTTCCACCGCTCCCTCTACCATCCCTCACACGGACGGGCCGCTCCATTTTACCACCCCCTCCTCTCTCAGAGCCTCGTAGCACGAGAGCATAGACGCCTTCACTCCCGAACTGACTGTAATGCTAAATAATGACTAAACCAGCATGCAGTAAAGTGCCCTGACCAACACGTCCACAGTACCGGTTTACTAGGAACCTCTAGTTAATCCTAGGAGTGAAATTCTTCACAGCAGTGGTAAATGGAACCAGACGTCTGAACAGTTTTAAAGCTCCCTCACATAAAAATGTGTTTTGTTGCTGCATTTTGGGCTGATTTTAGCAGCTTTCACTGATTCCAGTTCTGTGTGATAAATGTCATGTCAATGTTTTCCGAATGTATCAAAGTATCACAGTATCGGATGATATTTAACAAGGAATTTTACAGATTATTTTTTTTCCAAATTTCAGATTTATTGAGCTGTTAAGATGTATGCACAGTCATTTCGATTGGTTTGATATGAAATTCTTGCTACTCAGAATTCTTCATAATGGTGGTGAATATAACCAGACATCTGAAAAGTTTCATGTCTCTAAAAGCTTCCTCTTGGAGAGTTATTATGTAAAAAAGGTTATGCCTGATGCTTTAAATCATTTTGAGAGAAGATTATGACCTCCTGTGTCATTTCTTACTTCTGTTCGTGGCGGAGAGGTACACGTGGGGTGTGATGTGGCAAACTAGTCCCCAAAGTAAGCCTCAGAATTAAAAATGCAGTAATATACCCTGACTGACACATGCACTGTTCATTTACTGGTAACTTAAAATCATCTTCTAACACTAGGACTGACTGTTGGTCTACACTTGTCAGAATTCTTTGCAATGTTGGTGAATGGAACCAGACGTCTGAAGACTGTAACGCCTCTAACCTTTCTTTAAAAAAAGTAACTGCATGAAACAGTTTTGTCTGATGCTTTAGACATTATTTTATGATCATTTTGAGAGAAAATTAGGACCTTCTATGCCATTTTTTACTTCTGTTCATGGTGGAGAGATACATGTAGGGTGTGATGAGGCAAAATAGTCCCCAAAGAAATAAAATAAAATAAAGAAATAAAAATGCAGTAATGTACCCTGACTGACACGTCCACTGTTCATTTACTGACAACTTCTAATTATCTTCTAACACTAGAAACGACTGCTGGCCTAAATGAACCACTATAAAACAAGGACCACCATCTCTGTTCGGATGGTCTTCATGCATTTTTGAACAATAGGTATTAATGGGTTGCAAAGTCTGTCACTAATCAAGGTTTGGCAGCACAGCCTCTCGCGCTGGCTCTGCTGAGGCTGTTCAAATGTAGTGCTTTTGTAAAAACACGGTTTGTGTGAAGTTTTACGAAGCAAGCAGGAACACAGACCAGATGGTGAAGGGTTATTGAGCCAGCTTGAACGTTTCTACATGAAATACAAGGGTCTCAGAACGTTTCTGTGTTACGTTAATACATTCTGTCATATGCCACTTGATGGAAATGGAAATGATTTCAATATAGTTCTTCAATATGCAACATTTGATAGAATTCGGTTGAATAATTCACTGCAGTAGAGCCGTGGCACGCTCTTCTCGACTCGTGGGCCTGATTTCCCCGTCCTGCAAACGTGCGAGGAAGAGAGACGAGTGCAGTGTAAATCATTATCTATGAATTCTTAAAAGCTTCTGAAATTGCATGTAAAAAAAAAAACACAGGAATGTTACATAAAGGACAGCGGATTAGAGGGATGGAGGCTCGAATGACGGAGGATTAACGTTAGCCAGGAAAAATAGCTTTACCATTTTCTTGCAACAGCTCATTAGGTGCTTAAAAAGCAAAGGGACATTTTGTGGGATCTCACAATTTTTTTTCTTCTGTTTTATTCGAAGTAAAAAAAAAAGCTCCAAACAAGATCAAGCGGGGATTTACCGTCCCCCAGAAAGCGTTCTTTAATCTCTGGTTGGAGAGGCTTGTAAAAACGACGTGGGCTGTTCTGCCTGCTTGTGGTGAAACGTGATTTTTGATTTATTTTTTTTTTAAGAAAAAAAATGCTATTTTTGAAACAGCACTTTGAGATGATTGCAGTGATGATATCAGGCAGAAAATGCTGCGAAGACCGAAACTGGTGACGCGTAGCCATCAGAGTGTGTTGGCTGAGTTGGGAAGTGGAGTCTGGGCCTACCCGGATTAGACGCACATGAGTGAGTGCTGGAGGACTGCAGCTGCATTCCCTTTGTGATGTCTGCCTCAGTTCCAACTCCGTATGGAGACGCCTTTTTGTTTTTTCCTTCAAGGTTTAATGGCGCCAGATATAAGGTGCTTTTCTTTAATTAAAAGTGTGTTGTCATGGTGCATAATCCTCAAACGTCGATGAATTGAAATAACTTTTGTTGTGTGTTTCATATGTGTGTATATTTTTTCTTTTATTTATTTATTTATTACTTTGTCACTTCACTTTGTTGCAAAAGTGTACGTTTTGGCGATTCGGCGATTTTCCGAATGCAGAAAAAAAGTGCGCCCTCTACAGAGAACGCACTTACATGACATTTTTCTGCACATTTATTTACTGCACATTTTCTATTCGTTATTTTATCGAGATTAATATACTGGGAAGAAAAATATATGAAATGTGCCAGAACTTTTGTATGTTATGGCACATTTAAAAATGTACAAACCCCTCCCCCCCAAATGTATTAAATCTAGGGAATGTGAAACAACTGTGCATAAGAGGAGGGGGGATTTATTTTCACTGGACCAGTAGAGTAAACTTTTGCATACGGCTGAGAACTTCAAAGTCAGCAATGCATACTTTCCTATATGCTTCCATATTTACATGCATAAATCAGATATTAGGCGTCACATATGTGCGTGTGGTGCGTAACTCTAGCTACTGGGAGTGCTAATGAGGGCTCACGCTGCTGCAGTTTTGCTCAGCAAACATTTCACTCCGAAAACAAGCCAGCTCAAAATGGGCCGTGTCTCCTGTTTGTTTCTGTATTTAATGAAGGATGATGTTCTGGTGCTAATGGACGTATAGTGGTCCCATAGTGGATTTCAGGAGTTACGCTTCATGGAACTCTGTTGACTTAATTAATCAATTAATCAAAACACCAGAGCATGGAGGGCTGGTGTGTTTTGAGTTATGACGCCCGTAGTTGTGTTTGAATCATGGTGATGATTACATTGTGTTTTTTGCCGCGACTGTATAAGCAGAAGCGAGTTCTGCTATAAAACTCTTTGTAGGAACTTTTACGATTGTTCCCTTTATCACAGTCCTAACAATCTGAAATGGTAACTTTACAGGAGAAGACAAAACCGTTTTTAACTTTTAACTGAGTTTTAATGCAAGTTCATGTAAAAAGTAATTTTTAAGCATTTCTATTAGCCGACCCACTGCTGCATTTAAATTGTGTACGAAAAAAATATTTTTTTTTTGAACAAGTGATGATTTGTATGCACAAAAGGGGTTTGTTTTATTTTATATAAATTGTTTTAGATATTTCTATTGAAGGAAATATGACTTTAATGAATATGAATGAAAGATTTGTGCAGAAATGACAGATTGCAAACCCGTTTACTTTTTGCACATTTGTTAAATACTGTAAATACGGTCTATTCATTCACAAACAGTTCATTCAGGCCCTTCAAAATGTGCCATGACCGGCCATAAGGCAGACCCATCAGACATGCATGCTGCAGCCATGGTATTCCACATTCACACTTCTGTTCTTAAGCAAAATAAATCATTCTCCCGCTGGAAGATATTTCCAATTCTTTCCAATAAACTGTTTTTTTGGGGTTAATAAAATACTTTTTAATGAGGATTTGCTTCAGGATAAAGCTTGTATTGCCAAGCCAAAGTCTGGCCACTGTAGTTCAGAGGCCCGTGAACGTGGGTCAGTCCTACCTGCGTGTTTTTATTTCCCATTTCACAAACAGATCGCCTCCCTGTTGGCCCAGTCTCTAGTGGGAAATCAGTAAATAAACAAGCGTTGTCTGGCCTCGCACCTCTTGCGGCACCCCGCTGCTGGACCAAGAGCGCGGCTCGGCTACAAAGCGGCCCGCTTCCAAAATGCGCTGTAAATATTGACCGGGCTACCACACACACCCGCGGCCGGGCCCTCTCTCTCTCTCACTTGGGGCCAGACCTCGTTCGGCCTGAAAGACCGCCATTGTTCCCTCCCTCCGTCGCCTCTCCACGGCCAGGGTCGAAAGTATGCATGTATTTAGAGAAACAGGGAGGGGGGAGAGAAGCCTGAATGGAGAAGGGTTCACGACTGCGCTTGTATTACGCGGAGTGTTTAGAGGGCCAGTGAGAAGAAGGGAACAATGAAGGGCAGGAGCTTACGCTGGAGGTGAACACAAGAGTTCTGGAGTGATCTCTGGGGTGCTGCCATCGCCCTCTTTGGCATTTGTAATTTGGGTGCCCGAGCGAGGTTGCATGTGTCTGGACGCCTCTGCGGGGGCAGCTCTTGGCATGGCATAATGTAGGTGACGCCTTGGAGCTGGAGGGTAACTGTGGCAGGACCTTAAGTAGACAGGATTAACCCCAGAACACTTCTTTGTCTTTTTTTTTCCTGCGAAGGCTCCTCCGGGTTGGGGAGTGGGGGAGCGGGGTGGAACGGGGGCAGGATGTGTTTGGGAGGGGGAGTGGGGTGGGATACTGGAGGGTGTTTGGTTGCACCCTGGGTACTGTATCTCCTCCCTCCTTCATTGTGAAGATGGCAGTTAAGATATGATGGGCTGGCACCATGCTGCAATACAGAGCAACTCGATTTATCTGTGCCTCATTTCGTGCTAGAACCTGACAAAACGACATCTATTTCCCACTGTTGGAGCGAATGTAAGTCTGTGTTATTGTAACTCTGACTGTTGCAACATTATGATCGCCTTCTGGTTCAACACACCAGTTTATAGTGCTCCTACAAGCCCTGAACCATATATCATTTGTTTATTGTTATTCCAATATCACCCATTGCAATATTGATATCACAAAAGGCTGCAGTATGCAAATGAGCCTCTCACAAATCGTTACTACTTTAATATCATTATTATTATTGTGTCTGATCAGCTTTAGACGTTCCAGATCAGAGTTTTGACATTCAAATCATCCGCCAAATAAAAAAATTTATGATCAAAGCCCAGAGAAGCCTTAATCAGGTCACCAATGTGTTTGAATGGATCAGAGTCACAATTGGCGATGATCCGTATGTGCAGGCCTGGTTCCAATATGTTTACCTTCAAAATCCATTAACATTTCCCACCATTCTTCTAGCGAAAGGCCGAAATCCGTTTGTTTGTTTGTTTAAACAGGACTATCCCTGGCTTCTTGAGGTTCAGAGCCACCCTCCCCTCCTGACCCCCTCCCCCCACTTCAAGGGGTAACACTGAGAAGTTGCTAAAGGGCTTAAAAAGCCATCAGCTCATTGTCCACTGACACAAAACCCCTTCCTCCTAAATCCCTCTCTCCTCTCTTCCCTTCTCCCACCACAGAAACCCCTCTGCTCTCTTTCGGCATTCATATTAATTAGTTTAAATGCTTAATGAGATAAATAAGACTTAAGAGGAGCCCTGGAGTGCCTTAAGCCCTCCGGTTAAACATAGGTGATAAACGTGGCTCTGGACACTGTCTTCGCTTCAGCAAATGAGGACATTATGAATGCATATCGTCTCACATGTCAAAACCTTTCTTTGTCCTTTCTTTATTTGTTCCTTTTCCTGTCGAGTGACCCTTGTGCCGGTGCAAAGTTTAGTTCGGACGTCGCCAGTCTATTTAATTTCCGTTTCTTTGATAACAGTGACCTTTAAACCAACACTCAGCGCTCTAAAGCTTCAATCAAGACTTAATTGAAGATCAACACGGCCTGACATCTGTGCACAGCAAGAATGCTCTGCGCTTAAATCTAGTTTGTTTGGGTGCCATTGGTTTCCCCTTCTCAGCTCTTGACCTCCTCTTTGCTCCTTATTAACAGTCCAGTTTAGAAGAAAGGGGACAGCTGGGTTTCCTCTCTCTCTCTCTCTCTCTCTCTCTGGGCTAATCGGTGATTACTGGCCCTTTAAATTTTCTGGAAGAAGCCTGGGGCTTTAGGAGATGTGCCGGGGTGTCCGAGCAGTGGGGTGTTTGATTTAGGCCCACTGTTGTGGCTGCTCCGCTTGAGTGACAGTTGGTTAATGCGGACAAGCTGCCCCAATCTGAGGGTCCCAGATGGTTAAGGTGAATATATTGAGCGGGAGCCCTCCCCCCTCCCCACATGCTTCTTAGCTCTCCTAACATGGCGGCTAATGTGGAAAAATAAAACGCGGCCGCTTTTCCGGAACGAGACACAAAAGGACGTTGGGTCTAAAGTCTGATGGGTCGCGACTCAGGTTTCAAGCTTAAACTGAGCTCCGAAATTTTGGGCCGTGATCAGAAACTGCACCAAACGTGCGGTGAGGCGTACAAGAACAATACAATAATCTGTAATTTACCGCCTGTTACTTTACTGTCTTTTTATTGACACAAGGACGTAGCCACAATGCACACAAATAGAAAAAGAATAAAGGAACACTAGGAAAATAAGCCATTTGTTATCAAAACATGAGCCGAAGCTATTTTCCGTATAAATGCCTGCAGCTGGACTTTCTGAGAGAATTTTTTTGGGTCAAAGTCAGATAAATGGACACGCATTCGCACTGATGTAAGAAACTGGCCACTAATACACAGCACAGCGTCTGAGAGACGAATGATAAGTGGCGTGGCCGAACACACAGCCCTCTCTGTTCAGCCTCACCTGCTTCCATTTGACAGTACTTTGTCTTCATGGAACATGTGTAGCCAATCAAAGGCCACCAGCAGCATTCCAGCCCCGTCCCACCACAAACAGGAACACACTGGAGTCCTGGCCTCCAAACGCTCGCGTGCTGACTGTGGTGGATATTTTTTTTAGCAAATAAATATTTTAGGAACCATATTAAACTAAACCAAGCAATTTTCCAAAGTAAAATGATTTTTTACCTAATTGGATTTTTGTCTTATTTTATTTATTTTTTAAAAAACTTTATTTTGTCTGTTTTATGTTTATTTATTTTTATTTATGTTTATTTATTTATTTATTTTAAACATTATGCCTATTTTTTGACTAATTATATATATGTGTGTGTGTGTGTGTGTTTGTGTTTATATATACATATATATATATTATATATTATTATATATACATTACTTACATTAATATACATATATAATATATATATAATTATGATGTACGATATTATGTAGAAAATTTATGTATGGAAAGAAATACGCATATAAAACTCTTGTTATATGATATACATCTCTCTCTCTCTGT
>JBBPCY010000018.1:9046614-9059967 GCA_037974405.1 Brachyalestes nurse
GATGGATAGATAGATAGACATGTATATTATCTTTAGAGAGTAAACATTTTATGGAAAATTTCTTCCAATTAAAAGATGTTATTTTGTTTAGAGTAGTCAACACTGTTTAAAGTTGATCTGCACTGGTGTAACAAAAATGGTGCGAAAAGTGTAAAACGTGGCCTCTGAAATGTTTTAGGGTTTTTCCAGCTCGAGAAGAGTCTGTGTAACCTGCCATGGGTGTGACGTGCTGTGAGCTGATTATCCAATAGAAAGGTGGGGAGGGATAGAGCATTTCCTTGTATAGGACTGGAGCGCACGCTGAACCTCGGGGAGGTGGGGGTGAAGGGGGTGGGGGGGGGAGGTGGCTGGATGGTGGAAGAGGGTGGTGGGAGATGAAATATTAAAAGCTGTTTGTGATCTCACAGACAAGCTGTGCTGGCAAACCTTCGCACGCAACTCTGAGGAAAGGAGGTCAAAGCAGCCATGTTGAGAGAGTAGGGTGACGCTGAAAGCTGGGGGTGACGATCTTTGTTATGATGTCACTACTTTTCAGATGAAGTCTGAGGGCGTTTGGTCCTGAATGCGACTCTCTGGACAGATTTTGATATCTTGACCTTGCGGATCCACATTAGCACTGTACTGAAAAATACTTCAATACTTTGTCTTCACAGACACTGTAGATGATGTAGATGTCCTCCAAACATCAGCTGCTGTCAGTATGAACCAAGAACCTCAAACCATGACCATAAACCATGACCTCATAACCATATCATGCAGAGGCTTTATACCAATTAACTATTTTTTTCACATTAAGAGAAAGTGACACAATGGAAAAATGCATTTTTGTCTCCCTGAAGAATCTTTCAGTGGAGGGTTCTTTAAAAAAACATTAAAGGAACTTTGATACGTTTTAAGTTAATAGAACCTCCACATACTGTACTCTTTGAACGATGCCATCAAAGACACCTTTTTAAAGGGGATGTGTTTTTGTGAAGAACCATTTAAAAATGTAAAGAACCTTCACACAGAGGTTTTGTTCATCTAAGAACCAATACATTGTGTGTAGGTTCTTTATACTTCAACCAGGCTGTTTGTGTTCATAGATCTAATTTACAAAATGAAAAGTTCGAGATTTTTAAGGAGCTGAAAATGGTTCTTCTTGAAAATAAAGGGTGCTTAATAGGGGTTCTTTGAGCTTTGCCATAGAAGCATTATTACCATTGTTCCATAAAGATTTGTTTTTGTAAATATCTGACTGTGAAGAACCTTTTCAAGACTCTTTATCAGTTTGGAGGTTCTTGAAATAAGTTTTCAACACCTTATTTAAATAAAGGTTATTTGAAGAGCATTCCACTGAAAGGCCCAAAAAGGGTTCTTCTATGATGGTGTTTCTTCTGGTGTTTTTTGACTTTAAGGGACTACCGCTTAGGTTTTCCTAGAACTAGACGTTGAGGAACCCTCAATTAGTGCTAGTATCACTAAAATCTGAAGAACCGTCTTCAGTGTTTTGTCTTGTTTTTTTGTTTTTTCTTTTTCATTCAGGAGGTAGAGCCTCTGTGTTCTGTAACGTTCTTCGACAGGTGTCAGTCACCCTTCTGGAAGTTCCTCAATGACAGAGCAGACCTGAGGAGCTCTCAATAATGCAGCACTTTCCATCAAGCCACCAAAGAAGGGAGGCAGTTGGTTGGGGGTGGGGGGGAGGGGGAAGGGGGAGAAAAGAGGGGGGCGGAGTTTGAAGGTGGACATTTTTCATATTTAGAGCCGTCCGGTACATCAGTGGCGGAAGCTCTGCTCCGGTATCGCGAGTGCGAGCTACATGGCACGAAGGTGTCTGAATTATTCACGCCCATAATCGGCCTTTATGTCATACTGGCCAGGCTGGGGCCCAGTGTTATTTTAGTGCATAATTGATGCTGCTCAGAAGTGGAAAAGTTAGAATAGCAGAAGTAATGGGAAGCGAAAGTGCAGGCAGGCGCATGGCGGCCGAGTCAGGGGGCCGAGAGCTAGGGGGGCTTCGCGTGTAAAGACTAGCCGCAATCTCAGAGAGGGGGGCTCGCAGACAGCGCAGGCCGTAACGAGGCCTGACATTGAGCCGGGCCGGAACGTCGACTCCCAGAAGATTTAGAAACAGGCGATGACAGACAAGGACAATGAGTTTAATGACTCCAAATAGCTGTTATTAATTGGAAATTTCCTTTTGGTTCACTTTCCGAGTATTTTCTGGAGAGTTTATTTAGATTTAGACTGTATTTTGTTCTTGTCTCTGTGTCTCTGTGCAGTCGTAGTATAAGCAGTTTCCTCTGGGATCAGTAAAGTTTTCTGATTCTGATTCTGAATTTGCAGAATTTTCTTATGTTTTGTGGAATTTTTAATGTTTTTCAGAATATTAAACACGATCCATTCTGTGTGGTCTGAAGAGCTGAAACTGCTTTAAAGTACAGTGTAACTGTGTAATAAAGTTTACATCATCTCCGCAGCCGAGTAAACAAAAGCATTCCGTAAACAACCAACAAACAAATACAGCCCGGGGCTGAAACCGAAGCTTGTCGAACGGTCCTCTGGTTTATTGTCCACCTGTCAGTGTTCAGAATGAAAGCTTATACCGTGTGATTACCTTCCACCCCCCCAAACTGAAGGCCGTCATCCCTCCTCTGCCTAATTCTCCCTTTGTGAAATGCATATTCCTTCAGAAGTGCAGATTCTGCCCAGCATCTCGTGCTGAGGTGTAAACATGACCTGAGGTAAAGCTCAGCCTGTGTTTACATCTTGCTGAACCTCAGTCGCCGAAACCACACAGCAAATGAGCTTTGCTTTGTTCTAAATAACCGTGGGGTCGGGTGTTCAGTTACCTGCCTCTGCGCTTAAGCGTGAACTCTACACCACCACCTTACTGGCCAGTGTGGGAAATTTTTAATCCCCCGCACAAAACCTGACAAATACGCGTAATTGTAGCTCAGCATGCGCACATTAAATTTAGTTATAGGCCCTAATGGGCAGCTTTTTGGTTCACCATGGAAATGCACATTCACATTATTAATGAAATCAGAGCTGGACTCCAAAACTCCCTCTGCTTTTGGCCAAAATAAAATACGCGGGCAGTAAAAAAAAAAGTCTGATTTCCTTCCCAAATTTTAATTTGTCTATTAATCAAAAGGGGGGGAAATATTCTTTTTGGACCTCAGTGTGGCTATTTCCATGCAGGAGTGAGGTAATATTACAGTAAAAGAGCATCTGGCCATGCTGGTAAGTAGAAGTCCAAGGAAAGCACTATGCCCAAACTGACTTTTTACAATGCTTTTATGGTATGTTGAATCCCCACAATATAGTCATAAAGCCGTTTGATGGAAGCATTAGCCTCTGTGTGTCCAGGACACATATAAAGAGGATTTACGAGTGTACTCTTAGTCTGAGCACCTTCAGGAGACACCCTGATGCCTCCAGTCAATCCAGCAAGTGCTGATTCTTACTAATAACAACGGCTTAAGTCTCAAGTGTGTGTGTGTGTGTGTGTGTGCGGTATTTGTTGCAACAGCATGCAATAATGAGAAAGTTTGTGATTAAAAAAAAAGAGTTTTTTTTATAGCTTTTATGGTGCATTCACTCTCATACTGAACCTTTCTTTTGTATTATTTTTATTATTATTGTTAGAATATTTTAATTCTTGTGACATGTTTATTCTTGTGAAGCATCAGAGTTTCCTTTATTAGATGAAAGAATCTGTAACAGTGCAGGTCTGACTCCTATTAACTGGTTGTTGGTGATAAAGAGTCAAATTCTAGACTGTCCTTTAACTTTAAATGAACTCGTTACTGTTTCAGCACTTAATAGCTCCTCGTCTGGTGATTCACATTATAATGATAATTATATTAGGGAGCTTTTTGTAGGTCAATAGTGAGGAAAAAAAATACATTTTCTGGATTTCTAAAGGATCTCTAATGGTGAACATACTGTAAGTGTATTTGTTTGCAAAGAATATTGGGTCCAAACACGTTTTACTGGTAGTGGAGATCTTTTTTGACTGGTAGTCTAGATCTTTTTTGGCTGGTAGTGGAGATCTTTTTTGGCTGGTAGTGGAGATCTTTTTGACTGATAGTCTAGATCTTTTTTGGCTGGTAGTGGAGATCTTTTTTGGCTGGTAGTGGAGATCTTTTTGGCTGGTAGTGGAGATCTTTTTGACTGGTAGTGGAGATCTTTTTTGGCTGGTACTGGAGATCTTTTTTGGCTGGTAGTGGAGATCTTTTTTAACTGGTAGTGTAGATCTTTTTTGGCTGGTAGTGTAGATCATTTTTGGCTGGTAGTGGAGATCTTTTTGACTGGTAGTGTAGATCTTTTTTGGCTGGTAGAGGAGATCTTTTTTGGCTGGTACTGGAGATCTTTTTTGGCTGGTAGTGGAGATCCTTTTTGACTGGTAGTGTAGATTTTTTTTATTGTTAATGGAGATCTATTTTGACTGGTAGTGGAGATCTTTTTTGACTGGTAGTGTAGATCTTTTTTTGACTGGTAGTGGAGATCAGAATCAGGGTTCTTTGCAGTTGTATTCAGTATTCAGTGTTAGATTGGGTGACACCGCAACAAACCCCTGAAGAACAACAAAGCAGAATTAGAATCAGAAAACTTTATTGATCCTGAAGGAAACTGCTTATGTTACAACTGCACAGACACAGTGACACAGAGACAAGACAACAACAATCTAAAACAAAAAGTCAAATAAAAACTGGTCAGTAAATACTCTGTATGAAGTACCCTATGCTATATTCACAAAGGCTGGGGTGTAAATATTATAGTTTAATAACTCACTGCTAAGTGATTTACTAGTACAAATAGTGGTTTGGAGTTGTTCTCTATGCTGAGTCTGTTACTGCACATAATGGAAGGACAACATGAAACTGATATAGACTTCCAGTTCTGTCCAGCTGCAGTCACGGTGATGTTTTTGGGCTTCATTGGGCTTCCTGAGTGTTTGGAAGGAATTTGTCGTGGAGTCGACGCTCAAAAGCACGCCCAGGGAAACCAATGCCAATGTAGGACAATCCAATCAGACTCTAATGGCTTTTGCATCCTTTGCCAGCGAGCTAGCAGAGCATCACGCTGAAACATAATGAGTGTGGGAGAACAGGGGGCTCAGAGAAGGCCGGCTCGCTCCTGCAGCCGCCAGTCAGAGTGTGAGCGTTTGTGTGTTTGGGTTGTATTCGAGGGGCTGAGTGTGTACATCGGCGCGTTTGCGTGTTCGGGGCCCAGAACGCTGCCCTGCGAGCGGAAGAAAAAAAGAATGGTCACAGATGAACGAGTGAGAGAGAGAGAGAGAGAGAGAGAGAGAGAGAAATTGGGTCAGCGATCTAAATACCAAGTACGATGTCAACGCCAAATTACACACTCCACTGACGTCCCTCTCCCTCTCTTTCTCTCTCTCTCTGCCTCATTTTTCCTCACAGTCTGCATCCACGAGTCTCGGAGAGCCTAACGCTCTCTCTCTTTTTCTGAAATGCCAACTTTCCCTCCCATTTCTGTTCCCTTCGCTTAGAAAAACAGGCTTTCTTTTGTCATCAGGCTCTTTCTCTATAACCCTGATTTCGGCCTCTATCCCGTCTGAAAGGCTCCGGAGTGATGCAGATGTGTGTTTCACAACACTGCAAGTGCAGCATATGCCAAGGAGACGTGAATTGGAGCTTCTGTGGTTGTTTTCATGTAATAGTCGATTACTTCGTGTTGCTAGTTGGTTTGGAGCCAGTGCTGGACTGGGCATACTGGGCATTTTCCCGGTGGGCCCATGGTAAATTTGGGCTGGCCAGGTAATTTTGGGCCAATGCTGAATCCCGCCTGCACCACAACCACCCCCCCCCCATTGGGTCCCAGTAGGAAATGTGTGTTGTTATGGCAAAATGCAGAGTTAAGGAGCCACAACACTGAAAAATCTAAATAAGATTATCCATTTGCACCACCGTCTGGGTTTTTAACCTGTGGGGTACAGCTGTTTTGTCGTAGGTTGGGCTATGATTTGGACCCCCCAGCTGTACGCTGCAAATTGCAGTACACTCTATAAAACACAGGGGGCGATATAGCTTCTGTAGTTTCATCCCTAAGAAAAGAAATTGCTTATTGTATCACATGTTCCTTCCTAACTCACTTTAAAACTTTACTTACCTTCTGTACATACTTAAGAATATGTGTGTGTGTGTGTGTGTGTGTGTGTGTGTGTAAATGCAGTTCTTCCGCTTAAGTGTCCTTTTCACTGATCATTTTAAAATGTAAGGAAAAATGTGCAGCTCAGTCTCGTCCTCACTTGTGTTTGGTGTGTGTGGTTTTTTTTACTGTGTAAACCTGAGGGGGCTCTAAGTCTGAGATTTTCATTGCTGGTAATGATGTTCCGTTGTGATATGACGATAAACCTGAGACTTACAATCCATCCAACCGTCCACTGCTCCTTCACCAGGGTGGGGGGATACTGGAGCCTATCCTGTGAGCTCTTAGGCCAAAAGATGGAGAGACACCCAGGACGGGTCACCAGTCCAACACACAAACACGCAGAGAGGCCATTTAGCATCCACCAGCCTTAAAACTGTGGGAGGAAACCGGAGCTCCTGGAGACCCGAGGAGATTATTAAAACTCCACGCCCCCATCCCAGCACGGAACTGAACCCAGGACTCTCAGTTTTCTTACTGGGTTCTATCATTTCATTACGAGCAATATCTTACCATGTGAAATATCACTGCTTATATCAATATTATTGATCTACAACTGTTACAGCAATGACAGACTCCTCACCACTATTAGTGTTGCTAGTAATTCACTGAACTGTAAGTTGTGAAGTGATAGTATTATACCCAGTATTTGTGTGTATAGTGCAGTGTATCTCGTCTTGAGTATTTTCTGCAGGCGTTATATTTATATTGTTCGTCTCTGTGTCTGTCGGGGTGTGTGTGTGTGTGTGTGTGTACAGTCGTAACGTGAGTAATTTCCTCTGGGGTCAGTAGTTTTCTGATTGTGACTGTGGTGTGTTGATGGGAAGAGGAGGGCGGGGCAGCCGGTGGGTTTGTACCTGAAGCTGAGCTCCTTTGTCCCGTCTGCAGGAGAACACGGCGGATAATGTAATCCAGCGGCATGAAAGATGGATGGAAAACAGCACCTTGTGTTTTTCTCCATCTGTTTTCTCCCTCCCTCTCACCTCCTGCGCTGGTGTCGGGGAGACGATCTCAAAAATGACAGAAGAGTGAGAACACGGAAAGCCTTTTATCCCGAATCCCAGCAGTCTTCTTCTCTCGCCTGCCGGGTTTAAGCAACTCTCTCTCTTTCTCTTTCTCTCTCTGTCTCTCTCTCATTCACTCTTTCGCTCTCTCTTTCTCTCTCTCTCGCTCGCTGTCTCTCTCTCTCTTTCTCTCTCTGTCTCTTTCTCTCTCTGTCTCTTTCTCTCTCTCTGTCTCTCTCTCTTTCTTTCACTCTCACTTTCCTCTCTTTCTTTCTTTCTTTCTCTCACTCTCTCTTTCTCTCTGTCTCTCTTTCTCTCACTCTCTCACACTCTTTTCCTTTCTTTCTCTCTTTTTCACTCTCTCTTTTCTCTCTCTCTCATTATCTCTCTCCTCTCCTCTTCTCTCCACTCTCTCTTTCTCTCACTATCCCACTTTCCTCTCTCTCTCTCTGCACCTCTCTCGCCCTCCCTCGTCCCCTGTGCTCTCTCAGTTGAGAGTTGGGCTCTGAATGGTGTTACACTTGTTAGACAGGGCTGTGCTCTTGCGGCTGGACGAAGTGTGAGGAGCTGGAAAGCTGTTGGAGCCTTTGTAGTCCTTTAAAGTCCACTGAGATGATTTCACAGCTCCGTCTCTCCCGGGCCGCCCCGCTCTGACTCTGCGGTTTTCCACCTGCGGCCCACAGAGGTGGTATTAATAGAGGCTTTTTAAAATCAAAAAGAAAGAAAAACATGGCAGAAAGAAAACATTTATATTAATCAATAGAAATGTGGTGGTGTTAATAGGGGGCTCGTTGGCCATCAGTTTGTTTTTGATAGAAAATAGAAATAGAACGTTTATATATCATAATAAAGTGTATTCAAGACAAGCTTTTTAATTTGCATACTTGACCAAAGTAACTAACATAGCTAGCCACTTATATTTTCAATTTTAATTTCAATGCAAGTCTCCTTATAATTCATCTGTCGTGGATAAATGGATACAAACAGCACATTTTCTGATATTTTGTATTAGAATTATTGTGTGATTATACTGTCAAGCAAAATTTGACAAGCATATTGTTTGAAAAAATTGTTGGACATTCGTTAAAGTGATATTTCTTTTGCCAAAGTGGCTTCTACCGAGCGTCCAGTGGACACCTACCAAATTTCATTAAAATTTCACTACATAGGGGGCGCTGCAGCTGACGCTTTACAATATCTAAAGAACCAATTAAGCTTTAGTTCTGAAATCTAAAAGCTTAGTCTGTTTACATTCCATTTGTTCACATCTCCTATAATTCTGTTTGACTGACTCAACAAAATGTCTGCCAACGGCCAATCGAAATTCAGCGGCAAGGTAATGCTTGTGTGAAGGGTCCATTTTCATGAAATTGCAAAGCGCACTTATAATTTTAACAGTTATCTGTAAGATGTCACTTCCACAAGCTACAACGTGTTCCCCTCGGTTTATCTGACATGGTTTGGTCTACTTTCAAAACTCATTTTGGCTTTAAACCCAGTCGTTTAATCCAATCAGCCGAATCATTCAGCCTCCTGCTACCTGGGCTAGTTTGCACATTGTCTGCTTGGACCCCCACTGGTTGCTGCTTATTCTCTCTTGATATATGAAGTTTTAGGGTGATCTCGTTACACACTGCAATGCAGTATGTCTAGTTTTCTCCCACATCAGGCCTGAGACGACCTCCGTTTTCTGTGTAAATGTGGTTTTGCCGTCTGTGTTGTTTCTTGCATGAGCTGTATGCATCATTTAATCCTATCACAGGCAGCGGGGAGCAGGAGAAATATCGCGGCGCTCGAAAGAATCTGCATTGGAGAGAAATGATTATGAGGATGTTCTGTGTCTGCAGTCATTTACATTTCATTTCTCGCGGCCTTAAACACACCCACTCAGTCGGCTCTCGTACAGGGGGTCCGGTCCTAAGCTGAGTCTGCACTGCCCAGTAATAACTGACTTCTTTCCCTTTTTTCCTTTCCCTCCCCCACCCCAGCCTGTCAGGTGGGCTTCTTTAAGGCCACTGCAGGATCGGTCGCCTGCTCAGAGTGTCCAGCTAACAGCAGGACCGGCCTGGAGGCTTCCAACGTGTGTGAGTGCCGCAGTGGCTTCTACCGAGCGTCCAGTGATGCTAACGATACCGCCTGCACCGGTGAGGAACCTTCAGTACAGAAACTACTCAGTACATTTACTCCCAGTACTTTAATTGCACTTACATCATAGAAAATTGACTTTTATATTAATTATGTATATATTATGCTCTTTTCTGAGACACAACAAGCAGAAATGACTATTCAATGTTTTTGGTCCTGCTGATCATTTTTTTTAACATTTTTTAATAAATTGGATCTCTTAAACTGGAATTAAAAAACCAAAAATTCAAAAGAAACATGTTTATTTATAAACAAACTTATTCATAAGAACATCAATAATCAAATGGCAAAACTTTGACATTAATATGTTTACAGTTTACAGTTGCTAGTTAATAAATGCTCCATGAGCCTTGTGGTTGTGGTGTGAAGGTCTAACCAGGTCTAACCCTGTCTCCGGCCTCCAGCCCCGCCCTCCGCCCCGGTGGCCCTGTCCTGGGAGTACGAGAGTTCGGAGGGGGGCGTGTCCTTGCGTTGGAGACCCCCGCTGGACATGGGTGGGCGGAGCGAGGTGTGGTATGGTGTGGTATGCCGAATCTGCCCCTCTGCCATGAACACCCCACCCACCGCCTGCTCCTGGTGCGGCGAGACGGTCTCATACCAGCCTTCCCAAACCGGCCTGAGGCAGACGAAGATCACTCTCAACAACCTGCTCACCAGAGTCACCTACCTTATACAGGTGAGCGCACTACATTACCCATGAGCACCATGTTCTCTACCTTCCTTAGTACAGTGACATGAGTCTCAGTAATGTCCTTGTGCTGTTAGTTGGCCACGATTATGGAACTTTTCCACAGGAACCACGCCCAACTGCAAACAAATGTTTATCCATTACAAATAAAGTGACCCATACCTGAACCGAACCCGAGCTGCTGGACGGCAGGGCTGAAAAAGAGCCGCAGCCGGGCTGACTGCATCACTGCTTTCTGATTGGTCAAAACATTGTCATGTTACTGTCCGTGCAAAACAAACAAAACAGCAATGGAGACTCAAACTAACAACCGGGAAGTACAAGCACGACTGTCTCTCTGGGCTGAAGATAAATTTCAGTGGAGTTTTCTACGACTCTCTTTAGAAATTTGAGAAACGTGAAGGAGATCCAGGACGTCACTAACAAGTTCTCTGGGTTCGGTTCTCATCACACGGATAAATAACACGCAGAGAAAACATTAAACACTCAAACAAGACCATAAATAATAAAAGACTACAATAACAAAAGCGGCTCTGACAGAAAAACTTTACCCAAACCCTCCACGTTGCACAGTGCTTGGAAATAAGCAATCATCTCTATAGTTTTATGTCTCCATTGCACTGACAGGACTGAGATACACTGAAACATCAAACTGTGCTACAGTTTCCGTACCATCACAGTACAGTTTAGGTACAGCATGGTTCCTGTAGACCTGTGGAAAAGTGGCGATAAAAAAAAAATACTGAAAGTGTAAAGTGTTTGGACACATTTCTCCCATAACCTCTTTGCCAGATGTGGTGGGGACCTCCATTACCCCACAGTCTTTAGTTCTGTTTACGCTAACCTGATGAACATGATCACTGCTGTCTTCTCCTCATTGTGCTTCTTGGTCATTTCACCATAACGTCCCACTTGTTGACCTCTTTCACATTTGCTCAGAAGTGAGAGAGCCATCTCTAACCCCAGGAAGTCTGATGTCCATTTCCGAAGACCATTTGCAAAAATGCCCCAACTCATTTCTCTTGACTGTTAGAGACAGAGCGAATGCATTTATTCCCCACAAATGGTGTTTTCGTCCACAGCTTGGGGGACGTCACTGTTCAGTTCAATTTTATTTACGTAGCGTTGTCACAAATCAGCTTTACAGAGTCCAGATCCGAGTCTCTAGTGAGCCAAAGGCGACAAGAGGAGAGGAAAAACTCCCTCAGCTGGAGGAACAAACCTCGGGAGGAATCAAAACTCAAAAGGGGAACCCTTCCTCCTCAGGTCGACCCGGAGAGAAAGAGAGATAGTGTCAGGTCACCATGAGTGCACCAGAGGCATGAGGCGCAATTGCAGGGTTCCATACTGCTTTTATTTCCAAACATTGACAAAACAAAAAAGGCTCGAGGGCCTACACACAACTAATACAACCTCTACAGAATGCTCAGTATGACGGTGGACTGACAACTCAAACATCAACACAAACCCATAAATACATGTAACACAAAACCCCACAACCAATAAACAAATCCAAACACTTAACTCTAACAAACCCAGCGGAGACTAATACAAACGAGAAAACCCATCACCCACTTCACAATAAAGTCGACAACACGAAACTCAAACTCTGGCGACCTCTAGCAGCCGCATGCCGGGACATAACAGAAAGAGATCTCTGTTGAGATAACTGAGTGTCTCTGTTGAGATAACTGGCCATCATGAATGAACATATCGACAGATTGGCCATCTGCGGCTAACAGAGTCTGTACAGTTAAGAGTCAATAAGTGTAGCTGAGAGTCTCTAGTCCATAACAACAGGAACAGGAACAACAGGGACAAACATCGCTGCCGGAGCTTTAAACAGCGGTGTGGACAGTTTGTCATGGAGCACCTGCGATTGCAGACCCGGGAAGGTGGTGACCCGGGGTCCCACTGGTGATGAGTCGGGCTGTTTGCTACACAAAGCCAGTTTTAAATATATTAATGCTCCACCTCCTGGTATATGCAAGTTCTTTAGCTATGAATTTGTTAGAAATAAAGATCAGCTGAAAAATAAATAACTGGCTAATCCAGTGTGAAGATCTTTTCCATTATGACATTGTGTGGCATACTGGACAAAAGGGTGGCTAATGCTACTATTGCAACTTACTTTTATCAGTTATTATGTACAGGGTCAGGAACCACTTAAGCGTGGCCATTAGAGATTAGTGAGCATGATTTGAGGTGAGTGTGATCAGTTGACGCCATGCTGGCTGGTAGGGTTGTTAAAGAAGCCAACTGGTTTTAACCACATTTGGAGTGTGTGTGTGTGTGTGTGTGTGTGTAGCCTAGAGTGCCCTGCCTGATTTCTACGTGTTGATTGACAGGTTCAAGCCATGAATGACGTTTCGGCCCTCAGTCCGTTCCCACCGCAGTTCGCCAGTATCAACTTCACCACCAGCCAATCAGGTGAGAGACGAGACGATTGTGGGTCCTACTGTGTCTCTGCATCGGGGGTCTTCAGTGTTTTGGCCATGATTCCCTAATACTCAACAAAATCAACTGAAGCAAATGTGAAAGTAACGGTGCATTAAATTGCTATTTATAATTTTAATTAATCCTATTAATCAATAAATTAATATTATAATTAGGACACTTTGTTCTGTGAGGGGTGGGTCAGTAAAAAAACAAGTAAAATAGTTTTTGTTCAAGCTTGAGGACCCCTGATGTAAATGGGTTTGTGTAAGCAGAGAAGATATGTATAAGTGTGTGTGTGTGTGTGTGTGTGTGTGTGTGTGTGTCTGTGTGTGTTTGCACTGGATGTGTTACAGTGAGTCAGCATGTCTTCTTCTCCTCTCCTTTTTTTTACTGTTATTTTGATTTTCCTCCACGTCTGAGTGTCTGTGTGTGTGTGTGTGTGAGAAAGAGAGATTCTGTGTATCTCTGTCTGTCTGTCTCTGTCACCTGCTGTCAGTGTCTCAATGCCTAGACTCTCTCTCTCTCCCCCTCTCTTTCTGTCTCTTCCTCTCTCTCTCTCTTTTTCTCACTCTCTCTCTCTGTCTCTCCCTCTCCCTCCCATCATTTCCCCTTCTTGGCTTTCTGGACTCAGGTGGCTTTGGGTCACAATATCCTGTCAGCTCAGATAATGGTCAAGGAAGCGGAAAGAGAAGGAAGTGGAGAGAGAAAGAGAAAGGGAGAGGGAGAGAGAGAGAGAGGGAAAGAAAGAGAGGGAGAGAGAAAGAGAGAAAGAGAAAGGGAGACGGAGAAAGAGAGCGAGAGAAAGAGAGAGAGAGAGAAAGGGAGAGAGCAAAGGAAAGAGAGAGAGAGAGAGGGAAAGAAAGAGAGGGAGAGAGAAAGAGAGAAAGAGAAAGGGAGACGGAGAAAGAGAGCGAG
>JBBPCY010000018.1:9060067-9079480 GCA_037974405.1 Brachyalestes nurse
ACTAATCAGTCCCTCATAAAGCAGAATGAGGTGCTTGTGTAGGAATTTAACAGACACTGGCATGGAATGGTTGTCACGCTCACAGAGATGTTGATTTAAAAATAAATTGCAGTGCTCTCATGTTCTGCAATAGATATGATAAAACTGGCCTTCTTAGAACAGCATTAAGTCTGAGTCGGGGTCTTTCATGGTTGGACACCCTTATCCTGGTGTGTTTCAGGTTTGAATCAGTGTGTTGTGGCAGAAATGAAAGTGCCTTGAGTAGCTATGGATTATTTCTCCTGCTCTTGCTGTGATGTTAATTGAGGAAATCTTCCTCCCAGTGCTTCTCCGAGAGCTGCTCACTTATTTCCAATGCATCGGCACAAGGCACTTTGAAAATGAACCACAGTATGAATTATCCCTCTTATTTGATTTAATCCATAATCTTCATTACTAATCAATCCGCAATTATTTTCTGCAGTTTATTTCCCCTCTGAAATGTAGTGACGTTTGTTCTTTTGTTCACTGTAAGCTGAGATAATGCAGTTAGAGAGATATAATAGTTTATAATATCGGTGATTTATATTCTCCAGTTTAAGAAACAGTGTAATTGCTAATTGCATTCTTTGAGTTCTTCATCAGAAGGAAATACAAAAGACTTAAAATAAATAAATTAATAATAATAATAATAATAATAATAATAATAATAATAGGTAATAACATTGACTATTTAACTCAAGAAAATCTGGTGAAATGTATTATTATATATTTTTTTATACAAGCTATATCAAACTCAGTAAATAGTGGTTGTGGCGTGTCAGAGTTTAATATTCAGTCTTAATGCAGAAATATTCTCAGTAGTTCAGTGTATTTTCTGTTTCTTTTGACGTGTGTGTGTGTGTTATATGGAGGGAAGCTGTATCTCCTGTATTATTTTGGTGGAAATCCTGCATATTCCAGTGCCAGAGTATTGGGCCTGTTCAGAAAGTGGTGTTCATTTCTCATATTCTTTGACTCTTTATTGAATATTCTAAGTTTATAGAAACACACCCTTACACTGGTGGAGAAGTGCATTTCCTTAATGCCAGCACTGAATCCCCTGGTGTTCATTTCTAAATGACTTATTGTTGTGGGATGTTGAGTGGAACCGAATCCGTTCTATTTTAATATAATTTATCTTCTTGCTAGTTGGGCTGAAATACGTTCCTCTTGCTCGGTCTTGCTGTTGGAGGAAGTGAAGGAAGTTTTTGGGGCGTAGGCTTTGTGGGGCTCTCTTCTCGTGCATTACACGCCACATTTCGAGTCTGTCACCAGGCCTTCTCTCACGCTTGCTTGGGTTTACAACGCAATGGTGGCTGGCTGTGGGTGGGTGGTGGAGGCCACGCCGTGCTGATAAGTGCCCGGTGTCTGGAGACCGAAGTGGAGGGGGTGGGGGGTCAGCATGATCACGTGGTTCGTGCTGCCGACTTTTCCCCTGATGGTTCTTGGCACGCGATGCTGGAGCTCCACACCAACCGCCAACCACCGCCCTCTAAAGCATTCGCCCAAGATCTTGACAGCCAGCAGCAGCCAATCAGAACTGGGCTGGCTCTGGCGCGCCGTGTTGCCATGCGTGGAAAGAAAAAAGCTTTGTTGTTTGTGGGCAAGATTGTTTTAAAGAAGGCTTTTTAATGTGCCATCTCTGTTTTGGTCACTTGGTGTTTGTCATTATCACGACTTCGGCCTTTGCATTGCAATATATTTGTTTTTGTGTAATTCGACAATTTGAAGGTTCAAATAATGCGCAGCAAATCTTTAACCGCGCTTCATTGTTGATTCACCAGCTGTGATGTGTCGCAAGGTGTATCGTGCAGCGCCAGTGCTCAGAACTACATGGCTTCAACCACTTAGAACCGAAACAGGGCCTTTCTTCTGTTTATATCGTCCGTACAGCTACCGTTTCCTGTAAATGCTAATATCCTTAATGACCAACTAGCTGAAACACCATTTTGCAGAGAAAAGGATGGGCTTCGCTGATCACAGGACAAAGAAGGAGGAACGGAGGGGGCCGAAGGGGCACTTTATGAGTTTTAAGTAACCAGTGCTGCACTGAATTCCAAGCTTTTTCCACCTCTTTTGCATAGAAAAAAGGAAAAAGGCTATGCACCATTAAAGCAGGACAAATTGATTTCTCCCCTTTTGCTCTCTCCCCCTTTTTCCTTTTTTTTCCTTTTTTTTAATACCCTTGTGCCATTACCTGCCTCCCAGAACGACCAATCAATACCGCATCTGCATTGTGATAAAAGCGCATCGAAGGGGTGTCACCCGCTGCTTTGTTGGGTGGGCCGCACTCTTCCCCTTAAGGAGAATATATAACGCACAGAGGTTTATAAGGAGAGAGGTTGGGTGTGCGTTTACAGTTACGCTCAGATGATGATGCTATTTGGGTTTAATTAACTGCACTGGGATTGAGTCTGAAGCTGACAGGAGATAAAGGCCAGAATGACTTTTATGCTTTTTAATGCTCTATGTCCCATTCTGACCTGCACCCATTGATACTGTAAGAAAGAGCCGATTATGGCGTCTCATGTCTATTTCAGTGGCTACTTTAGCGCCGCAAGCTTGGACTGTAGAAATATGAGGAGTTCCAGAACAGCAGAGCAATATGGACAGAATGCTAGTATTGTGATGATTTTGCTACAAATTATGATCGAACTGTATGTAAAACTTCAACTTTGTGACTCCAAAAAGGTATCTTTCCTGAGCAAGGAAAAATGTTTTCCAATTTATTTTAGACCATATCTGGTGGTCCATTTAACATGAAATCTGATCACAATGCGAAGAGAAACTGTCTTTTGAAATTACGACAAAAATGTCAAATTTGTCTTGAGTTTGGTTACATTACGTTACTGAAATGCAGTGAGATCAAATTTCGTGGCTCAAACAGAAACCAGAAAACCAAAAAACATTTTTTTGCTATTTTCCATGCTTTTGAATTAACATACTAAACTAAACTGTTCAAAATTGCTATTAAAGAAAATACACTTTGTGATAATGATTGTCCAAAATGGAGGTGATGGTTAATAAAAAGATCATTTATATAAAATATTAAAATGATGATGGCAGGCTGCAGTATGTGCTTAGAGCAATTCCAACAGTATCAGTATTGCAAAGGCCACTATTGCGATGCTGTTTCCTAAATGACAAATGGGTTCTGTCCTTCAGAACAGGAACATCTTCTGCTGTCCTGAAAACATTCTTGTTCTTGTGTATATTCTTTATTTTACCCATGCATTGTGTCTGAGAAGCAGTGATCGGAGAGCTGGGTGGACGAGGGGGGGAATCGTTAATAGGGTCATGGGCCTCTCCAGAGTGGGAGACGGGCAGGAGGAGAAGGTTGTGGAATGGTTGGGCTTTTTTGAACTCCTGAGATGTTCTGTTTGTGTAGTCTGATGTGGACAGGAGGTACGGATTATATTGACATTGCTTTTAGGTCGATCTGTTGATTGGAAGAATATTTTTCCTCTGGATTGTGTTTATGTTGCTTGGAGTCCATGGATGTTTGAGGAAACATCTTTATGCAGCTGCCAAAAGTAATGGATTTTTTATTTGCCTCTGAGTGAAGAGAAAGCAAAAAACCAGGATGATGTGCTTGCGCTGGTTCCTCGTTGTTGATTCTTGGTTCTCATCGGACCGTCGCGAATTCCTTGCTTTACAGCAGGTCCTGGGTTGGCCCACCAGAGGCCTGTTCCAGAGCTGCCAGGTCATTTGTGGCTCGACCCGTTTCTGGGAGCCTGGTCACTTCCTAAGTTCCCATTATCTCATAAAATAACAGAAAAATGCTAGATGGCGCCCGTGAGAGAGTCCTCGTTGAATCGAGGGGAAAATGCAGCTAGACAGCTAAAAGATTTTCCAGTCTTTCATTCAGGAATTTTTTTTTTAGTTCTGAAAAGTAAAACAAAGGACCACATGAGCAGCTGGGCAGCTCACCGCTCTCCTGAAAGTCACTGTTTGAAAGTCTCGTAACTGGAGCTGAACAGCATTTTAATATATCACAGCAGTGTTGGGATATTTTAGGTTCTGTCTTGAGCATGAGAGCATGTGTTTGTATAAAAACAATGAATCACTTAGAATTTTTTTTTAACAAAAGCTCCATATGAACCCTTTCAGTTTGGGCTCCCTTGGAAATGGCCTCTTATGTGTGTAATAATGATGATGATGATGATGATGATGATGATGATGATGATGATGATGATGATGATTGTTGTTGTTTTTTTATAGATGTTCAAATTTCCACAGTGAAGTTAATGTGCTAATTCTGAAATGGAATTCTTATATTAGGGAAATACAATGATATCTTTCATTATCGTAATAAATGAGGTCACAGTGCTTGTTTTTCTGAATATAAGGTGATATCTTCATTATTTAAAATACTCTGACCCCTCTGCAGTTTGGCATTGTGTAGTGTGTAATAAAAATCATGGCATCCATGGTTTTCAGTGTATATTTTTAATTTTTTTTATCTGTTTTTTCTATGCTAGGTATTTTCAAACTACAAAAAAGCTTAATGAAATTATATATTTGCCATGTTGTCCACCTCTGGTCTATGAGATATCTCCTACAGCCTGCATAACAAATATAATATCACTCTTAACCCCATTATTTGTTTTTATTAACACAGTTTAAACTATGCTCAGTTAAAGTCATTGCATCCATAGCATGTTTTAAAATCTGGCACCACTGTTTTTTAGACTTTCCATATTGTCAGACATTAAAAAATGTGTGTGTGTGTGTGTGTGTGTGTGTGTGTATATATTGATAGCCCATTTGCCATATTGTCCACCCTTACTCTATGAAAATATCTCCTACAGCCTGCATAACGAATCCATCATCACTGTTGTAACAAGCTCTTAACCCCATTGTTTGTTTTCATTACTTGATGAACACAGTTTAAATTGTGTCAGTGTTTCATGATGAAAAATGCTCCAAAACACCTGGAATGAAATCCCTTTACATTACAGTGACCGTCTGGGAGATAAGAGGTGTATTCAGGACGGTGATGTTCTCCTACCTTACGGCTGTTTGTATGGACGGAGCTGAAAGGAAGGGCCGGGTTTCTGTTTTCCAGCTGGGTGTGGTCAGTCTGGCGGCAGCGTTTTCTCCGTCTCCCGTGGAGACCCTTGTGCCCATCCAGATTAGACACCATCTGTTGGGGGGCATGGAGCCGTGCCCATGCCCTGCCTGCCGCGTCCCTTTGTGCGTTTCAAAGCCTCGTCATTAAGGAAATGCCCGCTCTTTCCTGCTGCGAGTAATTATCTATGAAAGAGGGACACATTAGCGTCTCGTTGAGCGCAGAGGGTGGGCTAAGGGTCGGGGGGATGCTGACATGCTGACATCCCGTCCTTCACATCTCACCATTCTTCAGAAACCTCAAGGCCACTCGCTTCACTGCCCACATGGAAGATCCTCACAGTGCTCTTTCACCACCGCTTTGTTTTTGCCCCACCATCTTAGCACCAAGTTAATGGAGTGGTGATAAAACTGGGATTTGCCCACCATATTCAATCCAGGCAGACCGAAGCGTTATGGTTTCAAATGTAAAATATGTATTTTTTTTTTAGGGTCCAACCGGTATGAACATTTCGTGGCTAATAACTGAAGTTCTGTGGCAGATACCAGAGGGAAAAAAATCAAATAACTGATAATATCAGGTGGTGTTATTTGATGTTTATACTTTATATTTGCATTTTACACAATTTGAATTCATTGGGGGGTTATTGCTCTTGTTTTTCTTCAGTTGTGTTCATAAAAAGGTTTAATGTTATGTGTATTCTGATGATAAAAGTGATGTATGCATGTTTGGCGACATGGTTTTTGCCATTTTGTATGTTCCATATTGTCAAACTTTGATAAAGGTTAATATATATATATAGACATATTGCCCACACCTACACTATGAAATATCTCCTACAGCCCACCTAACAAATACATCTCTGTTGCAACAAGCTCCCAACCCCATTTATTGTTTTTACACAATTTAAACTGTGCTAATTTAAAAGCATTGCATCCATAGCACTGAGTAATTTTTACATCTGTTTTTTTCTCATCAGTTCCATATTATCATAATTCATTAAAAAAACTTGTATTCTGATGATAAAAGTGATAGATGCATGTTTGGATTTTTTGTCATTTTTTTTGTCACTGTTTTTTTGTCATTTTCACTAAAACGAAGCTCTGATTAACCAGTTTAGCCTGTTTTCAAGTGTTGAAGAGGGAGCGTCTCATATGATACAGTCTTCTTGTGTACTGGCCTTTGTTATTAGTCAACAGTATCAGTTGAGCTCTAATTTTGGACACATTTCTGTTGACCCCAGTGCTTATGTTGTGTTTGGAGTGTTAGGTTTATCACTACATGCTGGTTTGAGGTTGAGTTTATTATTAGTAAAAAGCTTCAAATTTAATATACTGTATATTATTTGAATTTAAACTGAACTCATCTACAATGTATCCACACTGGAACATCCAAAGCTGTCACCTATTTTTCTTTGGTGGCCAGATTGTCAGGCAGTGTAACATCACTCAATATACTACTTTGTACAATCCCTGATTGCTATTTTTCTGTCCGCTGTTCCATTTAAACGCAATTATTTTTGATAACTTAAACTCCAGACATTTCTCTCTCTAAGAAGACCAATTTTTCACACTTGAGGCTGAAGGTACTGTGTCATTCGGAGTGATTTGATATGAAGCGCGCCGTTGTAGCGAAAATAACCAGAATTGTCCACAGTGGTGGCGAGTGGAACCAGACGTCTGAACAGTTTAATGCCTCTAAAAGCTCCCTTACTGAATGTTATTACATCAAATGGTTATGGATACGCCGCCTGATGCCCGAGACATTATTTTTCAATAGTTTTCAGAGGGCTTGAGCGTATTTTTGGAGGTGGAGAGGTACATACTGGGTGTTTTGAGGCTAAATAGTAAGCATTGCGACACCTGGTTCCTATCAACACCATTGTAAAAAATGTGTATCCATTTCACCTGCAGTCACACTGAATGAATTTGAAAACAACTCAGTCACCAAATTAGTGGAAGACCCCTTTAAGAGAACATTGAATAATAAAAATGCAGCTCTTTTGATTTGACAGTTGCAGTCAGTTTATTGTACAGTCCTATAATGTTCAGGAACAGTTGATACATAAAACAAGGTGCTTATTTTGAGATACAAAAAAGAGGCCAGTAGTTCCATAGATGAGTTTAGGTGTTGAAAAGCTGTAATGTTGTAGAGCTTGCTCTCTTTGTGAAGCTCTGCTCTCCCTCACGCTCCTCACATCCATCCCTGAGAGGCCAGAGGTCAATCTTCAATAGCGGCCGTCCTTCTTCTTCCCCTCCACCTGGCCTTTGTGGAGCTTCATCCCTCGCTTTCTTGTCCCTTTGTGGAGTGGCTTTCTTTTTTTATTATTATTAAATCCTCTCCTGAGCTGGAGACTCGCACCTTCTCATCCCTCGCTCCTCTTTCATACCCGCTGGAGGGCCGTCATCCCTCGCTTCCTCGGGGAAGAAAAGACAGAGAGACCTAGGCGCTGCCACGCTGGGCTGTGTCTTACCGCAGTCTCCGAGCGCCTGCCCGGGTCAGATGATGTTTGTGTGTCTGTGTAAGTCTATGCCTGCGTATCTGTCAGCATGTCTTTTTTGGCCCGTGTGTGTGTGTACCTATGTGTGTTGACTAAGAAAGAATGACAGATAAAAAGGATTCCTCTCCTCCTGACATTTCAGTGACTGCACAGTTGGCACAAATTTTTAAAGGCTGGAATGACTGCCCCCCAAACCCCCCCTCCCCCCACACACACCCCTCCCATACAGAAACCTTACTCCGCAGTCCTCCTCTGTAATCAATAGGAATTAGGCCATTACACTAAAACAGCACACGCCCGGCGGACAGCTCCTCAGTCTCCGGGCCTGAGGACGCCGATGGCCGCACACACACTTAGGATGATTGTTTGTCACTCCCTAATTACGGTTTAAAACCGAGGCCGTGTTCAGAGTAAGTGGGCCCTCCTCCCGCTTCCCCATCTCTCATTATCAGCGAATGGAAAGATTCACTACTTTTGCTGCAAATGGGTGCGGAGGGAAGAATCGTTCCTTTCTGACTGACTTGTGAATACAAGAGGACGGCACAGGCATTAGATCTGGAACCGTGGTGTTGAGGATTTCGATTGAGTTGAGAGGGGTCCGTCAAATCGGTCATGACACTGTTTCTGGGTTCTATTTTAACAGATGAAATGTGTCTGGCTGGGGTTGTAGGTGAAGGTCAGTGCGGTCCCACACACAGCATGAATCTAATGCACAAAACAGCTTCTGCAGCCTTTCCCATCATTTAAGCCCAAACACACAATGTCTTAAAGAAAAAAATAAGGATATGGATATCACCATGAAATTTCACTTTTTGATTACTTCCTATGAAACAGTTATTTTTTTAGTTCCCCGAAATGTTATGTTGGAATATGCAAATTAGGCAGTATCTAATTAAATATGCACTCATTTGCATACATTTACAGAACAAAAATCTTAATATTGGATAAAGCCAAAGGAAAAGATCCACTACTTTAATTATATCTTTATAGAGAGGTGTTATAACTGGGGATCCTCCAAGCAAGCAGTTGTCATTTTTTTGTCACTTTTATCATTTTCAATTTGGTTGATTTTTGTAACAGTTCTATAAAGCAGTCAGTGTGAGGCAGGAGCTGGATCTGACAAACGATGCTCATTGTACTAAACTACCCTTCCCTTCAAATGCACCTTTTCAATTCATTACGATTTTTAGAGTTAGTTTAGCTCATTAAATAGTGAATAATGTCTTTTATGTTGCATATAATACATGGAAACAAAGAGAAACATCTACAGTGAAATCAAATAAAAGGCTAATAAAAGTCTGTGAAAAATGGGCAGATTTGACTATAAAGAAATCATAATTGGCCATAAAACTCGATGCTTGGTGCACCTACAGTTGTACCATGTTATTCCTATGCTAGATGTTTAGTGAATGCATTTTGCGCTTTATAATTGAATCCTGATGAGGGTTTGTGTTTAAATCCAGCTCTTCAGTCTACAGTGGTTCCCGTATGTTGATTTATTTGTGGCGGCCCACCACAGTGTCAACACTGACTCCCCTCGCTGCCCCGCTAGTTCATCCGCTAGTTTGTCAAGTTATATATTATATATACGTTTTACATGCAGCTAATGTCTCACGCTCTCACACCACACATGTGTTTTTGCCCCCCATAAACACCCCCCCACCCCCCCAGTCAGCAATATCAATATGTAAAATTATCTTAATATTCTCATTCTGCAGACGCAGCTGGCTGTGTGTTTTTTTAGCTCATTTTTGCCTTTTACTTAATTACATTTTAAGATAATCCCTAAAGATGATAAGCTCCAATTTTTCACTTTTATTAACTGATTAGGGTTGGTTATCATGCCTGATTTTTTTTTAATAAAGAGAGTCCACACCACCAAACACACACCAAAGTGTGTGATTCTATCCAGCCTTACAAATTTGTATTTGACATCAAGAACTCCAGATACATTCAAAGTTTGTGAAGCATCACTTTAATCCAATGGGGGTGGAGTATCGGATGGCCATTTCAAAAAGAGGATTATTTTCCAAGGCCTAAAAGTAGATAAAGAAAACTAGATTTGGTTCTGGGATCATTTCCCACCAATGGCCAAGTAAAATATTAGTTTAATTTGGTTCTCTTTATCTACTTTTAGGACTTGGAAAACCATCTCCTTTGACCCTGATGATGTTTTAGATCATATTCATGCAGAAAAGTAGAAAGATCTGAAATGTTTTCATCCTGTTTGAAGTCGGTTTGTAAGTCAAACATCGTCGCCTAATATCCTGAATGGCTGCTCAGTTTGAAATATCAAAAAAGTCATAATTTCTCATGAAGCTGTTTTACTGCTACCATTATGTGTCCTACAAAGGTTTCAAATGTGTCCTTCAGTGGAATCACTTCTCCAGACAGGACACAGACAGTACAGATGGTTCCAAAAATGGCGAATTGGCTCTCGCTGAAGTCACGTCCACTGATCCTGAGATGTTTGGAGCAGCGTGTTAAGCCGCGTTATTATTAGTTTTCCTTGGATCATGGGATACGGTGAACTAGACATGAACTCCATCTGTTTTCAAAGGATCGTTGTTCTCTATAGCGTTTGTTTGATTTTCAGGGATGAGTAAAGTATCTTCAATTGATCAAGATAGCCGTTTTCCCCCCAAACTCAGTTCCAGGATTATTACAGATGGATCTGATACACTGCATGTGATAGCCTTTCGTTCTTCAGGCCTCTCGAGATAAACAACCGTCTCATGATTTCATTTGATCGTGTAATAATGAACAGGCTTCTAAAAGTATTGTGTACAGCATAATAGAGATGTGAGAATCAGATAGAAGTTTTGATTTTTTGATATTTTACGGCCTGGCAGCATATTGAGTATTTGTGTCACACAATGATGTCAGCCTAAGCAGTGTTGGTAGAGAAAAATGCAGTTAAAGGGCCAATAAACAATTTAATAATATATTAATTTAAGTAGTATTGATAGATTTTAAAAAACAGTTAAAGTGTCAATAAACTATATATTAATATGTTAATTTAAACAGTATTGACACACAAAAACCTCCGTTAAAGAGGCAATAAACTGTATAATGTTCATTTAAGCAATAATGATTAACAATATAATAATATATTAGTATTATGGATAATAGCAGTATCAATGGCAGTGTTGATAGATTCAAATCTCAATGAAGGCATTTTAAAGCATTTTTCTCCCCTGAGATCCACAGATGTTCACCAAAATCAGTCATAATATATTTGTCTGGGAACATTTTCCAAGTCCTGTTTATTCTTTAATTAATGTGAAATATAAATAGTTAAAGAATTAAAATAAAAGGCTTTTTTTCACTGTGCATTCAGGACACATTTGTTAAGACATATTGTGCCTTTAAGATACAAGACCGATATTTAAATGACCTTTGTTACGACTGACTTTCCTGGAATTTGCCTGTAACTTCATCATGGAGGGGCAGAATTGTTGCAGGCATTATGTAAATACATTGTTTTTTATGACTCCACAAAAACACTGTTTTTCAGCTACATTTTCATACTATGTACATTTTAAAATATTTTAAACCTTAACAATGTTTTGTACCACATCATCCCCTATAAACATTCCTATCATACAAGCCCTTTAATTGTTCTACGTTTTATTTATTGGATGGTTTTAGTGAAAAAACAGCGAGTTTCCTTTCTGGAAATTTAATTCTACCATTACAACAAATGATAAATAACCCAAAACAGCCTGAAAGCATGGAATGAAAGCATGGGTTCTTTAACTGTATGAATGCAAACATGAATATCATCGTGATAATCTTCTATTTAGAAAACATTGTGAATCTTATCAGTATGACTCAGCACTATTGTTTTATTTTTTGCGTCAAGCTTCATTTTCAGTCAGGAACTGGAGTGCAGTTGAGAAAGGTTAGAGTTTGCTGGACTAAATGTGCAGCCTTCCTGAAGTCCAGAGGTGCCAATGACGAACAGAGGAGATCTCCTCGTGTCCAATAGCGGCTCATGTGCCTAAATCCCCTACTAATGAGTCAGAAGGCAGCGACTAGCCAGAGACCCCGCCGCCTGGGTCATCGCCCCCTGACCAGCACCAACACTTTTCAGCGAGCTTTCATGGGAAATGCTCCCTTGGAATCTAGGGGAGCTTATTTTGGCGGTGCACGGTTTAGGGGAATCTATCATTTGTGGGGAGCGCTGCTGCTGTAGTTCGGGAGCGAGATATCGGACGCCTTTCCGAGCTTAAAATGAGCCACAGATGATTTTGACTGCCATGTGAGGTTTTTGGGGGGGGATTAGTGTGCTTGGCTGAAGACGGCCCGCTTGAGTGATGGATTTAGCACACATTGACAAGGTGTAGATTTAAAAGAGCTGCTCTTTTCGGCCCCGCAACAATTAATTCGCTGAGTAAGCCTGTAGTATAGCCTCCAGCCAAAATGGCTTTACTTGATCACAGCTGCTGCTTTTTCCATTAAGTTTTTTTTTTTTTTTTTTTTGCATGAACCAGAATACCCTAATTTTGAAGAAATCTGGACCATTTCATGTACACAGTTATTGAAATGGATGGGGGGAAAATGGGAAGGGGGGTTGTTTTGTTGGCTTCGGCTCCATTTGCAGTTTCCACAAAGGCAGAGCACAGTTTGATGCAGGCAATGAACTGAAGTAATCAATGAACCTCGAACTGTGGAGCTGGGCTTCAGAAAATAGACATACTGGCTGTGGCAAGTAAGGATTTTAGTCAGAGTAGGTATTTAAATTTGTAAGGTGTTATTTGTAAAAGAAAAAGAAAAAAATCAAGAAAAATAATAAAATAAGGACTACCAAGGCTATAGTCGTCTAGGTGGACGTTGAAAGAACTAGTGATGCCATTAAACACCTTAACCCTTAGAACCAGAATGCCATGGTAAATGGTAAATTGTCATTATACAGCAAAACAGCTCCTTATATGGCAGTTCCCCCGGTTTGTGTTGGTGCTCGAAGTGTCAGACATCATGCTGAGCTTTGTTTGGTGTTTCTTGTGTCACATAGACCCAAAGTTATTGTCATTTAAAAATGTAATAATAATAACTACTGGGGTTTTAAAAATGACATGCAAGTGCCCATAACAAACAAATATATTCAAATTATTTTCTTTTATTTGAGGGACAAACAGGAAAAACATCTTTGAAAGATCTTTGAACCCGGGAGAACATTCAGGATAGTCTCTGCCCACAATTGGGTGGGGTAAACCCGCAGAGGGAGGGGCTCCGGAGAGCGGCCGAGTGGTGGCGTGCCAAGAGAAAGAGCAGCAAACGGAGAGAGTGTAGGAGAACAAACACCGGTTCTAGACTGTTTTACACCGTTTATATTTACTGAAATCAGAGTTTACTGATACACTCTGAGTTCTGAGAGTAAACACCGGTTCTAGACTGTTTTACTGATACTAAGTGTTAATGTTACTGTACTAAATATCCAGACTCGCACTTCTCAGGGGAAAGGTGTCACCAAGTGTCACCATCTTCCTCCTAGAGATCCACCTTCCTGCCAAGTTTAGCTTAAACATGCATCTAACATCAATCAAGGACTTCGGAAAAGCAAGTGTTGCTGGTTGTGTCTGGAACTAGACTTCTTATGATGGTGGGTCTCCAAAGCCAGTGTTGATGGTCACTATACTGTTTGCTGCAGCTCCACAGGCCAGAGCTTTAGAGCAGCACAGTGTGGAGCTTCTCCTCAGGGATATGGTAGCCTTTACCTGGTCACAATAACACTAATATGCTTTCTTTTAAGGCAAAATGTAGGATAAAGGGCTCACACTGCCTTCTGGTGGAAGATAGAGTTCAGAGAGCTCATGATATTTGACCATGAGACATGAGAATATTTGATATAAGCTGATGTTCCTAATTTACCATTAGATCATTTAGGTTTTTTACAATTATTTGAGGATTTGAACATTCAAACCCATCCCCAGTGGTAGCAAGGGATGGAGATGCTTTGGAGTGAAAGTTGTGCTTGTTGTTGATGATGCTGCCTGCTCAATAAAAGCTATTTTTTCACTGCAAAATCATCACTGGAGCACAAATGCAAATAGTATGCCCTCCCTGGCTCAATTGTGAGGGTAAAATGTGGGAAATAGGCAAATAAAAACAAGCTTTATACAGTGGAAACTTTTATAGCTCTAACAAAAAGCTATAAAATGTCCAGCTCCTGTTTTACCACAATAAGCCCTCGAGCAGCGTTTTTCTTTTACTTCTTATCTAAATTCTTCAGTGAGGGTTCATAGTCCAGTCAACACTTGTAAAACCCAGCACGATGGCTGGTGCGGAGCGGCTCCGTTTTCATTATTTTGGCCTCATCTCAGAGGAGCCATATTTGAGAATAGAGGCACTTTTGTGGTGAGGTGAAGGAGTAAAGGTCTGGGTCTAATCTGATGCCATCTGGAAAAAACGTTGGGGCCGTGGCCTGCTGGCACTGAGGTTGTGTCCCCGATGTAAACGGAATAAATTCCGTGTTTTTTTTTTTCTCACTAATGGCATGTTGCATTAGCTCATGCAGGGATTTGGATACGTGGCCAGGCAGGTGGTCACTAGGGGCCTCAGCTTATCTCACATCCATCACATCATCAGAAATAAATGCCATTGTTCATTGGCTGCTTCTAAGGCGCTTGCATGGGTCGAGAGGGCCACAGTAGACCCCTTTCAGAGCTCGTTATGTTAGAAGGTTTGTGGAAGGAAAGCCAAGATGTAGCGTATAAAACAGTCGCTGTGCTGAAACCGCATGTGGGCCTACCGGTCTTTATTTTAGTTTAAAGAGTTTGACCTGCGCTGATAAAAAGTCTCCGCTCCCTACTGCCTCGCCAGTGAAAGTGTCATTGTGGTAATTCATTGCTTCACCGAAACAGTAATCACAAGACGGCGACAAAAAAAAAACCCCGTTCCTCGCAGCGTTTCCATGATGTGGTGGCCCCTCAGAGGATTGTAGACTTGGCAAAAGCTCATGAATTACAAACTCGGCTAAGTGAGGGACGCGCTCAACTTAAGCTTTGACAAATATATTTTTAAAAGTGACCTTCCATGTGGGACAATTTTATGTTTTAGAGCCTCATTTGAGCTAAGAGAGAACACAGAGAACATTATCTAGCAATGCTCAGTTCTCTAAATTGTTGAGTTCAGCCCACTGCCCTCCCACCTCCATCAACACCAACTACAAACATCTGTTTTCGAATTCCAGAACCACTCATGGCATTGAATGTCTGCCCCAATTAAAGGGGATTAAAGGGGATATAAATTACTCCGTCCTGGGTAGGGCTCATTATCGCTCTTTCCCTCCTCTCTTTTCTTGGCTCCCAGTCATTTTGCCTGGGTCAGTTGTGATGCCGTGCCTAGTACCGAAAGGCTGTTAAAGACATACGACCCTGCATATACGAAGACTAATTCCTCTCAAACTAGTTCTTTTCAAGCAAGAGAGGCCATTTAGCATGGTAAGCAATAAAGAGAGCCCCGTTTAAGAGGGTCATTCAGTTCTCAGTGCTCAGAGCTTTTTACTACTTCAAGTTATACTGCAGAATTGATGACAAATCAATAATAAATACACTGCAAAATGATCTCAGTGTATATTGATATCTGTGCAGTTTTACAAGAAGCAAATTTGCCATGTTGAAACTATTGCAAAAGTTTGCCGTGGCATTGAAACTTTTGCAAAAGTTTGGGATTATAGATTTTAAACTTCTTGATTGTAAATGAAATGAAAGTGTAATATATTATGTGAGTGTGGAAGTTTGTAACTGTCTAATTACTGAAGATGCACCGAAAGTTTGGCCACCAAAGTAGCACAAGAGAAAAATGCCAACATATTTGACTAAAAGGTTACAATGCATCTTAACAATCTATTAATAAACATTACTCCCCTCTGCTTTGGCCCCATGCTCTCCCGGCATAAACAGTCTGAGGGGCAGCGGATCTACAGTGAACATTCTGATCGCATGGAAAATGGTTTCTATGAAGGACATGAAAGCATTGTTCATGACAAAGCTCCCCACAACAAGTCTGACACTGAAAAACACATAATCTCACTTGATACACAGAATACAGCCAAACAGAGGAAGCAAAAAAGAAACTCCCTTCCACTGCTCCAACCCCATCTGCAGCCACAGCTTTAGAAATAACTAAAATCATAAAAACAACGGTGCCAAAGTGTAAATTATGACCTAAAAAAAGAGAACCGAGTGCCTTGCATGACCAAGCTTTCTTTCTATGGAAGGTGCTGGATTTACAGGCATGTACTGTACATCCGATATGATTTTAGAAAGTTTTGTATTATCAGTGTTTATGGTTTTGTTTTTTTGAAAGGACAAATTCTATAAGTAATAAAATGTTTTTACACTTGCTACAAAAAAACACAAAGAAAACTTTTCTTCAGTTTTTCTTCACTTTTCTTCTCGATTTTGTCTTTTGTCTGAGCGTGTGTTGAATTTCAGCTTCAGCTGAGAAAGTTGCATAATTACGGATTGTAATTATGTAGTGTAAATCGAAGGTATAACTCTGGACTTGTAGGAGTGACTGATTTTGAGTGAAGATGACCATCGATGGACTGGTATGTGTGGTTCCGTGAGAGAATCTGAGCTTTGTTCCATTATGATTAACAATGAAGGAACAGCAGCGTGACAGAAAATCCTCCAAGCAGCATCAATGGCTTGAGCAGTCAGTTCCCTGCAGGGTGACGATCTCAGCACTACCGCTCTCTTCCTCAGACCACGCCATGTTTCAAAGACTTCCTGTTCTCCTCGCCTCCTCCTGAGGCACGACCAGCGCGAGTGTCTGCCCATCTCCCAACCTCCATGAAACCCATCCCAACGTCCAGGCCTCCATCATGACCCTCCGCTCCTGCCAAGAGACACCCCATGAGCTGGCAGCCGAAGTAGGCTTCAAAGTGGCCAGTGCTCTGTTTGAGGAGGAAGATGCTGAGAAGTTGGGCTCTTGGTGGAATCCTGTTTTAAGGGGATAAAGGGGATCTGTTGTGCGAATAACAAAGGGAGATAATTAAACCCCCTTTGTGCCGTTACCAGGCTCAAAAGAGTATCTTTGGAGACGGACAGCTGGAAGCCTCTTGCTCATTTCGAGTCTCTTGTCTTGTTTTTTTGTTGGTCGTGCATAGCCGACCGCCAGTGACGTTTTTTCCTGCTTTCTTTCTTCTTCTTCTTCTTTTGTTTTTTTTTTTTTTTTTTTTTTTTTGAGGCAAAGTGACCGGCTTTAGTTTTTTTCTTACAGTGAAACGAGATTAACTAGTTAGCAGCTGAACCTTCAGCCCGGAGATCAATTGTTCCTTTTCAGTCGGTGTCTTTCTCAATTCCAGTGGCCGGAGATGAATTGCGCCGTAAAGACGTATGGAGAACATAAATGATCATCCAGTCTGCAATGAGATAAAAAATCTTCTCTGGTCCTTGATTAATTGGTGGAACAGTTCGATCCTTAGGGTTTGAATGGTGGATTATATCATACGTGCAAGTCATGGCGCTGCATGCTAATAATCCTAGAAAGAGGACCTCACTGGAAATCTATTGCAGATGCGCCGCAGTTGGATTTGCATTCAGCCTCCATAGATCACGCATTGAATTCCCTCGTGGAATAAATTGCCTAGAACACATCTCTTGGAAGATGACCAATTCTCTACCTAAAACAGTCTTCATACGGAGGAAGGCCGTATTTCAGAAGCATGCTGATTAGCCTTCCCACAATTGAATGACAGAATGACCCTTTCAGACGCTCAGATTCCATAAACGTTTGGACAGGGTCCGGCATCCTCAGCCACAAAGTGTGCCTTTCTCTTTCTCTCTCTCTCTCTCTCTCTCTCACTTTCACTCTCTCACTCTCACTCTCTCTCTCACTCTCTCTCTCTCTCTCTTTCTCTCTCCCTGAAAACACAGAGAACGACTACGCACACTAATTGTTTGATATTAAATATGCACCATCAATCAGGGCTAATTATGACATGGCTATTGCTCACTCTCCTGGGTCCAATAAGCACTAACAACATTATTTGGGAAATGGTGGAGAAAAAAAATCCCTCATAAGCACACCACAAAGACAGTCCCTCTACCGGCAGCGTAATTGAATTAGCGTGTGTCTTTGGGACGGGCATTTAACGGAAATATTGGTTTCTGCATTCAGCGCCGCGACCAAATGAGGTTCCTGGGCCATTGTGAGCGGGACATTAGTGCAGACAATGCACACAGGGAGAAATAGCACCAGGGCACACGGTGCTTCTCACTGTATTTTACGCTGACTTTTATGTTGCCTCTTTTTTCCAAACTGTTGAATTGTTTTCTCTGAGATAACCTTTAATGAAGCAGACTGGATTATTGCTTATTCGGATCGTTCTGAATTCATTGTAAATGATTTTATGCCATCAGCAGGTTGTTTTGCCAATGCCCCTCCACACCCGCCGCTGATATTCTCACTCTCTGGCACTCTCTCACTTTCTCTCTCTCTCTCTGGTAATTGTCCATTTACTTCAATTATTTTCCCTCTTTCCGTAGAGAGTTAATTGAGTCGGGAAACATAGTGTGGCGAAGTGTGGAGAACGACGAAGGCCAATAAAAAACATAAAGCAGACAACGCTAAAGCTCTTGTAGGCTCCAAGTTTACTGACACTGCACAAGCAATTTGTTCCAAATGTGCTCAACCGCCTTTTGCTGGAAATTAGAACTGGCCCGAACAGAATTTCATGAATATTCGGTGGCCACAGAGTGTATTAATAATCAACCGAAGTACAGCTGCTTGTGCACCATATGTTGCTATTGCAGCCACCATTCAGTCCTCTCATTTATGTACAAAGTTCATTTACATATGCATATTATTGCCAGAACTCACCACAGCAAACAGGCATGAGTCTTTGAGGCTCTGTGCTCCCGGTGTTAGTGTCGCCTTCTCCAGAGACTCGGAGGATCCCTATATTGACACATGTGATTTGATTCATTCAGCTTGTCTTGACTTTCTACCAACCAGTTATTGCACATTTTTCACTGAGCGTTCAATACTTTAAAGTGCTCCTCATTTCTTTCTTTATTTGTTTGTAATTTACTTAAGACTTTTAGCTGTCTTTCACAATAAAATCACCTTGTGACTTTTCTTTAGATTTCATTCCGGAAGCTATAAATTGATGACCTACTTTTGACCCGCGGCTCCCTCCCTCCCTCCCTCCCTCGTCAGGCCTGGGCTTCTGAGTGCTTTTTTGCTTGCATCCCCTGTTGTAAATAGACTTCACCCCAGTCAATTTGCTTTGTGTGGAGGAGGAGCAGTTCACTGCATTCTGCAAAAATTAATCAAATTCCCCGACAGAATAGCTGCCGGCTCTCTTTTTTTGTGTGTTAAACAGAGGCTTCCTAACAAAGAATGGTATATGAGGCTGAGGAGGGAGGGATCAAAGGCCTTTGAAAAATGGAGGGCTGCTCACAAAAGCAGAGCGGGTTCTTTTCCTCCTCTCTCTCTCTCTCTCTCTCTCTATATGTCCCTCTATCTCTGTGGGCCTAGCTGTCGCCGAGATGGTGAATGAAAGTTCCCACCGAGGTGGAGGTCAGGGGTCGGCTTGTAATGCCAGCTGTGCAGGCTACCAGGGGCAACTTGCCTCATATGCAGAAGAGGAAAAAACTGAGAAAACTGAGGCCCAAAATATTGTGTTCTCCATCAACGCTCCCCTTCACACCACTCCCTGTTTACGGGCTTTCGCTTCCTTCGTTTCTTAATCACTCATCGAAATAACGAACTGTGTGTGTGTGTGTGTGTGTGTGTGTGTGTGTGTGTGTGTGTGTGTGTGTGTACTCCGACGCCTCTATTCGGCCTACGGGCGATGTGCTCAGCC
>JBBPCY010000018.1:9080973-9104370 GCA_037974405.1 Brachyalestes nurse
GAGCGAAAGAACGGAAGAGGGGGAAAGGAAAGAGAGAGGTGGGAGGGTGGGTAGAGGGAGAGGGAGGGAGAGGGGGGAGAACAGAGAGAGAGAGAGAGAGAAAGGAAGAAAGGGGGAGAAAAAGAGAGAGGGTAAACGGGGAGAGAGAGAGAGGGGGGGGGAGCCTGGGCTAAGCAAGGTTTGAAAAGAATGAGGAGGATGCTGTGTGTTTGGTTTTGTAAAACTTTTCTTCTTTGTGAGAAAAACAGTGGTGGCTACAGTTTTTCAAGCTGCAGCCTCTGCAAAATTCCAGAAAGACAGAAAAAAAGTTGTGGATTTCACCGCCTCAGATGACAGGGTGAAGCTAAATGAGGGCATGTAATTTGGACGTTCGGTTTCTGCGCTGGGTTTGACGACTAGCTGCTCCGCATCGCCGGAATCTTGTTTCCAGTCTTAGCTGAACACACTTCGCTGGCGTTTGGCTTTCATCCTCTCGCATGACAATTATCAATCAGAAGACTCCCACACTTCATTTCCAGAACATGATTTCAGGGTTCCAGACCTGGCAACGTCTCCGACATCATTCCAGGAAAATTCCCGTCTGTGGGTGGCAACCCTGATCTCCTGCGGTTTACATCTCCATAAAAAACGAAAAGTCTTTAATGGATGTTTTTCTTATTTTCCGTGCAATTGTGTTTAGTAGACTTAATAGAATCTGTGTGTGTGTTTGTGTGTGTGTGTGTGTGTGTGTTTGTGTGTGTGTGTGTGTGTATACATACATGTGTGCGGATGAGTGTCAGCCTTTAATGCTTAAGTTAATATAAAGGTCACTGATAAGAATGACGCTGAAAGGGAAAGCTTGAATAAAGATTTAATGGAATTGTTATATTGCTCTCTCTCCCTCTCTCTGTCTGTCTGTCTCTCTCTCTCTCTGTCTCTCTCCCTCTCTCTGTCTGTCTGTCTCTCTCTCTGTCTCTGTCTGTCTCTCTCTCTCTCTGTCTCTCTCCCTCTCTCCCTCTCTCTGTCTGTCTCTCTCTCTGTCTCTCTGTCTCTGTCTGTGTCTCTCTCTCTCTCTCTCTCACTTTCTCTCATGCATGCTTTGTCTCCCTCCCTTTCTGCCCCCTTTCTCATGTGGTCTGTCCTTCCTTTCTCTTCCTCTTCCCTTAAATCTCTCACTCTGTTTCTCTGCCTCTTCCTCTCAGTCTGTCTCTCTTTCCATCTCACTCTCTAACTCTCCCCTTCCTTTTCTTTCCTCTCTCCCCTTCCTTTGCTCATATACTCTCTCTCATTCTCTCTGTCTCCTCTTTCCCTTTTCTCTTTCCCTCTCCCATTCCTTTACCCTCTTTCTCTCTCTCTGTCACCCCTTCCTTTTCCTCTCTTTTCCCTTCCTTTGCTCTCTTCTTCTCTCTCACTCTCTTTCTCCTCCCCTTTCCTTTTTCTTTTTCTCTATCCTGTTCCTTTGCTCTCTTCCTCTCTCTTCCTCTCTCTCTCTCTCTCTCTCTCTCTCTCTCTCTCTCTCTCTCTCTCTCTCTCTCTCTCTCTCTCTCTCTCTCTCTCCCCCTCTCACCTTTCGTCCACATTTATCTTTTATTACCGTTTCCACATGCTGAGTTGATAAACCTCACATATTAAGTCAGACAGGAAACCAGCCATAAAACCTGACACATGGAAATAGTCGCCCCTCACCGATTTCACTGGGCCGTGCAGTGTATGTGCCCTCTCCAACCAATATAAACTCTTTACTTATTGATTTCTCTGTGTTTTCTTTGCGGGACCTGAAAGTATGCAGCTGATGAAAGAAGAAAAACAAAAGCTCGGCAACAATTGATGTTGTTGGACTGGAAGCGCGGCCTCTGTGCAGCCTGATATCACCCAACGGGGAGCAATGTAAATACTTCTGGAGATGCAATGAACTTCTCAATCCGTTCCTTTCCCCCCCCCCCTCTCTCTTTCTCTCTGTGTCCGTCCCAACTAGAGCTGCATCAAAACACACACACACACACACACACACACACACTAATGTTGCACAATGTATTGCTTGTGCGATGTCACCCTGCTCATATTGCAGAAGGCTGATGAGCCCTTCCTGAATTTGCTTGTGTTGTGAACTTTCTGACCAATCACAGATGTTCTGTGGGTGTTTGGATGGATCAAGGCATTCACACAATCCAAACAGAAATAATTTTGGTGAATAGTAATGTGTATTTCTTTAACCACATCACATCAAGAGTTCACTAACATGCCCTCATTCCATAAATCACGGGCCGGCCCAAAGTGGGCCAAGTACAAATGTATTTTTTATATATATTTTTTGTAACTTTTTTACTGTCTGATCTGATTTATTGCAGGTGTTCGTTATGGGATTTCGGGTGAGAGTTGCTGTGGTATTACAGGTAGCTGTTAAGATGTTGCTATGGTATCTTAGCAATGCGCAGTCACTAATTATATACAATTACAATAGAGGTGCAGTGATCACCTTTTTCCAGCCAAGCTGGCATGCATCCAAATTTTAATAATCTTTTTGTTTTGCAGCTCAAACACAAAAGTGGCCTGTGGAGAATGTTCAGTTTGCCGATCGTGGCTTTATAATTATCCGTGTATGCTGTGCTTATCAGACACATTCTAAAGTAACTCCTAAGTCGAATCAGAATCAGAAAATGGATTATTGATCTCTTAGGAAATTGCACAGATAGATACACAAAAACAAGTGCAATGTAACATCTAGAATGAAGTAAAAATAAAACACTCTAGTCTAAAAACAAAATGCCGTGGTCAGTAAAAGAGGTGGATATAAATACTATAATAAATAATTACTGCTGATTAATGCCAAAAGTGGTTTGTAGTTGCTCTCTATACCGAGACTGTTATTGCACACAGTAGTGACTGATCGAGAATGAGAATGTAGATTTGAATTGATTCTTTTTTTTATCGAATCGTCAGTTTGAATTGAGTAATCGTTACAGCCCTACTTCTGATGTGGTATTTTTCCATTGTACAGCCTTAACCAGAACACTAAAGTATTGCACTGTGTCATTTTCCCATGATTGTTCAGCCCTAACACACACACACACACACACACACACCACTCACACACTTTTTGTTTTTATGTCTGTCATTTTTCTCCCTGCTTCTGGCTACTGAGTGCCTCTGAGTTCGTGTGAGGAAGCCCCCTCCACACACACACACACACACATACTCACACACACAGCCGTCATAGACACTCACTCAGCAACATTGGATAGCCACAGAAGTGTGATGCACTCCCTCTTCAAAAATATACATCCTCATTTATTCAGTGCGATTATATAATTACATTTCCCTCAGAAGCTCTGAGGAATTTGAGCAGCACCCCTCCCTGCGCCGCGCTGGATTCTGAGCGTCTTCTCGCTGCAGAGCACAGAACAGCCGCCCGTCTCCTGCTTCACCATTTCCACGAGGCAGAGGTGTCAGGTGTGCTCGGTGTTTGAGTGTTTTTGGACGAGGGCATGACTGATGGCATCTCCCCTGTGATTTCTCAGACTGTACTTTCAGTTTGATACTTGCTGAGATTTGCAGAGTTAACTTTCAGAGGTTTTTTTGGAAGGTTGTTTTTTTTTTTCTCTAAAAAAGTTTCGTTTCTTAGATCCAAACCACAGGGTTGGCACTTTGTATGGTTTAGATACCTCCTGAAAAAAAATCTGCTGTCTCCTTCAGAATCGCTTAGTTTGATTACGAATCGTCCTGCTTGCTGACATTGGCCCTCTAAAGATACATAGTACTCTAACAAGCTAATCAGACCTTTGCCTGCAGCATAAATGAGACTGTAAATGTCCGTATCCTTGGTCATGCCAAGAACGATCCGAAAGAGTTTTTAACTGGTGAAGGTGGCGTCATGTTTTTTTAGATGACCTTTAACCTCCCAGTATTGAGAGCGATCATAGGGTTCACAGGTGCTCCCCCAGACTACAGAGCCCAAGGACAGTCGAACAGCTGAAACACTTAAGGTGCTGCAGGTTAATGTGTCTTTTATTTTAGTAGGAATGGCACTACATGACAAATGAAGTTGTTCACAAGTTATTCTGATGATCATTCAAATAACCTTTTTAATAATACAAACACTAGATGGTGAAAAATAATAACCTGTGCAGGACATTAGAATACATTATTAACACAAATTTTGCATTATGTGGTTGTAAAAGGGTATATAAGCATCCATCAGGCTGTTTCTTACTGTAGGATAATCTACATTATGCTTTACCATCATGCAAATTGGCAATTAATCACTGCACATTCACTGAGACGGTATATTTTAATCATTTTATTGGTAATTGTGTCATTTAGCTTAATAAAGCATAGTTGCAAGAGAAGTATAGAGAAGTAAAGAGAAAAGAAGAGAAGAGAAAAGAAGAGAACAGACAAAATAAGGGAAAAGAAGTAAAGAGAAGAAAAAGAGAAGAGAAGTAAAATAAAAAAGAAGTAAAGAGTAAAGAGAATAGGCAGAATAAAGGAAGAGACGAGAAGTATAGAGAAGTTAAGAGAAATAGAAGAGAAGTAAAGAGAAAAGAAGCAAAGAGAAAATAAGAGAATAGAGAAAAGAAGAGCATTGACAAAATAAGGGAAGAGAAGAGAAATGAAGAGAAGTAAAGAGAAGTAAAGAAAATGAACAGAACAGACGAAGAGAAGTGAAGAGAAACGAAGATAACAGACAAAGAGAAGGGAAGACTGGAAGAGAAATGCCTGATGCTGTGTGAGGTAGGGGAATCCCCCCCAGACTGTCTGCCAGGAGGACACCCAACAAAAGGAAAAAAGAAAGTGAGAGATGAGAAAAAAAAAAAACCTTTTGATTCCTTTCTTTTACTCTTCTCTCTCTCTCTCTCTCTCTCTCTCTCTCTCTCTCTCTCTCTCTGACACCTTGTCATTAATTTCCACTTGCTGACTGGGGTGCTCTATTTCAGGACGGCTGCTTCTTTTTCCTCCTGCCCGGCGGTTAGCGCTGCTTTATGTGACGCGCTGGCCTCTTGCGGTGGGTGAATATTAGCCTCGTGATCGCACCGAGAGAGCGAGGAGGGAAAAAATGCTATAATTGGGGATGGGATTAAACACAGTTTGCCAGGCTGTATTTTTCAGACTAGGGCTGAGGCAGATTGCTTTAGGAGCTGTGTGATTGTGGCGGCTCTCTCCGGGGGGAGTATGTGCTGATTCAGCAGGACGGGGGGCCGCTCAGAGGGGACAAATCCTTGAACTTTGCCCCTCGGGAGCTGATTTTCTTCCAATCGCAACATAAATCAAATCTTCCCCACCTGATCGTGGAGAGTGTTTGTCCTGGTGGTGCCATGTTAATGCACAGAGGCCTTGTGTGTGTGTGTGTGTGTGTATATGTCTCACAGGGATCTTGGTTTGTGTTGTGACCTTTGCTGCAATAATGAGATTTCTTTCCCCCTAATGATATTCCAGAGATGAGAACTGCCCTGGTCCACCATGGGATTACCTTTTGTGTGTGTGTGTGTGTGTGTGTGTGTTTTGCACATTGTTTAACACAGAGCAGGGATTCACATTTGACAAGCGAGAGAAAAATAAATGCCTAGCAAAATGGGGGTTGCCTAGATTTCTGAAACATTCTAATACAAATAAGTACATTTTCTTAATTCCTGGCTCTGGACTGATCTCAGAGCAGTTGTTACGTGTGCATAGGAAAATGTATCAGTGTGTGTAATTGGAGGTTTCTGTGTGCTGCTACTATATTAAAAAATACAATTTATTGACAAATACACTTTTTAGTGAGCATGTGTGCACATTCACTTCCTTAAACAGACTGTTTTTGTTTCTGGACATAAATAGTTCAGGCAGAAAAAACTCATTATAACTTCAGTAGCAGTGGGCGGGGCCAAACTACCACAAACTGAACAGGCAGAAATAAGTAAATGCACCTTTTTTTGATGATAACAAAAAAGCAACGGATGCAAGAACGGAGCTTTAATACCTGTTACACTGTTTGTTTACTCTTATTTCAAAATAATAAGACTTTTCCTCTGTTTTGTGATGCAGATTCTTTAATATTGGCCTTTAGGCCCTTTAATTGTAGCCTGATTCGTTTTTTTTAATCAGTTTTAGAGCTGGCCTGAGTTGCACTTTGCGGCCTCCCTGTGAATTAGACGCCCCCTATGATTTCAAAATAATAACTAATGCGTTTCATTTTGCAGTGATCCAATTAAAACACTGCATACTTTCCCCCTCCAGAAGCTCAAGTTCGCTTTCATTAACAATGAGTGCAATAAACTCGTGTTTATATTTTCGTATGTTTTTATATTGGCTAATCCTCACAGGTGCCGTGTGGGGTCAGGCCTGCTGCCAGTGTTTCTGTGCTCTGGATCTGCAGCTTATAAAATCGACTGCTCTTAAATCATCCACATCTGGACCGCTCTCTCTCTCTCTCTCTCTCTCTCTCTCTCTCTCTCTCTCTCTCTCTCTCTCTCTCTCTCTCTCTCTCGCTCTCTCTCTCTAGCTCTCGCTCTCTTTCTCCTTTCCTTGTGTTCTCTCTCTCCCCCGCAATCCCTATTTCATGCTCTTTTTCTCCTCCCGGCACTCTCTCCGGCCAGATCTTTCTCAGACCTCAGTTCAGTATCTCTTTCTCGGGTGGCGTTGGGGGATATTTGTCAGTGCGTGATCGAGGCCGGCCAACATTCACATGAGCTCCGTCCAGCGCCAGATGTTTTACACTGGCCTTCAGAGATCATTGTTTCATCTTTGAAAATGTATTTGGTGGAAAGTTTTGTTTTTTTTCGCTCCGAAGGGGAGGGAAGAACGGCGAACGCCGGGCAGGCTAATATGTTTGTAGATGTGATGGACGCGTTTATTGAAGCACTCAACATTGCAGTGGTGATCGAGGTGACGGTTGTGTTTGCGTTTCATCTAGCCGTGTTTATCCGCCTCTAAACAAACGGAGTAAACACTTGTGACTCCACTCAACCTCCCACCTGCTGACAAGACCATTTCACAAAGTCTCCAAGAAAACACATAGCGTCTCATCGCACATCCAGCTCTGGGACGAACCAAGTGTGACCCTGTTTCAGCATGATCCTAATTGGAATATAACCTCGTTAAATTCAACCTGGCCGCCCTGTTTTTCTTGCATAGTCATCCCTAGATAACAGATGAAAGCTCAGGTCTTCAGGGGGAAACTGAATCAGGAGGCACTTTTCATCTTCTGATTCACGTGGACCTTCCTCTTGGTCTCCATCTTGATCTGCGTAGTAAAAAGATAAAGCCGTCTGATGATAATACTGTTGATACCCCCTCTACTGCCACATCAGATGAGGTTCTGCATCCAGTCACATGCTTTTAGAAAGATGTACTTTTCTTTCTGATGGAAGCAGATAAAGAAACAATGCTGCTTTTTTATCTTGGCTGGATTTATTTTCCATTGTTTTGCAGTTGCAATGACTGGAGAACCATGCGGATTTAGAATATAACCGAAGATGGGTTGATATTGCTGAGGGGTTAGTAGCATAACACAGAGTTCATCCAACAGGGACTGTCACTCTCTTTGAAAGATACAATGATCTTGAACATGACAGAAAGTTTTGGGAAACCAAGCCTTTTAACCCCTTTAGGTCAACAGGTCCAGACTTTCATCCGTCACTCTTACAACCACATACTTTACTCAGGAGTTTCACAGTAGTTACTGAAGTAGTGGTTGTTCTTGCATAGTAAGTCTTAAGACTGATAATTAACTACGCTACTGCCTTCAGAACAGTCGTTACATGTGCATGCTCAACCTTGGAATACTGTATCAGCATGTGAAACTGGAGGTGTCTGTGTTCTGCTGTGTTTAATGTCACTATATCAAACAACATGGTGCTGCCGTTATTGTTGGATATTTTACTTTTTTTGAGTGAGCATTTGCGCACATTCACAGTTTCAGAATTCGGATCACTGTGTTTATTGCTTTGTTTTATCAGCCTAATAATAAAAGGCCACCGGTGTGTGAAGTATGGTTTATTGCTTGTGCTTGCTCAAAATGGCAGCAAGTGACAAAAATCTAAATATCCTACTGTGTTCAAAATACATACTACTGTGTTCATTTATAAATTCACAGTTTCTGCATTATATGGATACACAATGAAATGTCATCAAGTGTATCAGGGTTCACCCAAGCAAATCTGACCAAAACATATCAATGCACACTGCCGAAGAGCTGAAAAAGTGGCTAGCAACGGTTGCAAAGTAGTAACTGATGGTTTAAGGAAGAGGAGGGGAGTCTTAAGATCAACCAAATTGGTTCAAGGCCCAAATTGGTACCCATGCCCCTGCCCAGGCTATTTGTAGTGAAGAACAGTATGCAGTACACTATACAGTATATACTGGATTATATAGTGTATACTAGTGCAATCTACAGTATATACTGGTGCAGTATGGAGTATACAATGTAGTGTAGTGGTGGATTATTCAGTGCACAACACTCAGAAGGCGCAGTCTACAAAATTATGTCTGCATGTCAGCAACAAGAGCATTACTACTGGAGGCGAAGAGTAGATTGATAGAGTAAAATAGCTGCTTGGCTCTAAAGAGTTAAAAACCCCAAAGGATCCTAAAACATTCACTAGATTTCATTGCTAGCTGGAGAGCCAGACACTGATCTGATGGAGGAAATCACACAGGCGTACCCGAGCATGTCTGCTCTTGTTTTATGAGTGTGACATTTTTTTGTGGGCCACAGTGTCGCTGTAAGGCTCCAGACTCAGCTAACTCGTGACAGCCGGTGTAGCTGGAGTGGCCGACGCCTCCCATGAGTACGCTCGTTAATCTGGCCTAACAAGCCTCCGGGCCTTCTCTGCCTCTCCTCAGAGGTCGGCGCGTGACCCCAGAGGAGGACGGTTGGGGTCCGTGGCGATAATCACTTAGCAGGTCCCCTCTCCGGGGCCTGATTTATAGGGACGTATCCTGTCCGGGCCTCCATTTGCAACCGACGCAGATGAGCGGCGATGGGTAACGAGATGAAAAACGAGACGACTAAAAAGGGGTTGGAGATCAATATCGCAGAGTGCTGTCCATTTGGGTAATGGCCATTGGAATCATAACTGTCGTCGTGGAGCTAAGTGGACGAGTCAAAGCCAGCTTCATTATCTAATCCATTCGAGGCTTTATTCCAGTGTTAAGTGAATTAGAATACCGACAAAAAAAATGAAAAGTACATTTAGTTTGTGTGTTAGATACAGCATGGGGTCAAGTTAACACGAACATCGTGAATCTGTCCTTAACCGAACAAGACAGTAGCTGGAAGACAGGGGCTTTCTTTTAACCACTCCACACCCCTCCCTCATTCAATATAAACCGTTCAAACAAGGAGCAAAGGATGTGTGCATTATACCAAACTGCAAAACTGCTCCATGCCAGCATTTCCTTTGGTGGCCTCAGAAGTGTTTGCATACGTTTAAAGATTCATGTTAGGCCTTAAAAAAAAAACAACATAAAAAAACAAAAAGTTGAACTTATCTGATTTCCATAGAACTTTCTTTGATGCTGGAAATTTGCATAGCAGACTGACAGGTGAGCTCGTTTGGTTCTCTGTCTTTGTCTTTGTCTCGCTCTGCAAACCAGTCAAACAAGAGCAACCCTGTTCGCTCTGATCTGGTGAACATTTCTTTATGCTGCACGAGGAAAGCAAAAGTTTTACTCTGCTTTATTTGACAATAATCTGAATATTTACCAAATCTAGAAAACGGAGCGTGGCATATCTAAACGTTGACACGACATCTTCTTGGTTTCAGATTAAACTGGAATATCTCCTGCGTTTCCATCTCCAGAGATGACAAAGGCAGAGAAACAGTGTATGTCAGTGCATATTGATCTCCATGCTCGGTGCAGAGGCATGTTCATGTGTGAGGGAGCGCGTATGTGTGTGCACCCACGGTACACTGTACGGCACCTTGATGCCTGCCTTTGTGACACGAATTTTTCCGCCTGTCGTTATCGGCGACGCGGCGCACGATGAAAGCGGAACACAATGGAGTTAAAGGCAAGTGGCAGTGTGTCAGGTTGGCTTTTGTGCGCCAGGCTGCTGTGTGAACGCGCAGTGCTCTGTTACAGCGTGTGATAAGAGTTTCCACTCTCGCTCGTCTGATTCGGCCTGTCAGCCATCCTCCCTCCGTCCCCTCATCCTCCACTCTCTTCCTCCCCTAAGCTTCTTACCGTCGTCCCCCCTGAAGTGCACGTTCCTTCCCTCCTTCCTTCTCATCACCGACACAGACGGGCTCAGTGAAATGAGTGAGTGGCACACACGTGGGTGGATATGTGCCTGTTTATCAGTCCGTCTAATTTAAAAGCCAAGTTTTAACAGAACCAAAGAACTTTTTGTGTGTTTGAGGACACTGATGACTGGCATGCATTTGTATGCCTATTTTTTGGCATAGCTTTGGGTAAATTCCAGTTCCTTTGCTTTGGCGAACCTTAGGTGGGATGGAAAAAGTGGTCAGAACTGGCACCGTTTGTAGAATCATCACATTGTAAAACTTTGCAGTTTTGCCAGTCCCTTCAGGGCTTCAAGAGGCGATCTCTGGCACCCTCTGGGAGCTGAGATTGGGGAAATGTGATAAGGAGCAGGAGGCCGAATCTGAGCCGAGTCTTGAGGCCGCACACTGTAGACTGAGGCCCAATGATTGACACATGACTGACGCCTGCCCATCACTCTTCATGTCTAATGCAGTACTTGGGCTTTTGCTGGCCTTGCGCAAATTCCAGAAGGGTTTTTTTGTGAACTCTACTGAATCAAGGACTGTGGCTTTTTACAAAAAAAGACCATATCCCTGAAAAACACTTTATTTCAATTTACCTTCTTAAAATAATTTTTTTTTATAGTTTATAAACAAGGTTCAAGTTTGATCAGTGCATTTACATCTGTCTACCTAATTCAGCCTACAGCAGTTAAATCCCACCTATTCAAACCAAGGTTGTAGGTATTTTTCAGCTTCTACTACTTTTTTGAAGAGGTGTAATACGGAGCAGCCAGTTGGAAAAGATGTCAGTTACATATAAGTCTTAAAGATACAATGACAAACACTTGCTTAAATCTCATGGATTTAAATAAACTGGGTGTGAAATGCAACTTATAATGGTTTTAGTCATATAAAACCACAAACACTGTAGAAAAAATAAAGAACATGACAAATGTGAGTAGTGTGCCTTTTAAAGAAGATCTCCATCTCTGCATTTCCTTTTCCATTTCACACATACATCACTCATCACTGTTTCTACTACCCGAGGAATCGATTTGGCAAATCCTTTTCAGAAAGCATGTGATTCTATAGTCTTTTTACATTTGCTGTTCGATGTTGCGTCAAACCTCCTGAGCAAACATACCTACTCATCCAGCCTGCAGACTTTCAAAGCATGCCTATTTGATGGACAGGAGCGAAGAAAACAGTGATGTAATGTCAAATATCACAAACATTAAATTTCTGATTGACCAGTAATGCTGACAGACTTTCAATGGGATAACTGGACCATATTTTGGCCTCATAAGCAAACAGACTCAGCTGCTGTTTAGAGGCTTTACGTTTAAATCTTTACTGATGAACTCCCCATTCAGTTTGTCACATCCAAATAAAGGCAATGTTATGTTAATGGATTACTTTGAATGCCTGTGTTTCATGAAGTTCTGTAAAATGTAAGCATCAGCTTGATGCTAACATAACATGCAGATCCCTATTACCAAGCTAGTGGAAATTAGCATTATCATAGTGAGGCAAGCACTTAAATAAAAGCTTTTGGTCATAGTATGGCCGACGCTGAGATCTGTAGCAGCAATAAAAAGGACCACACCTCTTATCCCACCCTCTCCACTGGGACAACCAAAGCAAGCTGTGGTCATTAATAAGTTAAATCACAAGGAAAAGAAACAGTGTTTGCATTCATGTTTATTAAATGTTCTTTATTTAATCTGTCTTCAAAAATTTTCCATGGATCTATGATCTTTGACATTGTAGTATCACCTCATTTACCTTCATTTATGTCTAAATTCCTCTAAATTCCTTGCGAACAAAAGGTCCTAATGCCTACATACAAAAAGCAAAGCTTGTCAGTTCCGTGCTGTATTTGTCTCACCTTCTGGCCTGCAGTCCGAGTCACAAGTTTTTCATTTTATGTAAAAACTATGGCCCATATTGTCAGCCAATTATTATGTATGCTGCTTCTGAATTGCTCTCCCTGGCGTGCGATACACACATTTACACAGTGTCACGTGCCAAATGCATGCTGGGTGCAAACCTGTATGTGGAGTGTGAAATTACGAGAGCAGTCCTCGCTCTCTCAGCTAGTGTGAACGTGGGCTCTCAGCATGTAAAGTAAAGGTTAGTGAGAGAGATGGAGCGAAAGAGGGAGTGTGCAAGCGTGCGGTAATGCCTTAAGGGCTGATTGATAGCAGCAGATGCACAGTAGAGTTCCATTGAAACCGGTATAGCCCTCCGTGTAATGATTTTTTTTTCCCCCTCCGGCCCGTTATCAGAGAATAGATCTTCACAGCCGTGTTCTTTGTGCTGTGAGCGGTGGCGAGGCCCTCACAGGGCTGCATTGTGTTACAGGAACAGGTGTCCTTTCTGTATGTGCTTGTACCATGTTTGGCCTGTCCCTCTCCCCTTACAGTGCAACCCAAACCAGCGCCTCTCTCTTATCCACTTCCCCTGACAAGCCACTGCTCTTTCATGGCCAGCGACACCCATCAAAGATTGATGCTGTTGCCTTAAACCCAGCCATCCTCTTTCAGCAAAGCCGGATGACACAGGTACAGGCACAACTGTCGCTTTTGTCACAGTGGCTCTGTGTTTTAAAGGAGTGGTTGAATGAAAAGTGAAATTTACTTTGTTTTCCACTTACCCCGAATGTAGTCGATTAAACCTGTTTGAAGCATAATTTTAGATCTGAAGCCGCTTACTCTGGAAATCAGAAGTCGCCCAAATGACTTCAGTAAGTACATCCCCAAAATGTCTCTCAGGTGCACTCAGACTTTTTTCGATATTGTGGATGTGGTTTAGGACACTATATGACTTAATGCGAACAAAAGCTCTCCTCTCTGAACAGCTGTCTTTGGACAACACAGGGCTAGAGATTACTGATCATGGATCAGATTCCTCTGTCTTTATAATGGTTGTTTCCTCAACAACTGATTTTAGATCGGAATTCCTCTTCAGGTAGTTTGTGAAAATAGAACCTCTCCACTAAAAAGGCTACCCAAAGTGTTCATCTTCATTATGGTTTAATTTTATGTTTCACAATAAGTCATACTGCATCATAAACCACACCAAGCTTCACCTCCTAATGAAGAAATTGGAAAAAAAGGAAAAATGACTTTTGACTGAAGAACCAAAATTTGAACTCTGAGTATGTCTAAGGGTGCTGGGCTACATCTGGAATAAGTTTAAATTTCTCATTTCTAAACCTAATCCTAATGCTGTGTTGACCTTGATAAGAAAAAGCAAAAAGGTTTATTTGCTCAGGCTGTTGTATGTGCGTCCCTGGTGAACAGCCAATGATGACATTAAAGCTAAAGAAAATGCAGCTACTTTTAAAAATATGGCTCGCCAAATGGCATTTACAAAAAGCATCGCTGGATTTGTGGGAGAAATATTTCATAAAACACCTACAGGCCAGCGACGGTCTACCCAGCGGTCTGTGATGAATGGCAGTCTGCGGGGCGAGCTTGCTCACGTTTGACGAATAAATGCTCTTTATCATGAGGATATATTGTATTCTTCTAAGCGTGCTTATGGCCGTGCGTGTGGGGCAAATGGTGAGCGGTTCTGGCAGGTGGGGAGATGATAATTCGGCTATGGCTGGGCTTTATTAGCAGCCTGTAGAGGTTCCTCTGGCAATGTGCGTCTGCTGATGAGCCTGTGGATGGATGTCTTCCTGGGAGCTGCTGATGGCAGGCGAACTGCTCGGGGTTTGCAATGCGATTTCAGTAAGCAGACGCACACTCGCCAGTGCCTTTTCTGCCCTGCGTTCCAACTCGCTGCAGGGGTGGCTGGTACAGATTGGCTGCTATGCCTTGCCTGGAAGCTACAGTCTTGAGTCATTAAAAAGCCATTAGAATTCATGGAAAAAAACAATAGATCCACCAAAAATGTAGGGATCCAGGGCAGTATCGGTGCTGACAAATGGCTACGCCCGATCTATGTCAGTATGTGCAGCAGTGGACTTTCCTTCGTATCTTTCTTTCAAGACAGCAAGGTGCTACCGTGCTGACCTTTCTCTGCTATGCCAACGTAGACCAAGAGAGAAATAAAGAAGATCTGAAACAACAACAATGACTCCTGCTCATGTGTATAAAGGGAAGGATTTAAAGGTGGTCAGATTAAAGTCGCTTCAAGAAAAGAAAACCAAAGAATCACATCACTGTTTTCCTTTCCTCCTCTCTTGGCTCCACCACATATATATATATAAAGCCAAGCAGTGGCCTTTTGACTGCTCGCTATCAGCCATGGAGTTACACCCTGAAATGCTAGTATAAGATCATGTTCTCTATCATAGCTCTTCCCCTATTTGGGGAGATGAAAAGCAGCTTCGCGGCAACTTTTAAGCGGCTACTTTTCCCATCCCCCATTCCTCTATCAGGATTTAGTCATGATACTGGCTCTGAGTGTGCCTGCGACTGTCCCAGCGTAAATACTATTTATCTAAACCCTTTGTTAAGCTTGATAATAAGACTGTCCTCCCTCTGAAGAGGAAAAGAGGGAGTGTCATATTTCTGGCCTTATCTATCCTGACGGTGTTAAATGGGAGTCGAGCACTGTATCCCCATTTGCAAGCATTTAATGACAAGCTGCCAGGCTAGCACGCAGCAAAACAGGCGAAACCCATCAGCAAGGACCACAAGAGGGAGGGAGGCATACTCTGAATCTTATGTTATTTATCAACACAGGCAAGCACATCCTTCTCCTGTGCCATTAATGGGTCAGATGAAGAGCTTCATACCCAAATAATGGCTAGTTTGGAAGGATAGCGTGTCTCGTAGCAACGGAGCGGCAAGCCCTTTTCTGAGCAGCCCCCTTTTGTGCTGGCCTCCTTTCCCCTTTCACATTTGTTTGTTTTATTTCTTCCGAAGAGCGTCAGGAAGGGCGGTCTTTCTCTCCACTTTCTGAAGAGGACAGCTCTGCAAGAGGCGTTTAATAAACTTCGAAAGACTGGCCCCTCTCAGTTGTTTAGCCTGAGGGGCTGGAGAGGACAAGGCTGCCCTCCTTTGCATGCTTGAGGCTGTGACAGCATGGTTGTTCGCATATGACGTTTGAGTGTTCTGTCTCTGCGGGCTACGTGCATGCTCAGACATTTGCGCCCGTTCAGAACGCCCGTCCTGAGAGAGGCCTGTCAGGGCTGCCACTCAGAGTTAATGGAACAGTTAAAGGGGAACTGTCGAAGAGAGTTAGGACAGAGCACTTGAGCGCTGGCACCAGGGCGAGTTGCTCTATCAGTTCAATTAACTTGTCAACAAGAGGCATCTTTGGAATTTTATGTTTTGCACAATAAATAAGCTCAAGCCTGTGTCAAGCGCCACTACGTTGACTACTTTTTTGGTACTAGAAATGTAAATAAGTATACTCCTTTGGAAAATGGCACCTGAAAAGATTAGCTCTGCTCAGTTTTCAAATAATTTGCATGTTTCAACAAGTTGTAACAAATATCTAATGTTTGACAACAAAATCCGTAAGACAGGATATTGTAGGAATACTCTTAAAGCAATTTTGCTCCTTCTGACATATTTTTTATCATCTGAAGCATTTGCCCTGGTTGGGAGCTCGGTTGGAACGGTTGACACGAACATTCTGGTACTGTGAGATGGAAAATGTGTCAATCTTTAGCCTTCTAATCTAACTCTGGAGTGAAAGGAGGTCTTCCAATATTTGCAAATGCTGTTTTTTATGATAAAACATCCCCGTACTGTGGAAAGACTTGTATATATCCATATCCCTGTGCTTGTCAGTGTGCCCTGAGGTGAATGCATGTGTTGCATACCCGTGTTGTGTGTCCAATCACATGAAAGTTAGCAGTCTTAAGTGAGTTCCCTAAGCTTAAGCTTGTCATCTTTAGGGACTTTATCAAAATCTCATTATGATGAATGGAGCTGTTCATTCCCAAGAGGATCAGGGTGTCTACCGTGGCTGACGTTTAGGAGGAAACTGCTTAAAAGCAATGGAATTTAGGTCAGGCACTTCATCGCATGGACGTTCTGGAGCAGCACATGTCTGAGGAGGTAGAGGAAACATCAGTCAGGGTTTTTTGTGTGTTATTCACACGAGCCTCCACCCCTCACCACCCCCCCGGGCTACCTGTTCCAAATAAATCTGACATAAAAATGAACAAATAACTGGGCCAAGTCAAGACCCTCACCATCGTTTTTTTTTCTTCCCCAAACATTATCCACATAACCCAAGGCTGGCAAGCTGCCACATGGCTTCCCAAAAACCAATTTGTTCCCTTCAAGTTTTTCTTTTTCCTCATCAGGTTTGACAGACTGTGTTTTTGTGCAGTGTGAATGGAGATAAATGTGCTGGTGGACCGCTGACATTAAGGTGAGAGAGTGGGCGTTTGGAGGCACGAATGCTAAGATCAGAGGCTTGTGCACCCAACTGTCCATCATTTGGCCTGTTGCGATGGTGGAGGCGGGGGGTGGGGGTGGTGGGTTAAGAGAATAATGCTGTGAAATTAAGTTTACACAGGATTCTCTCTGGTGCCGGATGTTTGCTTGTTTAGTTTAGTTCTTTAGCTTCTTTAGTTTGCCTCAAGCAGTGTTCAGTTGTTACGTAAACCCAAATAGACTTGCTAATGCAATATCTGAAGCTGTTTTCTATAAACATGGGCAAAGGTACAGGCACAAAAAACTTCTCTTTTAATGATGCATACAAAATGGCTTGAGTGCTGTTAGTGCCCTCTTGTGGAAAATATATTCAGCCTGTTAAACATAGCTTTATAATGACCTTCTGACACCCTGTTCACCATATAAAAAATACAAGCTAAATACAAAGCTGTTTTAAGGAGAACATAGAATTTAATTATTTTATAAATTAGCAAATCAACAAATCAATTTTTATAAGAATGACAGCGTTGAATTACTGTTTTCAGATATGAGACATATGTCATAGAATGAATTCCATATGAAGAACTGTTCTCAGAAGCCTCCCTTGCCACAAGTTCGAATTGTGACCTCTTGTGTGCACAGCCCACGCTTTTATTCTTCTTCAAGGTTGCCCACACATCTCCCCCTCGATCTCATCTCTCAGTCTTGCTTCATCAACATGCTCCCTGTGCCGTCTCACGTCTCGGTCATGAAAGTCACCACCTCATGAATTTCATCTGCCTCTGTAGTGCAGGGGCACAGCAGAGCTTTCTGGACAGCCCTCTGACTGGACAACCAGGTCACACACTGAGACATACAAAAAGGTTTTATACATCCCTGTGTATATTATATATTTGTATATGTGCAAACATCTAAGTGTAATAAGACGTTTCTAAGCCTATAGTCTTATTCCCAGGAAACAAAATAAAATGTTACTCTATTTCCATTTTTAACAATGAATCTAGAGTGAAACAAGATTAGGTACCTGCCATTCCATGGTTTTTTTTTTCATCATTGTCCTGAAAATATATGAAAATGCACCCTCTGCTTCTTATGTTGGGCCTGTTTTGTGATACTGTTCACAGATAGCCCTGTCTAAAAACGAAGACAAATCCATTTGCATACATGGTTGATTTAGTATGATTGTAAGCCATTTTTCTAAGTATGCCCGCAGAGGCTCGACCTCTGGCTTCATAAATAAACAGGGTATGGTTACAAAACAGAAGAAAGCCAGTGGATTGAGTGCACGGGAGGGTAACTGTGCATGCCAGTCTTCTTAGCCCCCCCCTGCACTTAAATACACATTTACCCCAAAAATAAACAGAGGCGTTTACTGTGAGCTAAAGTCACACACGCAATTTGCCAAACCCCATTTACATTACAGGCCCAAATGATACAAATGCACCCTATACCGCTGTCTTTATGAAATATTTACGCACGCCTCATTGACATTTGCTCATGGAATAAATAAATGAATAGAAGAAAAAAAAGCAAAGAAAAACCAGTCAGGAAGCATGTCTTGCTTAGAACTGCCGGGGATACTGTTCTCCACTCCTTAGCTGCAGGCTTAGCTGTCATACCATTCTTCTGAGCGCGCTACCAATAGCCCACAGGCCTCATGCTGGCCGTGCCAGGCGTTCAGATCCAGCCCAAGCTGTAAAAACAAACACCCTGCCTCTCTAAAGTCCCTGTCACATCCCTGAGTGTTTCTCTCATGCCTTCTTCCCCCTGACGGTGCACCTGGTCCTGAAGTATCCCCCTTTGCCTGCTCTTGAGGGTCTCTCGATGACTCTGAAGCCCTTGGGCTCTTAAACTTGATGTGAGCACAGCACTAGGTGGCCCAGCCCGGGGCAAGCAGGTGATTCTCTTCCGTCTCTCCACTCGGGTAAAGAGCATCAGCACACGGGCTTTTTTTGACAAGCCTCAAGCGTTCCTGACACTGTCAAAGACGTTCCGGAGCTTTCTGAAGAGAAAAAGAAACAACAGTAAAGCTGCTGCAAACGTCCTAAGGCAAGAGAGGGGAATTACAGAGCAGGATGAGTGGCGTGAGGCTGTTTACACTAAACACGAATTTCAGCCGAACGGCATGTGAGCGCCGCACCACTCCAGTTAGAACACAGACACACAGCTTCCCCTTCGCCATTATGGAATATGACCAATTATCGCCCAAAGCGAGTCAGCTGAGAGACAGTTGTGTTGCTGGAATGTATTTAATTCGTGTGTAAACCCAGAAAGTTCAGAACATCTCCTTTTTCAGTGCAGGGTGAGGGAGCACAGGTGAGGAGGGGGCCAAGCACTGATCTTCCACTGAGGTTATGCGAGTGGAATTCGTGAGAAAGACAAGGGTCCATGCTTAAGGCCATGTGGGGACCCAGACGCTTGTTTCCAGACGTCATGTGATTCCAGGCACTGCTGACACTGCTGGGTGTTTTTTTTTTCTGCTGTTTCCTGGAGGGACAGGTCATGCGTCATGCTCTTGTTGAGAACACAGGTGATTTTTTTTTCCCTTACTGGCATTCAGGATTCAGGTCCGTGTTAGGATTAGGTGTAGACAGGGCTGGGTACATACACTGGCTGGCAAAAGTTTACCCCAACTTTTTTTTTTTTTTTAGGGGAATGAAAATCATACTTTTTAAATGGTTTATTTGCTGATCGTAGCTTAAACAAGTAGCTAGACTGAAAGTTAAAGATGAAATATAGTTCACAATTCTAATATCAGGAGCGCATTAAGGACAGTCTGACTAATATATTACTTTTCTTTACGGAGTTGTACTTTCAAGGTGACCTCAATTTCACCGTACCAGTGATCAGAATCAGAAAATGTATTTTTTTATGTCCAATTCCCACTGAATATGAATATTACATATATTTCATAGGGGTCAACGTGTTCAGGAACAAATCTACAGTGTACATTCTCCTTTCTGAAGCGATTAATGGTTAGATTTCAAGGTAACATATAGTGCATAGTGGGCATATTACACATAATGATAATGCTTTAGCCCCCAGTAAGAAAACTGCACTATTGCACATAATCAAAAGATAATAATGCACATAATAATTATTTAAATCTAATAACAAATTGCATAACAAAGGAGCATCAGGTTACTGCACAGATCATTGTGTCCACATGTGTGACAGTTATAGGGTCTGCCTCCGTTCCCACAGAATTTTCTGTGGCCTTTCTCTACAGTGTACACACTTATGGAAAGCCTCCAAGAAGATATTAACATGAGTGAGTGTATTTTGCAAACGTGACATGGGTGTATGTGTCACTGTGAGATACACCTTCAGAATGTCCTGACTCAGTGGCCCCGTGCTAACTGAGCCTGTCTGGCCCTCTCCGTCTGTCTGCCGGAGGAGTCTGGTTACAGGTGTTTTCACACAGCCTTCAGACAAAGGCTGGGCCATTATTCAGACGCCGAGCGGCACGTCAGTCACTCCTCCTCCCGGCCCCGCCGACGGTTACCCCGCAGCCTCCTCCGGCGGACAAAGAGCCACATCCCTCTTGGAAAAATGGCTTAGATGACCCTAAAAGCGGCTATTTCATGTCATTTTCATGCTGCAGTGGAGAGAGGAGACACAAAGAGAAACTGGCGGAGGGGGCGAGAGACACAGAGAGAGAGAGAGAGAGAGAGAGAGTATGACAGACAGAGCACTCCCCGCCGCGCTCAGCTCTTTGTGATTACACTGCTAATAAGCTTGTTGCATTGTAGAACAGCAGTGGAGATCCCTGATCAAAAGTCTGGTTAAGGCTGCGTGTCAGACAGCATGCAGCTGCAGGATTCCGCCGTGCCCCAGGAGGCTATGCGCTATCACAAAGCTAATGCTACCGCAGATAATGCCAAGCGCTGAGAACCAGTCCTGCCACGTCTCTGCTTACACACGTACTGCACTCTCTCCGAGCTCACCTTTAGAGGCCTGGAGTTAAAAAGGAGCTCTGCCTCTTATGTAATATCACCTGCTGAAAAACGGAATATGACTCTGCTTGTTTGAGTATCAGCTGAGCTGGAAACATGGCGAGTTACTGTAAACCTAATATGGACAGTATCAAATGTTTACTCAGAATTGATCATATGTAAAGGGAAAATAATAAACTTTTTAGTAAATAATTTGTGTTATGACCAGTGAATTTTGACTATTTCTAATAAAAGCGAGAGGGAAAAACATGCAAATTAATACTGCAAATTAATTTGAGTGTAATCATTTACATTTTTGTCTTTTTGGTATGAATTCTTAATATATTGTCAAAATGCGATATTCCCGTAATCCTTTAAGATGGCACTACTTCATTACCATTTACCATTCAGTATGGTCAGTCAGATTATGTGGATAACACGCATTAAAGAGAACAGGGTTTGACACTGTAATGTACCAACGACTCACTTGGCTTTTTTTGCCTTAAGAACACTGGATCAAAGTGTTTAATAAAGATAAACCCTATTTTAAATTCACAACAAAAGCATTAGGGATAAACCAGTGCTGTAATAATGAGTCGATGCTCAAGTCCGATATATTTAATATACATTACAGAGAAATATATCTCAAATATCATGAAAATATTGTATCAGGGCATCACCTGATACAACAGCGGTAGAGATTTCCACCTCTATTTCATACAAGTCTATTTGTCCTGAAATCTTCATGCCGTGTAAAGGCCACACGTTGGAAAAGGATAAAAACAAGACAGTGGCACTTTGCTATAATTCTCACTGTAGAGCAACTGGTCTGAAGCAGAGAAATTCTAACCCTCTGCAAGCTAAACATTCCATCACTGAGGTGTCCTGTAATCAATACCTTAGCTTAAGCTAAATCTTAGCTACTTAAGCCTAATGACAGGCGGCTCAGTTGTTAGTTTCTTTATGCAGCAAATCTCTCACCTTTTTTTTGAGATCCTCTAAATGAAGCAATCACAGCCTGTAGAGGTTATGCTTTACACACAGTGGCTCAGTTCATAGATAATGTATGATTGCATAGAGTGTGTAAAGCAGCGATTAAGGAAGCACATCAAGCTGATTAAACACTAGGTACTAATTAGCCTGTGGCTTTGTTTTACCTGGGATCAGGAGACGTATCGGCAGCCGTGTACGGAAAAGGCTTTGCCTCAGTTCACCTTTCAGTGTTTGTGGCATGAATCACATGCTCAGGATCTCTTGATAAAAATCACAAATGGAGTTTAGGTGTGGCATGGAGAAAATGATGAATTAGGATGAGAACTGGGACAGTTTTTTTTCCCTTTTTATTGCTGTTATTTGCTAATGGGTTCAGGTCTCTGTCTGTTGGATAGTGCTGCTTTTTGGGATTGCCTAATTGTATCCAATAAAAAAGCATGGAATCAACACACAGAGAACTGATTGTTGTTCTTATTTGTGAAATGAGGCCGTTTAATGCACTTTGTAAACATGGTCGAAGTTTCAAAATGTATGCATGTGGAAACTTTGCGGCACAAACAGCTTGTTGAGTTTGTGATGTCAAAAAAGGCAATGCGTGTAATAGGGCATTAACGATTTTTTCAAGTCGACTAGTCGATCAGCGAAGTCGAGTCGACTAGTTGTTTGATGATGTCATCACACATGCAGCAGAGGAACACGGGTGTGCAACACTGAACAAATTTTATTAAAAGTCCTCTGTAACTTTAACAGTCAACACAACAATTAAACAAAACAAAACAAAAGGCTGATATCTTGAATTTTCTGGTAAATTGAAGTGTCCAACTGAGAATGGAAACAGTTTAAGCCACGGCAGGACGACTCCCTGCAGTGCTAGCATTAGCCATGTTAGCTAGCGTTAGCCATGTTAGCTAGCGGATGCCGTGCAGAGTGCCGGTACTGTTACTGTACTTTAACACAGACTTGCAGGTTGTGCAGGTCTCCGTGCTGTTTGTGTGTCTAGAGTGAAGTATCTCCACACGTGATGTGTGTGTGTCTCCTCTGCTGCCGCGTCTCTCACCTTGTTGTGGCTGCGTTTACCTTTCCCTCTAAGCGGCAACGGTACCACCCTTTTATGAATGGACTACAATAATTGGTTAATTCACGGAACACGTGTCAGCATCAGCCAATCAGAGGCAGAGACTGCATTGTGTACACAAGTGGGCACAGAGAGAGAGGAAAAAAAACTCTTGACTAGTCGACTTCTCTCAGGCAGAGTCGACTAGTGCCTCTGAAGTCGACTAGTCGGCTATTATGTTAATGCCCTAATATATATATATACATACACACACACACATACACATAGGTATCCAGACCTTAGTCCTATAGAACATTCAGCTTCAAGTTGGCAAGCAGCAGCCCAGAAACCTAAAGGATTTAGAGTTTCTGTACAGAGGATGTTCAAACCTGGTGACCGACTACAAGAAACATCACTGCTGTGCCAGCAAGGGTTGGTTTCTCCACCCAGCACTAAGTCTTGTTCTGCTTGGATATCAAATACTTATTTCACTCAGTGAAAAGTAAGTCAAAGTATAACTTTTATGTAACATGTATTTTTTCTTGATTTTTGGTTGATATTCTGTCTCTCTCCATAAAAATGAAACTACCTCATAAATTGTTCATTTTTTTGTCTTACAAATTCAGCAGGTGATCAAATAATTATTTCTCTCACTGTTTATATCTGTATATATAGGGCGGCACAGTGGTGCGGGTTTAGCGCTATTGCCTCACAGCAAGAAGGTTGTGGGTTCGACTCCCGGTTGGGCGCAGCGCCTTTCTCCCACAGCCAAAAACATGCGTGCGTTGGGGATAGGTCGATTAAATCGCCCCTAGGTGTGAGTGTATGGTTGTCTGTCTCTGTACCTGCCTTCACCCATAGCTAATGGGATAGGCTCCGCCCCGACCCCGAGTGTG
>JBBPCY010000018.1:9107607-9121345 GCA_037974405.1 Brachyalestes nurse
TCTTTCTCCCGCTCTCTCTCTCTTTCTCTCTCCCCCCCCTCTCTGTCTCTCTCTCCCCCCCTCTCTCTCTCTCCCTCCCTCTCTCTGTGGTAATTGGCCCTCAGGAGAATAGCGAAAAGAAGCGTAATTGAAGTGCGCGAGAGCTTCTCCCAGTTATTAGGAGCGATGAACAAATTAGGACCCCGGCAATTTTCTTTATGATCATTTTTCCTTTCCTCTGCACTTTTTCTCCCCCCCCCCCACCTTTCACTCCACTCCTCCTTTTTGTTACTTTGGCCTTTTACTGGTGTTTAGATTTAATTATTTTCTTTTCCATGTGCCTGGCATTATAAATATTAATGGCTCCCCCAACACAGGGAACCTTTCATTTTATGGAGTTGCCATTAAGGAGAGATGCTGGAACTGAGTTTCCATCGCTGCATTCAGCCCGCGTCCCCCAGACCGAGCGCCAGCACATAGCGACCCTCGTAGGAAAGATCCGCCAAACATTTGTTTGGGATGCTTTTGAGATTCGCAGGACCTTTTTTCTTCCCTCTCGCCAAGGTCCCCCGGAACTGAATGACGGAGCTTTTTGGAGATGCAGACGAAGGTTCTCCTCATTTTTTAATTGCCGAGCTCAGTTAACCTGTGGGATTTGTGCTCGGGCTCTAAATTAGTTTGAAAGAACAAAAGAATTCCTGCATAATGAGGGTACTGGGTTGTCACAAGTGCTCTTGTATGTCCTGTAAATAGGATAAAGAACTGTCAAGAATGGGTCTGTGTGTGTATGTGTGTGCGCGGCTGGCTCTGTGAGTGTGTGTACGCCCTACAGCGATGCCTAGCGCCTCAATGCACTCTGAGGAAAACGCTAGGCACCCCACTCTCCCACATGACCACACAGGAGTCTGATTGGCTGCCACAGTCGCTCGACAAGCTGGGAATGAGGCGCCTTGCTGGTTGTCCCTCTGGGTGAGAAAGCGTCCCCTTACGTTTTCAAGGACAGGCCGGTACAGCTGGAACTGCGTCTGGGACCGGGCGATGGAGTTCCCACTCTGCATTGACCGGCAATGCCTTTGCAGGACAAACCACATGGGGGCCCTCTTACATGAATTAATCCTAATAATAAAGCAGATTCAGCACCTGTCGGGACTGCACTGTACAGTGGGTAGAAATGATTATCTAATGAGGCTTTTAACGCCTCCAAACATGCTATCTATGTTTCAAAATTACCTACAGGTTACAGGGAGTGGAGGGAGGGTGTTTTGTGCACCTGTGTGTGTTCATGTGAGTGCTTTTAGTCATCATTCATATATCGACAGCTTTCTGGTTTCATGCGGCTCACGTCCAGTGCGGGCGTGTGTGTGTCCTGGTGCGGAACGAGCTGGCTGGAGGGATTTGTGGATGCCACAGCTCTGTAAATGGCCAGGTGGAGCCCCGTCCCCAGCTTTGATTCAGGCCGTTTCATTAGCAGTCCTCACACACCTCCCCATCTCCTCTTCTTCAGGCAGAGATGGAGAGGCAGAGACAAAGGCCTGGACAGAGAAAGATGGACCTGTGCAAGCTCTTTGTGCTCCTAAAATAAAGCGCCCCCATTTTGGCCTGTCTGCAAACTTTTCCCCTTTATCTCCAGTTTGTCTGACTTGGGCGGATAAAAAGAAGGAACAGTTATGAATTGAATTTTATTAGGGAAGGTATATTAAACAAGTTTGAGCCCATGGTTGCATTTTCATAGATAAAACAGTTGCATGATGAACAGTCGAGCACATTTTCGTTATTAAACTGACCTGTTTAACCAAGATATGCTGGGCTGCATATTACTTTCAAAGGATACAAAATAATCACGTAAAATTTACATATACAGTGATATAGTGAAACCATTCTTTCTGGAGTTTTCTGATGAGCAGAGAAACACCAATTACCGTTATGATTTTGGCAATAACTAACTAAAATCCTGATGGTGAAAAATAAAATTTGTATTCATGTGATCAGTACCTCCTATGTGGCCCACGAGAGCTGTATTTGAACAAGAGGCTACGACTGTGGCTTCTATAGCAGCATATGGCATGTGACTAGAGACTGTTAATCTGAAAATACTGAATGTAAATACTGAACTGCTGTAATAAAAATACTAAAAATAGAAAAAGAAAATAGAAAATGGAAATAATACTTACTTGAAATAAGGTGATTTGTAGAAACAAAAAATCCAAGCCTGTAAAATGCTATTCAGGGTAGGCTTTTGCTGTCTTGAACTTTCATTGTTTCTGTATGAGGTCTTCTCTTTCAGGTAGTTTTCAATTTGCATTTTAAAACAGTTTATTAAGTTGTGGATTACGTCGCCCTTCTGACTGCTGTACCTAAAGAGCACTACAGGGTCTATGCAAAGGATTGGAATTGGATCTGGCCTAATACAGTTAATACCTGTTCATTAAAAGACGACTTGATTGGCTCTAATACTTGTTTAAAATCAAATCCGGATATCCCTATTTCTTATAGGATGCCAAGATGTTTTGGGCACCAGTGAATGTGTTGTGATACTGTTTAAGCCTAGAGGAAAGAACAAACCCCGATGGCGTTGTTTAACAGCGCGCGCTTGCCCTGTTATTTTCTTTTCTATCAGTTGTTTTTCATGCCCAATTAGATGAGATTGACTGCAGGCCTGCCTGTAAAGGCAGCCCTGGCAGGAGGGCACATGTTCTGAAAAATGCACTGAGATGCAGGAGATGGGATGGGAGTTTGAAATCAGGACATACAACGTGTATCTCTCTCTCTCTCTCTCTGTCTCTCTCTCTCTGTCTGTTTCTCATTCTCATTTTATTGGCAGGGTGAGAAAGACCTGAAACACAAAAACAAGCCTTTTCCTCCTTGGCACTGTAGGACGCTCCATGATTGACATTCTTCTCTGCGGAGAGGATGCTTATCAAGCGCTTAGCACAGGCATCCGAGTGATCAAACGGCCTCGTCAGCCTCAGCTGATCAGAGAAGCAGTCGTGAGATAATCAGAGATAACGTTTCGGATCTTCTGAGCTCACATTGCACCAGGCCCACCATGCTGCCTTCTGTCCAGGCGAGAGGACCACGAGGCAGCTTAACCTCCACCGAGCCAATCTCTCCGCCTCTCTGAGAGACTGGGTGGCCCGGACTGTGTCACCTGACACATTCCTCGCGCTAACAAGACTTGTAAGAGGCCCTTCTAATGACTTCAAACCCTTCAAGTGGCCGGCCTTTAATACGGCGAGCACTGAGTGACGAGAAGTAGCATGCGTAAAGGAATGCTCACATCTCCAACAATGGGCCTGGAAAAGCACACGACCCCCTCGCCCCCCTCACCCCCCGCCCTATTATCTGTCAAGGTGACTGCGTGGGCCTGCCTAGGTGAGCTAGGTGAGGTGTTTTTTTAGTGGGGGGCTGTCTTTTCTTTTCCTTCTCTTCTTCGTTATTTTCCTGCGGAGATGCTGGCTCAGCTGTTGACTTAGCGCGTTTGTAAAGGAGGCGTTTGTTTGGGGGTGGGGATGGTGGGGCTGCGGGGGGGTCAGGATGAGGAGTTCACCCCAGTTGCTTTTTGCCTTTAGTTATAAGAAACATCCTATTTACACTGTATGGAGTACTGTTAGCTGTGAACACAGGCAAAAAGGACAAAATACAGACTAACTGTATTGTTTGTAGCCACATCATGCTTATAAGTAACAGTGTGAATGTCATACAGTTTCAGTTACCTTAATCAAGTCTGCTTAAGATTGCAATGTATTATTTTCCATCCAGAAGCATTAAAAACATACTCAAAAACATACCCTTCAAAATTTTGATATCAATGTTTACGACGAAATACATTTCAATATAAGTGTATATATGTATATGCCAGTCCTGTGAGCCTTTAAAGGTTTTAAACACTTACTGGGAAAATGAACTTAAAAATCTTGTAGAACTTGGAGAATAAAGGTATAATAAAGGTCATATCCAGAATGACCTATCTCTGGCTGTATGTACAACACAAAGGTTTGCTAGACTTTTATCCTGTCAATCTCCAGCTACAATCCTAGCTAGTGTGTTTATTCTTGAGAATAAATGAAGTGTGCTGGCTGGCTAGACTTTAACCTGCAGTTTAAACAGGGGAACACACTCAGCGGACATGAAGCTCAAGCTCCAGTATGATGTGATCTCAACTGCATACAACATTAATCACCCCCCCATTCACTGAAAAGAGACTTTTTTAAAACTCTGGTCTACTCCATTGCCCGTCACTCACACACTCAAACAGCTGAGCACTGAGAAGTGTGGCAAGATCGGAGAGAATCCTCTATTTTTGAGCAATTCACTATTAAAATATTAAAGTAAACGTGTATCACTGATGTTATTTTATATTTCATTGAAAGTTCTAAATAAATAAGCTGTACACAATATAAAAACGTTTATTGACCATAAAAATAAGTAACACTACTACAACTAATAATAATAATGATAATAATAATAATAATTATTATTATTATTACTACTACTACTACTATTACTATTATTATTATTGATTTTCTTAGCTGTTTATTCTAACAGGGGTTACTGGAACCTACCCCAGCACTCCCAGGGCAAAAGACACACACTGAACAAATATTATTTAAAAAAATAATTTACAAGATTTACAAATAAAAAGAGGTACAAAAAGTTGTATTTATTTATTCAATAAAGGTGAAGTGTGTTGAGAGTTGCTCCCCTCAGGATTTAGTGCATAAAGCCTAACAAAGCTAGATAATCCATTGCTGTGGCACCTCCTCGGCCTCTGTGTACCTGAACGACAGGAGGGACTGTGAGGAAGAGGAGCGGAGGAAAGGTCATTCTGAGACGAGGGCTCTGAGACAGTCCCTGATGGGGCAGTGAGTGTCCACATGACATTTATAGGACAGGCGTCTGGGAGGTATGTGCTGTAAGGAGCTTTAGAGAGACATCTGTTTGGTGCAGTAACACTACAGTATATGTGTCCGTGTCCTCTGAGGAATTCTAAGCAGGCAGTGTTGAGAACAGTGACTGCTTCAGTAGTATTCCCCAGCCACACACACACACACACACACACACACACACACATACCACACCTCCAGAGAGCAGTGCGAGACAGACAAAAATTGATGGTTTATTGGTGAAAGGGGAAATTGGACAGCTGGGAAGAGCTTTATTGGGATGACCATAAAGAGTCTGCAGTGCTGTCATAGTTCTGACCCTGGGTGGGGACCCTCTCTTCAACTGCCCCACCCAAAGACACATATAGAGATCTGTAAGACAAAGCATCGTAGTTGCTTTAATCTGTACAGGACTGTGGAAAAGTCTGTGCAAATTCTTTAAAGCCATTTTTCTCAGTGTGTGAGAAAGTCTCTTTCTGCTAGAAAAGTGAACATTAGAATGAATGCAAACAAACAAGAAAGCAGTTATAAGTATCAAGATTATTTCTGTCTGTAAAAGTAGTTGATAGTGTGTGAGCTGGTGAGGAGAACACAGGTTCAGTTCCAGATTCCTCCTCGGTTCCTCCAGCCGTTGTTTGGATTGTGAAACTCCGTCAGCAGCTCCTGATTTAATTTAATGAAGGACTGATCGAGTCAAACCAGGTTTCTGATGGAAACTACAGTAACATCGCTATTTACTGTATAATGTTATTTGCATTCAGTCTTTTTGGTTTTATTTAGTATATTTAGTGATATCAATGTGAAAAAACTACACATCTAAGCAGTTTTAAATATTATTTTTGCATGTGTCTTAAGACTTTTGCACAATACTGTAGAACCAGTTAATCGTCCACATGAAATGTTTTTCACACTTTACTACATTATTTCAGTTCATTTTATTACTGTATGACATAACTGTGAATTCCACTTTGATGTAACATTGCTCTTCCATGGGGAAACAAACATTTATACTAACTGGCCACCAGGAGAGCGCAGCTGTCGCTCTGCAGCCCGGCCTCATTGGAGGTCCAGGTTTGAAACAGGTTCGAAAACTCTAGTCGAAACTGTTTATTGACTAGCAGGTGCAGCTGAAATAAGTTTCTGATTGCTCCAGATTGCTACCTGGCATGTTCTGAGTAGGCTGGGTGTCTGGAGCTCAGGAATATTATTCAGGCTGGATGGGTCTTTAAGGCTGATGGGGTTGAGTTGATCATGTTTTATAAGAGGCTTAAAACCTTCATCAGTCCAACACTCACTGGCCTGGGATGATCAGGAAGATTCTTTTCAAGACAGCATTTTAAAAAAAAGGCTGTTCAGTCAGAGCCAGACAGCTATCTAGGGTTGCCAGATTGGTCAGGATCTCTCCCTAATCTCTAAGTACTGCATCTGTGGCATCTGGTAGTTAATGCAATACATTTCCTGTCCAAAACCATAACAAACCTAAATCAAAAACCTAAATCAGTTACACAATAATGTTTCCAATAAAATTAAAGAAATTACATTTGCTTACAGACAAATGTGAAAATTATACATACAATTATAAATGCCTGTATATTCTATTAGCCTTTTTTTATATTTTTTTATTTAGGTTATATAGGTTTTCATATACTCAGAATCTAAAAAAAGAGAATTTTTTTTGTGTCTGGATTGATAACCTACAGTATAGAAGATTCCAAAATGACAGAAAAAGCTGCGGAACATGGAGAATGAATGTATAATGTATAAGTATCCAGTATACAGAATGCCTCATATTACCTTTGTGTTCAAACTTTTGACCAGTACTGCATCTCCTCTGAGCGCTCCCCTCAGCCAGTGAGTTTTCTACAGATTTTGCCAATCATCTGGCGGTTTCACTAAATAAAGCCCACAGGAATAAAGAGGTGAAATCATCCCCTGCAATCCGAAACCCAATGCCATGTGGTGCGCTTATGGCCACGCTCTTATGTAGCCATAAAAAGGCCAATATCCCATATGCCCGTCTTGATGGGGCCGTCGTTATTTAATAAGTGCAACTATCCATTGTGTCATTACTGTCAACATCCAGGCCTTTCCTGCTTAATCAGATTATCTTTGGCCAAATAAGACTTTTCCTTGCTGCCATATTTCATACTGAATTGACCCCATCTCGCCCGCACGCCTTAAGGCAATTTTCCACAGGTCTACAGGAGCCGCGCTGTACCTAAACTGTACAGTGATGTTGCAGCACGCTTTGATATTCCAGTGTATCTCAAACTGGTAACAGACTCAACAGCAGCGCAGTTCTCTCCTCACAGTTTATGTCCAGTCGTCCCAAAACCTCGTCCATGGAGTCGAACCAGCGGAAAGTTTTTTCTGTCAGAGCCTGTTTTTTATTGTGGTCTTTTGATATTTATAGTCGTTTGAGTGTTTAATGTTTTCTCTGCATTCTTTATCCGTGTGATGAAAACCAAACCCAGAGAACTTCTTAGTGACGTCCTGGATCACCTTCGTGATAAATGTGTTAGTGTCATAGAAAACTCCCGCTGAAATTTATTTTCAGCCCCAACAGATAGTAGTGCTTGTACCTTGTCAACTTTCCAGCTTGTGTTGTTTTTTGGTGCGGACAGTAAGGTGGCCTTGTGGTTAGGGCGTTGTCCCTTCAATCAGAAGATTGTGGGTTCGAATTCCAAATCTGCTAGTGTCATCACTGAGGTTCCCCTGACCAAGGTACCATCTCCACACGCTCCCCGGATGCTGTGTTCCTGGCTGCCTGCCGCTGCTTCACTTGGTGAATGGGTTAAATACAGAGAAAGAATTTCACACTGTTCACACATGAATATAAGGAGCCACTTTGCTTAAAAAAAAAACCTATGGCCTCTTTCCATGTTTTGATGACATTTCGACCAATCAGAAAGCAGTGATGCAGTCAGCTCGGCTGCGGCCCACCTTCAGCCCTGCCGTTGTACGGGAACGGCTCAGGTACGGGTCGCTTTATTTGTAATGGAGAAGCCTTTGTGCTCAGTACGGTGCGGTTCCTTGTGCCAGTGGAAGAGCACCATTCGGCGTGTTTATGTTCGGCCCGCTTCTCCCGCCCCGAGTCCTGCTGATACAGATGTCAGTGATATCCTCCAAAGCTCGTGACATGTGCGCTTAAGCACACCGGCTCGGAGATGATCGCTCTGAACGGAGCTACGTGTCAGTCTGCACCGCTAGATAATTGCTCCGAGAGCTTCGCACACAAAGGCCTTCGCCATCAGATTATATGCGGATTTGTGGATAAACTACAAAATAGGATATATTTATATAAATATGTAAAAGGTCAGTGGATGTGTGAGATAAACTCTCTAAAGATGTGTGTAAATGATCTCGAAGGTGAAGAATAAACAGAATAGACTGGGTTTACGTGATTAAAACGTGCATGAATAAAATATAGGACATTAACACAGTTTGTCTTTCTCGTGGCCCTGTGTTGAGAGATGTTTCATATAGGTGCACATGTGATCAGGTAAATGTTATACGCCATTTCTGTTATGGTGTGTAAACAGATGAGATGTTGTGAAGTGTCTCTCGTATCAAAGAAGATCTGAGAGCGATTCTGACGTTGGGTACGCTTGATTTGTGCCGAGTGGTAATTGAAATCAGTCAGATCACACCACCATCTGCTGTAAACTCCTGAACAGTTTCTATTGTCTGTTTTTCTTCCCAAGTACAGAGTCCCGCATCGCCCTCATAGACCCTCAGAAAGAAAGCTCAACTTTCATGTCTTTCTGGTTTCTCTCTCTCTCTCTCTCTCTCTCTCTCTCTCTCTCTCCCTCTCTTTTTTCCTCCCCTTTCTCTCCTCTGTCTTTCTCTACTTCTCTCTCTCTTTCTCTCATTCTGTCCTATGTCTTTCCCTCTCTCCCACTTTCTGTCTCTTCAGTCTCTGTCTTCTGTCTTTCTTTTACATCTGTCTCTCACTATTTCTCTCTCTCTTGATTGTTCTTTTCTCTTGCATCTGTCTCCTTCTCTCTCTCTCTCTCTCTCTCTCTCTCTCGATCTGTTTTGCTTTTTTCAAGCATTATTTCTTGCAATAAGCAACATTTTGCATTACGCTTAGCAACAAGCTAATTTATCTACAAATAGAATGAGATGTTTTGTCTGGGATTTGTCTGGATTAAATGACTTAAACAAGCTAAAAGACTAAAAACAAGTTAAATCTCATAATATTTGTTATAATATTCTCCATATGAAAAACGCCCTGCAGACTCTAACTCCACAAAACAAGAGGACAAAACAACTGAAAAAGGCCTGATTTAATATCGCAGCTCTTTGAGGGGACTCTTTGTGCTTGTTTTGTGCTGTTAATGACTTAAAATAAGCCACACTTTCTAAGTGTGATTAATAATCAGAGCTAAAATATAATATTATACTGAATGCATTTTATGATAAACAGTCTTATGAGACAACAAAAGGTTTGTGGCTTTAAAATGAGGTCGTTTCAGCTGCTAAGATTTTGTTTTCTGTGTGTAATGGATGTATGAGCTAGATTCTTTTTTTATTTATCTATTTTTTTCTGCAAGGCTGAGTGTATTTAGATATATTTGAATATAGAACAGAAAAGCCAGGGTAGAGGTTTAAGTTGATCATGTAATGATGTATCAATGGAACTGCTACAGGCACCATTGTTTCCTTAACAACTGATTCCAGATCAGCTCTTCTGCTCCTGTGGCGGTTTGTGAAAACAGACCCTGTTGTCTTGAAAGGCCGCCCATAGCGTTTGGGTACCCAGTGAAGTTTAATTCATTTTTATGGCCCACAGTAAGTCAAACATCTTAAACCACATCCCCTTGAACCAAGTCCTCTCCACGTTAACGAACATCCCTTTAAGCAAGATGTTCACCAAATGACTTCTAAAGAATTTCTTGTAATTTGTCATGAAGCCATGCTCTGGATGATCATACACATATTATGAGTTTTGGCTACTAAAAAGCACTCACAAACATTGCTATTTTCACATGACACAAACAATCTGGACTGGACCCGGTGTTGCTTTAGTGCACATGGAACTCATGGGGTTGGGAAAAGAGGATTTAATTTGGCAGCGAGAGCTGGAGAAGCAGTTTACTAATAATTGGCAGGATGAAGTGAAATTGGGAAGTGAGTGTTTTGAAGATCTGGATATTATAAAGGCGCAAAAGTTAGAAAGTAACTCATGCAAATGTCAGTATTCAGTATGCAGCTCCTCCATCACTGCTCATACACACCTCATTTATTTTTTTCTCTTAGCCCTCTCATTGGAAATGGCCTAAATTCTGTTCTGTTAAGTTTCACTACAGTACAGGTTCCCGGCTCTGTCCCTGCACTGCACCTTTTAGTGTTTTCCTAGTCTTACACACACCTGGAATGGCTCATTAAAGAGCTGATTAGTTGTGTTGGGAACTGGAAAAACCCAAACATTTACCACGCAGTGGGGCTCCAGACCAGGGTTGGGAACTTATGCCCTGCAGGACTAGGGAACATTTCAGTCATTAAAATCAAACATTTGGAAATTTCAGCACTGAGTCAGAAGGCTAAAGATGAACTCGTTTCCCTCGATCCTCATTTCACTACCAGATCGTCCATGCTGTCAGTTGTTTTCAATCAAGTTCCTGATTTGGAACATCGACCTGGAAATTTGTGAGGAAAAAATGATCCCCAGGAGAGGCTGTCCGTACACGAAGAGTCAGAAGTGTGGTGGCGTGAAGCAGAATGGGATTAACAGAAAAGCTCGATGTAGACCAAATGATAGCTCAACAAAAGAGCAGCAAGACCAGATTCTCCGCATTCGATTTAAATATTCAGTTAAGACAGCATACGTTTGTGTGTATGTGGTTTTGTATGCGTGTGTTTGAGCCAGATAATTTTGATCTGCTCTCTTGCCTCCTAATCCATCATGCCTCCTCTCCTGCCCATCAAGCGAAACTAGTCTCCTAGCATGTATGAGTTTCTGTGTGTGTGTGTCTGTGTGTATGATGGATCGGCTCCAAAGCAAACACAGCACTAGGCTGCAGCATGATTGAAAGGGGGGCTGGGGGGATCCAAGGAAGAAAAAAAAAAGGAAAAGAAAGAGGGGACGGAAAATTAGAATCGGCCTCGTTCATTGAGCACAATAAACAGTGTCTCCAGTGCCAGTTGTTGCTGTGATTGCTCAGCTGTTGTTCTCCAAACACCGTCGTTTGTCCTGGAATTTTGGCATGGCACAGATACGAGCGAGATACAGAGCTCCTCATCAGCGCGCGCCTCTGTTTGGCCAGCCAGTTTAAATACAGTGGAGTGCTAATGAATTTGATAAGAAAACAATAACAGAGTAGTGAATACTGTCAGAGGAGCTCCGGCAAAAGGCCTCTTTGTTCCAGACATGAAAAGTGAGAGCTAATGAGCAAAAACAACAGGAAATTCTCTTTCATTACCTCCAGTGTCTTTAGAGGTCATGTTCTTTTCTTAGTGACAAATTGGCCAAAATGACAAACAGCAGAACAATGAATTTCATCACTGTCAGACGAGACTTCGTAACTTCGTAATATGTTTGCCTTTTTTGTACCTATTTGCAAAGCCCAGCCTACAGTATTTTCCGTTATAAGTCAAGAATGTTTTTCTTTTCTCCTGAAAGCACTAGAATTTGTTCCAATAGCGATAGCCACCAGATCTGTTCCTGTCAGTTGTGTTGTCAACTTAACTTATGAACTTGTTTTTCTGTCATGATCCGTCACACAGAGGAAAAGGTGATTTAAATATGCTTTGGCATTGATTCTGCAAGTCTCTGGAACTGGACTCAGTCTGTGTTCTGATATTGTTGGTGGAGAGTGATGTCTCCGCCAGTCCAGAATCTCCCATAGGTGTGAAGTCCAGAGCATAGAATTTATATCATTTTCAAGCTCATCAAACCATTCAGTGACCCCCCCATGCCCCCTCTGGATGGAAGCTTAGTCTTCCAGGGAGGTTTTGCTCCCATCAGGGTAGACATGTTTTATTATAAGATGAAGATGATGAGTCAGAATGACTGTACTGATTTACAGTGACCCCTCCAGTGGTTCTCAAAACTGTCCTCAGGGTCTCCCAGACGGTCATCATTTTCCCTGGATCTTTGTGTTGTGAACAAAAATGTGGACTGTCTGGGGGTCCCTGAAGATCGTTTTAATTTTTAGCTGTAATTATATTTCTTTAAACTTGTGGCTGTTATTATATTTTTTTTAAATTGTGGTGTGCCTATAATTCTATATTTTTTTAAACTTGTGGCTGTTACTATTTTTTTAAATTGTGGTGTGGCTATAATTATGTTATACATTTTTAATTAATGTAAAATTGTATTACAGCATATGTAGATATATTTATATCATAAATTTGTATACAATACCGTATTGTTTTAGTCTCCCTGTTGTGTCCCCCATAGTATTTTTTTTTATATATATTTAGAGATATAAATATATATGTATATAAATATAAGTGTATATATATAATGTATTTATACATGTCTACCAAGAACTTGGTAGAATGTTAGTTGCCTTAATTTTATCTTTATTCAGGGTTTTGTTATTTACATGGACACCCATCTGTTTATATGCATACATATATTTAGCAATTTCCATCAATAACGTTTTCTGATTCTGATGAGTATTGTCTGGACAAAACCTTGTATCTCCATTTTTATCATCTTTCATTTGTTTTAATAATGTGAAAGTTCCAGCTGTCCTTTACTCAATGTAAGATAAGATAAGATAAATCTTTATTGCCATTGTCACGTTTTCAAGGAACAGCGAAATTTAAGGTGCAGTCCACTTAGTGTGAGGCATAGAGTTAAAAACCAGGAATAAACTAAAACAGAGTAAATAACAAATTAGTAGTAATAGTACTAGTACGTTGGAATATACAAATTATATAGAATGTCCAACTGACCAATAGAAATGGTCCAAAAATGGTCCAGAAATGCTTACAATAAAATCTCGCTCCATTAAATTACATTAAAAGTTAAGAACATTTTTCCTTCTACTGTAAAGTAACATCCAGGTTTTGTTCTGACAGCAATGATTGAAAAATATTTTTTATTACTAACTAGGAGGTACAGGCTTTTGTTACGACGGTGACGATAAACATACAAATCAGAATCTGCGGCTGTAAAAATGGAAACAAATTAAAGTCGCTACCGAATCTGGAGTCCTGTACACTGCACCATGCTGAACCATTTGCTTATTATATAATTCGGATTCATGAGTTTTTAATAAGGATTAATTCAGAACTACTGACGGTTCCACATGTGTTTTGACACTGCGGCTGCAGCTCGTTTGAGTTTATTGTGTTTGGGATTACGCTTTTGAGTCGGCACCGGCCTGTGGAGAGCTTTTCACCACCGTCTGCAATGTAGTATTAGTTTAAGGTCCCTCTGGAGACTGCAGTGTGGAATATCCCTCTCTGTGTCCATTAGTTTTCTCCTCCTTCTTTCTAACAGGGGCTAATTGCTTGATTGCTTAAGACATGCATAGGTCACACAGTCCGACCTTTCTTACGAAGCCTGGCGTAACTCAGGTATATTACTTGGAGCATCAAGAACAAAGCAAAGTACTCTTGGCCTATGCGCACACACATACCTTGTCGTTACGTGGGATTATACGTACAGTACTTTGCAAGTCTTGAGCCTCCTCTCATTTTATATTCTGGCTTCCAAACAGCCAGACCTTCTTGTATTTTTAATGTAGTCTTGATGAACAAAGACTCTCATTTCCAGTCCAGTCCCTGAACCTGATCAGTTTCAAAGGAATGTTTTTGTTGGTTAAGACACACAGTGACCTACGTGTGAATCATTCAAGCAGAACAAAGAGCATCTAACTGAAGTCCTGAACCAGTGAAGAACCAGGAGCAGATGATTC
>JBBPCY010000018.1:9121445-9139241 GCA_037974405.1 Brachyalestes nurse
TGAAGTCCTGAACCAGTGAAGAAACAGGAGCAGATGATTCCAGATGATCAGGCGGTGATCAGTATACTGGTGGTGCCGAACGCTGAGAGGCTGGAACTCCTTTATCTAGGGGTGGTAAAACATTTATTCTCATTTCTCTAATTTAATTTACTCAATATGCCAAAGATAAGACAGTATGACAGGCAGAAAAGAGTATTTGTACACCAACAAGGTGATTCTAAGCAAGATATAAAGAAAAGAGGGGTGGCTTTCTATACTAGTACTGCTCTTTTAACGCCACCATCTTTTCTGATATATTTTTAGAAGAAGGAATACCAACCTTAACCATGGTGTTTGTTAATGGAACTAGATTATTACTCCGGATCATTATATTTTGATACCAAACTTCAATGAATTTTGCCTCATATGAAAGAAAACAAGGTTAATAGGCAGGAAGATATGTAAATATGTTTTTGTGACATCACAACAGCGTTGAATTCAAAACAGGCCTTTTATATATGGACTGTGGAGAATTTAAACTTTAACAGTCTAAATGACATCAAAGTATTTTACTCATTTAAACTTGATATGGGTCCTGTTAGAGAATGTTGGGCGGGTGGGGGGTTGTCCCTAGACGGGTGTTCTTGTTACAGGATCATGTCAGGCCCCGCGAGACTAAATCGGGCCGTATCCTCGAGCTCAGTAACTCCGAGGAAATGTTTTTGCTCTTTCAATTTTAAGGAATGAAATGGAACAGAATGAAAGTCAGGAACATTTTACTGACCCTGACATGGTGCGTTCTCCTGTATTTCTCAGATTTTTCTCGACAGTCGGAACAGTTTTGTCCTGAAAATGGATGAAAACAAACACACTCTACCAGCCCGGTTTGTGTGTGTGTGTATGTGTGTATGGCGCAGTCAGTGATGTAACACACCTCTCGAGCTGCTGGTTCATTTGGTGCTCTGCTCTCCTCTGATGGAAATGGAATTGGACAGTCCTCCAGCCAGTGGCCACGAGTAGCACCTTGCCGGAGGCTCGCGCACAAATATTTCTCCTGAAGTTCTCCAAACCGGGGCCATGCTCGCTCGTTCCTTTCCAGCGAAGAAAGGGAAAACACCTCTTTATGAATCGAATATGTGAGTGAGCTCGTGAAGGGAGGCGGGCGGTGAATGAGTTGGTACAAAAACGTGGGATTTGATGTATGACAGACCACTGCTGGCAAAACCTATTCATCACACACCTCTTCTGCAGCTGCAACTGATTCAATTTGCAGGGTGCTACCGCCCGGCACACCCTTCATGGATGTGTGCGCACACACACACACACACACACTCCTATATACTACTATACTATCTGAACTGTGAGACTATAATAAGATACATGAAGCAGAAAGTGTGTGTTTGTGTGTGTGTGTGTGTGTGGGCTGTCTTTTAGCCTTTGCCAGAGAAGGTACCTCTTTCATCTACTCTCAATTTCACTTTTATTCATGCTTACTGCAACACGTCCCCTCTCTCACCCCATCTCTGTCTGCTTTCTTCTCCTCCTCTGTCTCCTCTGCCTTCGCTCGCAGTCTTTCTTCTCTCTTCTCAAGCCCCTCACAGTGGCTCGTGTTCATCTTCCATCTCTTTAAACCCTCCTGCCCAAGGCCACTCTCTATGCAGGACGTGCCCGTGCGGCGATGTCAGTGCAATATGTTTAACCCCTAAAGGTCACGCTGACGGCCGTTAATAAAGAGAGGTGATTGTAATAGGATGTTAATTATTTTCTACTTTTATACTTGATGGCATATTGAAGTGGAAAAACTAAATTCTGATTTCGGTCACATTTGTGTTTATTAAAAATAGCGTATTTTACTCTAAATTAGGGAATCCAGTGATAATGGAATCATATCAGCAGATATGATGGAAGATGAATGTTAACATCAGAGTTAAAACGTGTGTAGGGTGTTGCATGAGGTGCATTTTTTTAAAATCATAGCCTACATTCTTAGCAAAGTTGGCTTACGTTTTAAGTTTAAGTGGATAACACAGAGCTGCAGGCGAGAGAGACCAGTCAGAAACAACCAAGCCACCATATACAGGACGTCACAACCAACTAACAGTCGGGGGCAGTGCGTTCAACCTCAGGCCAAAAAAAGTGAATGTGTGGCCAAAAAAACAGGCCTAATCACAATTAAAATTACAGCCACAATATCGGTCTATTTAGATTTGATTAGATTTAATGGATATTTCAGAACCATATTCCTTAAAGAACCATGTAATTCATTTTACAGAGCTTGTAATCCTACAGAAAAAAAACATATATGTCTCTGGTGGTAATATACTAATGCAGGCAGATGTAGCCTCAGTTTGTTTGGTAAATGTCTGTATGTTGGCACGTGACCAATATTATCATCAGCCCACTATTCCCATATGAAGCCCTATTAGAAATACATGGTAAATGTTCTTAATTCCCCTACTTATATAACTTATACTATAATATAAATGATTTGTGTGTGTGTGTGTGTGTGTGTGGGATGTGAGAGGGCGTAATACTTGTTATGAGACCACAGAGATGAAAGATAAGAAGATACTGTCTCTCTCTCTCTCTCTCTCTCTCTCTCTCTCTCTCTCCCTCTCTCTCTTTCTCTCTCTCTCTCCCTCCCTCTCTCTCCCTCTCCCTCTCTCTTTCTCTCCCTCTCCTTCCCTCTCTCTGTCTGTCTCTTTTGCTCTCTCCTTTTCTGGAAGCAGCAGTGATTAGCAGTGATTAGCAGTGACGCTATTAGAAACATAAACAACTTTTTTGCTCACAGGCTTCTCCTCTGTCAATCATTCATGGCATTTTTTTAAAACTAAAAAGTGTGTTTGGAGACACATCATGTGAGTCTTCTAGCTCAGCCGTGTCATGAGTCCCTGAAGCCCAGTATTATTACAGGCATCAAAGTGGGCCTGTGTTTTATAGACGGAGAACATGCTGTCTGTTGAATGCAGTCGTTTCATGCTAACATGCACACAAACACGCACAAGCTGTCCTCCTTGACGGTCAGTGGGGTCAGAGAAACTCAGCCTACGGGATTCCACCACACACACTGCAGTTCAATAGTCCCGTTACTTCCACATTTCAGAAAAGTAGGTTATTAAACCTCCCTTAGCAAAAATTAGTTTATTCAAGTGTACTATGAGTATACTTATTTTATACTAAAAGGCAGTGTACTTGAAGTTTACTTTTTATATACTATATTTTATTTACTAAAGAATAGTATAGTGAAGTATACTTGCCTTATACAGATAAGTATAAAGAAAGTATATAAATTATACTTTTATAAACTTAAAAATGTTCTAATTTAGTCTGACTAAGTATTAAATGAGTATACTTTCTAGTACATTACAAGTACATGGTCTGTATATTTACTATACTCAAGCCTGCTTAAAAAATGAACTGCAAGTATACTACTTTTTGCTAAGAGCTTTTATACACTGAGGTGCTCCAAATCCAGTTCTGATGAACCAGTTGTGCTCTTTTTCTGATAACTTTTCACGATCATGGAAAATACCATCATACTGGCCCCTAATTTAGCCCCATGTCTTCCTAGGAATAAAGTCATTATTATTAATAAGATAATGAAATCAACATGGCTGACAGGGGATACAATGTCTGGACTATGTCATTCTCAATACCGTTACAAACATTTTAATGGACCTAGTTAGTCGTTACTGTAACTTATTGCAAACTGAATGAAAAAAAAACTTGTGTTTCTAGTGTTTCCCCAATAAAGAAGACCTGTAGCGTTCAGCGTACTAACTTCACCCATGCATAATTATAGCATGTGTTGTAGCTACTGTTCAAAAGGCCTTAAATGTTCCCTCCTAGGCTTCTAAATAGCTTTTAGTGACATTTTTGGGGTCAGGAAAGCTTAAGTGTTTATAGTTGTTTACTAAATAATTAACTTCAATCTCTGAAGCCTCCAGAATTATGACCAGCACGCGCCCCATCCGCCTCATCCCGGCCCGGCACGGCTAAACACGCCAGCTTTTGTGGCTTTTCGCCCCAGGGCAGATTGGTGGCGGTGGGAGGATGGCAGGGGGCAGTCAGTGGGTGACACGCACTCTCAGATGTGGCAAGGCAAAGCCACATGGCCTCTGGCTCCACTATCTCTCACATTTATCTTCCCAGACCGCTCATGTGGCGAGCCCGGAGAACAGAATGCAGGCTGCATCGAGCCGAGCTTGAAGAGAGAGAGCCAGCGAGTGTACGAGAGAGTGTACGCATGTACGAGAGAAAGAGAGAGAGAGAGAGAGAGAGAGAGAGAGAGAGAGCTGGAATGGAATAGATGCTGGTTCAATTTGAACTTGGCCATCCATGACTTCAAAAAGATATGGAGGGGATATTGCTCATAATCTCTGCCACTAAATCAAAAGAATCCATGGCCCGATAAATAGCATTTTCCAACCAAAGACTTTGTCCTCTTTTGCTTCTTTATCCCTTTATAGGAATGTAAATGGAGGGCAGACCGTGTGGGGAAAATTCCCCTCCTTTTGCTCTCGGGCCCAGCGTGTTTGTTATTGTTGTTGTTATTCAGATCATAAGCTTTCTTTGGCGTCTATGTAATGGCTAGTTTCAAATCATTATTTCTGCTCTCACTCTTGGACAACTCAGTCTCTCTCTCAGTAATTACTGCGCTTCAATATTTTCGTCTCTCAGATGCCTGTCAAATTAGCCTGGTAATATTTTCTTCTGATAGATGTTGCCTCGCCATGATTAAGTTGCGGAGATCGCCACAGAAGGTCCATCTGCCCACTGTTCCGTTCCTATATCAGTTTATCTCCTCGCCTCCTCGCCCCCGTTGCACACGGCCATTAAAGCCAACACAGACGCTCCGGTGTGTGATTTTTTTTTTTGTGATTTACGGCCGGCGTTCATGAGAACCCGAGTTTCAAGAATCTCCTGCTAGCTGACCGCAGAATTCGTCTTGACGGAATAAATCAAACGCTGATTAAGGGCTCGGCACTTTGATTTGTGTCGAGCCAGAGCCGCAACAACTGCAGGTAAACCCAGGCCTCATAACTCAGCGCTGCTGAGTTGATCTAGTGCGCTTCTGCTAAGCTATTTCGGCCCCTCCAGTCCAGCTATTTCAGCCCCTAAACCTCACCAAACCTGGAGACTGGCCGTATGACACAGATGTCTGGGCCAGTGATGTAGCGTGGATGGAACCCCCGCTGGGTCATAATGTGAACGGTAATAGCACGCATACTACGCTTTCGCCACGCTGCCGTTGTGTGCGTGCTATTACCGCGGAGGTCAGTGGAAGTGTGTGGGGATTGTTTCTCTATGCCTGCTGTGAGGGCTTAGCCTGGGCCGGAGGCTCTGACAGCCCTTGCCAGATCCTCAGAGGACGATTTAGGGAACAGCTGCAGGCTGTTCGTGAACAAGGAGAGGATAGGCATCCTGTCAGCGCTCTATGTTTAGAGGCGTGCTCGTTTTCCAGCCCTTGCGTCCATCTCGTCCCACCCTACTCCATCTTACTCCAGTTAGTCATGTCATCTCTTTGGCCCACTTTCATTTAAAGAGGCGTCCTGAGTCGGTCCGAGAGATCTGCACTGGAGCCGATCAAGGCATCTCTGAATGAATCAATATCGGCTACATTAACCCCCGTCCCCGCCAAGCTGTGATTACACCACACTCGGAGAGGTGACGTAAAACGACATACTCCTCAGCGTGCGGCAGTCAGAAACATCTTCTGAAGATAACAAGCTGCGTAAGCGCCTAAACGATTTTAAAGGAGAAAAGGAAAACAGTCCAAAAGCCACTTGTCTGCAATGCCAGTTCTTCAACTAGAGATTATCTGGCGCCTTTTGTCAAAACTGGGTTAAACAAGCCATGTTTAAAATGTTCGCGTTCTGCCATTAGACACAGGCGCCATGAAATGGTTATTTAAAAAAAAAAGTAAGAAAAACAAATGATGTCAGCTCAGGGTGTCTCACATCTTATACTTAGCATATACTTAAAGCGATTATACTGTAGCATTAGGCAGGGCATTAACAGTCATTAGACCAGTTCAGTTCACTGTCTGAACAGTCTGTATCTTTTCTTTTGTTGTTCAATGCTAAATATAATATTTCACAATATTATATTTACTGAGAGTGTATTTGAAGATGTCTGGAGATTGTGTGCATTGTCAAAATAAACGGGATACCGGCTCATACCATAGTTTATAGACTGTTGGCTCAGGTGGAAATGATAGGCCGTGTTCATTTTGAGTGCCATGTGTAAAGTCCCCATCTGTGCCATTCCATTTAAAAAGTATAAAATAAAATCACAGACCCCCTAGCTATACATCACAATACCCATAACCCCAATAACCATGGCTCTGAGCTATGTTCTTTTTTGTTCTTCTATCAAGTCTGAACCTAATCACACATGTCTTCCGAATGCTCAAATTATGCCCATCCCAGACCTGACCTGACCTAAAGACCTCTTTTCCGCCCTCAATTTCAAATCTCGAGACTCGGTTTCTCAAATAGGCCAACGTGCTGGAGAAATGGGTCTCGATTGAAACAGTAACAATGAAGATGTGTACTGAAAGGCAGTCCCTGTGTTGGACCGTTTGCCACGAAAGGGCTGCGCCAGGGCATGTGGTGCAGATCGCTTGCAGTGTGAAACGATAGGGGCGATGCAGGCCAAGACAAGGTTTCTGGTGTGAAAGATCCTTCATACTCTCACAACCCCCCACAAGCAAAAACAAACTATAATCCTGAACAACCTGGGAAGGCTGATGGGAAGTAAAAAAAAAATGAATAGCACACATACACATACACACACACTCCTGTTTACTTAATTAATCACCACCCTCCTACACAGTGGGACTTTGGTGCAAGACCAAGTGTGCTGAAAATTTGCAACCTGGAACACAACCAGACAGTTTGGCTGTGTGCTTTAAAGATAAGAAACCTTCGGTCAAAACTAAATTAGAGAACGGGTTCTGTTTTCACGTTATGAAACCAGATCTGTACTGATTGTTATCTGTTTGATGATAGTTTCATCAGAGCCTACCAGGATTACCTCATAGTCAAAGACTGTTCTGTGCTATTCGTGGCCACTGCTGCTTCATTAAGAGTAATGAACAGAACTGGTAGCTTTCCTTGGCAAAAAAGCCCAAAGAGCAGCGCTGTATCCTTTTGATACCAAAAATATTTTTAGCCTGGAGATTTTTTCAGTCCCGGTGCGCTGATTCATGCCTCTGTTTTGGTCAGATAAAGATCTATAGCTTGTGAGTTAACAACACCATGTCTGTAAGGTATTACTTAACCCCTCCCCGACACATGACCTTGGCAGCTTCTGCACTGGGGGGCTCCTCATTTAGCTTCTTTTAGTGGTGGTCTCACCATGAGAGATGGATGCCGGGGTCAGAGAGCACAGACCCTCCCCAGGTGGCAGATCCTAAATGACAAGGGCAGGATTTATACCTACGTAGGTGCAGCTGCTGCTCTCGTCTTTAACTCAAGTCATGAGGGTAGCGGTTCTTCAGCTGGGGCGATTCATCCTAAACCTCTACTGTATCTCTGCTTGTGTGAAGTCCGTTGGAGCTCATCTTGGGCCGTAAATCATGTAGCTGGGTGTTTGTGCCTTTTTAACCTGGAGAACCTGGATTTCCGGCCTCACATTTACTGTTTCACTCAGGCTTTCCGTGTCTTCAGAAGGATGCACTTGAGCAGGAGAAAGGCGTTTTTGAGCTGTTCTTGCCACATCCAGGTTATCCTCTGGTAGCTTGTAAGCTCACCTTTGGACATTTACTTATCTTAATTGCTTTGGACTGCTATTGATTTTGGTCCCCCCTGCATGCTAGAGCAAAGCCCCTTCAAAAGAGATATTGGGTGAGGCAAACACACATCAAATTAACTAACAAAGAACCCATGGCTGGTGCTACGTTTGGTATTCATGATGAGTGGGTTTCGTTTTGATGGGACCATCTGTTTTGCCAGAAGTGTTATTGAAATTGCACTGAAAAATGCAAATCGCATGGCACTCAAGTCGAGAAATGTAAAAGCAATAGCGAGGTCAAAAGCGCATTAGCCCGCAGCTATGAGCTGTTTATGGATGGTCGTCGACAATAAACCGTCCACACAATGGTCGTGGCGCGGATACTGCACATTTCGCAAACAAATTCTATTACTGTGAATGGTGTCTCTCCTTATTGAACCTGAAGCCAGCTGTATTGTGACCATCAGTATTACCAGCGCAGGGATCGTGTTGCATGTAGCTTTCTCTGGCTCTGTTTGCGACTTTATCTCTTCAGGCATTAACGCAACATTATCTCTTTTGTTTGAGATTTCGTACAACTTGGCAGAGCAGGACGGATTTGCGTCAGCGCAGGTCTGGTGTGGGTGAATGCATCCTGCTCAAGTTTTGCCTCACGACAAAGGGAGAAGTCTGGGAGATGCTTCATGGCATCCATTACACAAATCACACAGCTCATCCCAGGGCATGTTGGCCCCGGACCCAAACCCTGCAGCTTCATTAGGCCACACCGTGGCCCCATTCCAACGGTTTACACAGACAGGCCCTCCATCACGCTCTGGGAACAGCCTGGGTCTGCCTAACTAGGCCTGAATTGATGTTCTGCTGCCAAAAGGGAAGAATCGAACACGTCCTAAATCACAGATGCTGTGCAGTATTCAAAAACATGTAAAATGAATGTTTTTGTCCTCTGACGAGCATTCTTTTGTGCCACCTCGATCCGCCACCCACACAAATAAACACACACACACACACACGTATGTCCTCTGCCTTCTGCTGCATAGGGTTTGTGAGCTGTGAAGGAGGCTTTTTGATTAAAACCGTGGCATTTTAATAGTCTATTACTGACATCTCTTTTTGTTTTATCTTGCAAGTGGCAGAAGAAGGTCACCAGGCTCAGCAGGCCTGGTGGTGAGAAGGTTCTGCTTTCATGGCCTTTCTTTTTAGCAGTTAGCCACAAATAACTTCATAAATGCTGCAGTATTAAAGACTTCCAGGTCCTTTTCAGCATTATGAAAACGTTACGAAATCCGAACCGCTCAGGCAGTGCAATGAACCGCTGCTTTGTTGAATTTCTTTGCTAAAATCCAATGAAGAAAATGAAATCTCTCCCTCTTTGTCTCCACTTCTCTCTTTATATCTGTCCTGTATTCACTGTTTTTGTTCCCGTTCTGTCGCGCTCACTCTCTACTCTACTGCTTCTCTCTCTTTCCTCATTTAACTCCTTTATTGTCTCTTACTGCATCCCTGTTCACCTCTCTCTCCATCTCTCTCTCTCTCTCTCTCTCTCTCTCTCTCTCCATCTCTCTCTCTCCCCATCTCTCTCTCTCTCTCTCTCTCTCTCCATCTCTCTCTCTCTCTTTCTCTCCACCTCTCTCTCCATCTCTGTCTCTCTCTCTTTCTCTCTCCACCTCTCTCTCTCTCTCTCTCTCTCTCTCTTTCTCTTTCTCTCCATCTCTCTATCTCTCACTCTCTTTCTCTCCATCTCTCTCTCCATCTCTTTCTTTCTCTCTCTCTCCATCTTTCTCTCTCTCAGCTTCTCTCCTTTGGAAATGCTATCAGGCAAGCAGCAGGTACACATTTGGCCCTGCCGAACAGCTGATAGCTCAGTCATCTCTCTCTAATTCTCTCTATCTCTCTCTGTATTTCCATCTCCCTCTCTCTATCTCCATCGCCCTCTCTCTCTTGCTCTCTCTCTCTCTCTCTCTTTCTCAGTCTCTATCTCCATTTCTCTCTCTCTCCCTTTCCAGTGCCACTACACCTGGACGTGCATGATGTCATCAGAGGACTCGTAGAGCAGACATTCTGAACAAGGGCAGCCCTTCAATCTAACACACACTCTCAGCTCATTAGGACACACACACACACACACACACATACAAATTGAGGGATGGATGACCGAGTTGAATTGCGTTTAACATCATGCGTCTTAAAAAAGTCCTGAAGCAGCAGAGCAGCTGCACCTGTAGTGACGTTAAATTTGAGTCTGAATATTTTTAGCTTTTAGGTAATACGGAGTAACGGTAAATTTCTCCAGCCCGAAAATGGAACATAGGATCAATAAGCTCAGAGTGCAGGCTAGCTGTAGCTGCCAGCCCATGCACCCAGAGCATATTGATTCTGTGAGCAGTGAAAGTACTAAAAATTTGGCTGCTGATTGAAGAAAAAGCTCAGCAATCCATTCAGCCTCTGATACAGTATTTATCATGCAGTGGAGGCATATAGGGCCCGTTTAGGTGCTGAACAGTGAGGTGGATCAGATGAAACATTAAGGATGCCATTGACAATGTCTTTATATTAAAAAGAACATTTGTTTACCATACTGTCTGCCACATTAAAGTCTGGTTTTTTACACAATTTGTAAGTGATAGCAGCACTGCATAACGTTTTTGGAGAAAACTGTGTTTTATATGACGAGGGAGGGGCAATTGTAAAGTGACCATTCTGTAATACATGAACACACCACAGCACACAGTGTGAAATTCCTCCTCTGCATTGAACCCATTCACCAAGTGAAGCAGCGGGCAGCCAGAAACACAGGGCTCAAAGGTACCTCAGAGGTGTCACTAGCAGTCCTGGGATTCGAACCCATGACCTTCTGGTCACAGGGCCAACTCCCTAACCACTAGGCCACCAGCTGAATGTTTGTTGTTGGTGTGCAGAGCGTCACTCCTGTTCCTCCAACTCCAATCTAACACTGATCGTTTGAAAATACAGCTGTGTTAGAATGTATTACCGCTGCATAAATGTCAATATCAGTTTAGTACTGGTTCTCGATACTCATGCATAACAGTACAAAACATCAAACAACCACTGCAGTCCTGACTGCTAGCCATGCTACTGAGCTTTAGACCAATAAATACAACCAAGCAAGCACTCGTATTGTGGTCTTAAGTTCTCAACTTTAGCTTTCTGCTCCTTGTCCTCCACATCTGTCCTCCTCATTTCTGTCCACTCCATTGTAATAATGATTTGAAGACTGTTACTGCACTAATATGGCTGTAATAAGATTTTCAGCTTACTAGCTGTAACATTAGCTCTCTGCCATCCTTCTGCATTAGCCAGCGAGCCGGAAAAAACCCCAGCTCAAATAACCTCTCCCAGAAATCCTCCCACCTTCCAGAGACATCATCAGAAGGGGGTTTTCCTTGCCTTTAACCCGGAAAATCTCTCTCTACAGGCTCCTGCAGCACTACTGTAAGACGGTAAGCTTGTAAGCACACAGATGTAGATTCTTCCTCTTGACCTGAACATCTGTTGTAAGAAGAATCGTACTGCCCCGTTCCTATAAATGTACCATCTCAGAGATCATTTACATTCTTTCAGGTCGCCCACACATCCACCTCATGTTGCCCTGTCATTTTTTTTGTAACAGGAAAGCTTACAAGTCTTACAAGTCATGTAGTTGTTTCTACTATAAAAAAAATTGTAATAACAGAATAGCCGGAAGCAGATTACTGAAAATCCCACTCCCTCTCAAGAAGTCATTTGTCTTTATAATTAGCAGGCAGCACAATAACGGCCCTGCTGCCAAAAGCCTGCGCTCCAAAAACAATGAGACCAACTGGCCTCAGCAATTCGTGATGTGACACCACACACACACTGTCTCTCTGTGGGACTCACACTGTCTATTGTGCTTTTCAGAGCCAAAGCTTCAGACAAAGAAACCAAAACATTTCACTTCCCCTCTTCTTTTCCTTTCTCTCTCTCCTTTTCCCCTTCTGTCCCTTTCCTGCTCTCGGCCCTTCCGCAGCTCTGACAGTCTGCATTTGTGTCTGTTAGAGTGTGTGTGTGTGTGTGTGTGTGTGTGTGTGGGGCAGCACTATTGTATTTTTATCTTGATCACAATTCTAGGCTCTCAGTGAATTAAACTACTACAAACTGAAAATCTGAAAATAGCTCATTTGAAAGTACCAGATAAAGGTTTTAATTGACTCTGATGCCTCAAATGATATGTAAAAAAAACCCTGTGAGCATAACGTTATTGCTTGTTCCATACAGGAACAAGTCCTTTCTATGCTGTGGAGGCATATTCATTTATTTTAATTAGAGCTGTCATGATTATTTAATTAAAATCAAATTCTCAATTCAATTAAAATGTTTTTTTTTCGCAACAAAATTGTTGTACTCATTAGTAAGCAATTTGCATGTGAAAAGGAAATCTGCAAGGTGTGTCCCGCAGTCTAAACAGGGAGCTCTCAGCACACAAATTGACTGAAAGAGGAGGAACCCACACCAGCAGCACCTGGTTAATGCCTGTATATTCATAGTTATACATTTCATGCATATAAAATATTATTAAATGTTTGTTCAAAGTGTGTGTGTAAGTTAAAAGTAATGGGTAGATGACTGTTATTGCTAATATGATTTTTGCTTATATTTGATCAGTTTGTATGAGCCATGCTTATTAATGCTTACTAATTATAAAATGTTTTTTTCTGTATTTGAAAGAATAAAAGACAAGCTCTTTTTATTTCAGAACTGTCTTAATTATTGTGATAAATAGTCTTTATTTGAATACAGAGCAAAATACATTGGGTTTATTATTTCATTATTTTACCAGCTAGAAGGCAGCTCTGTGTGTGTGTGTGTGTGTGTGTGTGTGTGTGTGTGTAAGGAAGGGAGTGATGTGATTATGTGTGGGTAGTAGTCTGAGTCGAAGCGGAGGGCTGCGCAGGGTCAGATTGAGGTGCCCAGTGGGTGTAGCATGCAATCACAGTCCTCAGCCTTCTCTACTGGAGCTGTCTGGAGAGAGAGAGAGAGAGAGAGAAAGAGAGAAGGAGAGAGAGAGAGAGAGAGCGACGTCTAGCTGTGGGCTGTATTGCGGCCAGTGTTTTTCTGAAGGCCGCAGCCTTAATTTACCTTTGCCCAGGGGAGCCTGAGGTGTAATTATCTACTAAAAACAATGGGAAACCTGGGCTTTGAATGTGTGTCTGGATGTGTATCTTTGTTGGGCGGAGAGCTTCTAGATGATCAGAGAATGGCTCCCATGTGGGAGGGAGAGAGAGAGAAAGAGAGAGAGAGACTCTAGAATGACTGTATCTGGGCTTGGTTTCAGCCTATAGTACAGATGGCTGTATTGGAACGGTTGCTGGGGATGCCACCGCTCTACATGGATTACCCACTCGCTGGCACACATACACTGACAAGTTCATGACATTAGGAAGAGTTTGGTTGCAAAGCCATTAGCAAATACCAAAGCTAACTCGCAATCCTCGAGCACTGTCTCATGAACACACTTACAGAGTTCTCCAGCCTTCACTAAGCTCTTAGCATTACAGAGAAAACAGAAACGGAAATCGCTCTGGATGTGTGTGTCGGCTTCAGGCAAGGCTTCTTCAATTTACAGCTAGGCAAACAAGATTCAGCACTCCGTCATTTGCAATCTGCACCACTTCCAGTGTTCGTGTTTGTTGCGTAACTGTTCATGGTATCTATCCAAGTCTTTGCTCTGCATTATATGAACGACGTTTCAGCACACACAGCATTGCCTCTCTGGAGCGGAATGAAGGGCTCACACTGGAAATTCCTGGCTATGTGCAAGTTCTACCAACATCCTTTTGCCAGATATCAAATAATTGACTTTACTTTCCTTAATAAAAACACTGTTGTGAAAGAGCATGTTGTGTTTGTTTACCCACTTCAGTTTTCTGACTTCTGAGCATTGCTGGAAAAGGTGTATGTACCACTAATGCTGAAGTAATGTGGACAAACCAGGACAACTTCTGCCATCTCTGGTTGCCCCATGCAGTCGCCACTAGGTTTGCAGTTTGTACCAAAGTGCTGTCAGTGTTCTGTCACCCTTCTGTTAGTATAAAGACTGGCCATAGGAAAGAGTAAAGACATGTGAGCAAGGCAAGCTGGCATTACTTTGTTTTTCCACAATGCTGGGTTTTCTTGTTTTTAACTGCCACCTGCTTGCATGGGCTCAGAACACATTTGCTTTATTGACCACCAGCTAGTCTTTGTGTTGTGTTCAGGTGCAACTTTCCATAGAAGATGAAGCAACAGAAGGCGATCATGAGTCAGCCTCGGTTGGTACTCATTCCTCATTGTTCCTTTGGCATGTAAAGTCCCTTATTGTTCCAAATATCAGAGAATATTGGGGTAGGGGTCAGTTTGGCTGCTTTAGTTCCAATGAACCACCTTCTGCTGTGTTCTTTTGCTTTGAAACTCCATTATAAGGAGTTGCTGTTTAGGTCCATTGATCGCGCTTGCTAAATACCCAGGAAACCACTTAGTCAAACAGGCGGTGGGAAACAAACTGATCCGTCTGGGTTAAACCATTTGAATTCTCGTCCCACGGAGGTAAATCTTTGCGGAAGTTGTGTACATGGGGAACAGGCACTACTTTGAGCATCTCAGATGTTTGATTTCACCCCATGCTTTTATTTGTACTCTTTGCTTATGCTTATCAGCTTGAGTGGCTTTAACCACCAGGGGAGTGATAAATATGTTGCGTAAACAATTTAATAAAATCGCAAGGAAGTTTACGTTGAGCCCAAGCATTTGTAAAACCTGCTCTCGGAGCTGGGAATGCTGGAGGTGGACGAGCAGAGAGAAAAGAGAGAGTGAGGGATGACTTGTTGAGTTTAATCCATGGTAAATGTGTTGCGCTGTGGGGTGTTGCACTCTCGCTGACCCCGGTGAAATTGCACATCAGAGGGAACACCAGTGGCCTGTTTAGGCCAGACCCGCCCCCGCCATCACTGTTTACTGTCGTTAGCGCTTTTTCATAATTACAAATGCTTGGTTTGTGGCTGGAGGAAAAAAAAAAATGCATGATGCAGGATGTGAAAGGAGGGGTGAAAGAAATGAAGATCTTTGGAGAGAAGGAAGAGATAAAGAGACAAAAAGAGAAGACTGCTAGCGATTCAGTCCAAGCTGTTAAGCTCTTTTCTGCATCGATTTGTCTTTGCAGGGGTGGTGATGTATGGACCTCATTAACCCATCTCCATCTTAATGATAAATTGTGCGGGAGACGTGTGTTCCGTTCTCCTCGGCAGAGTCTGCTTTGGCCCTCACCTCTCTGAAACCTTCTCCAAGGCCACCCACCAACCTACACACACACAAAGCTTTCGAGAGTGGGCAGAGTTTCTGCTGCTGTCAGAGAGCTAGACTCAAATGAACCTTCAAACCTCCTGTGGGAGTTGACCACAGAGAATGGCTTGGAGCAAGAGCGAGATTCAGTGGCAGTGAGGCCACAGAGAGGACTTCTCAAGATAAAGAGCTGGCTAGCGCTCTCTTTCATTCTTCCTTTCTGTCTGTCCCTCGTTTTTTTCCAATCAGGAAAAAGGAATGGAGGGACTCTAGCCTAACCTCCTCCTCCACTCTCTAGGCCCAGGCTTGCATTCCTTTCCAGACCAGAATTAGCCTGCAGTGCTCTGCGAAAGGACAAGTAAAAGAGAGGGAGACGAGAAACATGTGCAGAGCATATGTCGACTAGCCTAGCTTGACTAGCCAGAAGTAGCAGGATCCAGAAATCGAGGAAACTTTTTCCAATCAATCAAGTGACGACGGGTCCACGGTTGTCCTCACCGCGTCCCAGGCCTTTCGAGAACGCCATGGGTTCGGCCTGTGACAGTCGAATGCCAAACTGTCTAAATACCATCCCGGTTTACTGGAAAACGAGGTTGGATCAAGCCTCTAGAATTGCAAATATTACCTGTGCTGGGACAGCATTAAGTTTTATTGCGTGCAGCTGGTTCTCATATCGAATCAGGGCTAGAGGATAGCAGCAGGTGGAGAGGCTTGTATAATATACTGCTGATGATATAAAGACGGGCTGCTGAGATTTTCTTTCGCAGCTTCTGCATGTTTTTCGTGGAAGAAGAGGTATGGGGGGGTCTCATCCTGGACCTGCCAGTTGTCAGGAGCTCCGAGAGTCCTGAGGGAATGAGAAGGACTGATTGAGGAGAGGACTGTTTTAATGAATGCTGCATTTTCGCTCTCGTTTCTCGGCCCCTGCTTGTGCCTCCTGGGAACCAGCCCCTCATCGTCCAGTTTTAACAGTCGTCAGGCAAAAGTTTAATCACATAAATAAAATTCGCCAGTATCATGCTGTAACCTTGCGCCCAAGGACATCTTGCAAATGTTGCTCTTAAAAAACAGTCGGCATGTGCTATCAGAAATAGTTTTTCACGTGTTTGCTGGGTAAGTTGTAATTCTGGATGCTCCGGAGTGAGGAGAGTGAGATAGAAGTGAATCAGCGAATGTGTTGTATCATGTAAAACCAAATTTTCTTGTTTTTTTTTTTAAATAAGAAAATAATTCAATCTAGTGCAATGACAAATGCTGTTAAAGTTTAAAAAAGTGATCTTCATTCCTACAGACCCTAAAATAAAAAATAAGATGCAGCTCATTTTCAATTTTTTGTTTGGTGATATATTAGGCACAGTAAAACAAAAGGCCTGTTTAATATTTAAGTGTTTAAGGACATGCATGGTTATGCACAAATGAATTAAAATAAAAACATGGAAATGTTTTTAGCAGAAAAAGTAGGGTATGGGCCCCTTAATGTGTGTTATCCTGTTGTTTCAGAATGACATCCTGCTAAACTTGCTATAGGAAGATGAGTGGGAAGTGACATTCCTCTAAAGAAAGGAGAACGGTGCAGATAGGAGGGCAATAATGTTGTTGTTTCTGCGATAAAGAGAAGGAGGGAGTTAACGCCTCTCTGAGAAGTGATAGAGTTGGGAGCGGTAAATGCTCAGAAGTGACTTTGGATCAGGAATCTGTAATCTGATGTAGGCCTTCTTTGCTCGTGAGAGTGTTATAGCTAAAGGTATTAGGGCTCCATTCTAGTATTGATTTTCTAATATCTCGGCCGAGCAAAAACGAAATGGTTGTATAATCTCAAGGATGTACCCAGAGAGAAAAAAGGCATAATCCTAGGCAAAAAGAAGAAGCCCAGCTGGGGACAATCCACCCTCATCTCCTCAGCGGGGTTTTGGGATAATGGATCAATGGTTTATGGAGTTCTTTCCACATAAGCGTCTCTAATCTCCACTCTTGAAAGTTCAAAATCACAGGTGATGTCAACTTGGAGGAGAGAGATGAGCAAATCAGCAAAGTTAAAGGGAAATTTAGTAAATTTTGATCATTGAGCGCTACAGTGCTTAGAAATGACAGGTTAAACCAGTAATTGCGTGCTCTGTAGATACACGTGGTTTAAGTCTGATAGCAAAGTCCATTTAATCTTTGATCATTTGCATCCAATTGATGTTTTGATGTCAGAAAGTGAAGAAAACATGGCAAAAATTTAAAGAGGCGCATCTGTACGGTGCAGAGTGATGTTATAGTTATAATGTTCAGAAATTACCAAACGATGGCGTCCTAAAACCTGAGAAACGGCCGCCACGTGTAGAGCTGAAAATAGCATCAGCCTCAGTAGTGATTTTTTTCCCACCTGACTTTCCTACTTGGGAACAGCGGGAGAGAGCTTATTTAAGGAGTGCTGAGTTGAGGTGAAAGAGAAAACGAAATGAACCAGTCATGTTAATAAAATCATGAGGCTCTGCCAGTTGTCTGTGCCATTCCATGGTGATTTTAAACACAGAAACCATCCACAGTCTAATTTGCCACTATCATAATACTAATTTCCATTTTTTTATGCCAATTCTTACTTAGAGACAGACTTACAAAGCTCATAACAAGCATACATTAACTCAGGGGTGTGGAACTCCAGTCCTGGATTGCCATGGTCCAGCATGTTTTGGTGATTTCCCTGCTCAGAGACACCTGGTTCATCTCACCAGTTAATTGTCAGGTTTAGTGAATGTGTTTGAGGAGAACCACCATCAAACTGTGCTGGACACCGGCCCT
>JBBPCY010000018.1:9141155-9151441 GCA_037974405.1 Brachyalestes nurse
GGTTCACCTCACCAGTTAATTGTCAGGTTTAGTGAATGTGTTTGAGGAGAACCACCATCAAACTGTGCTGGACACCGACCCTACAGAACCGGACTTTGACAGCCCTGCATTAACTCCTTCCTTATTGTGTATGCAGTTTTACAGGGACTCCTTCTGTAAAGTCTGAATTCCGGAGTCTATCGATGCTGCCTGCTATTCTGACCTCATCACTCTGACTGGAATAGGGTCCAGGTATAGAGTACATTCCAGTTAAACAGAGCTTGTTAACTGCAACTAATCATGTTTAACCATCAATTAGTCATTTTTATAGTTGGATTTCATCAACACCACATATTTTAATGCAGTGAAATACAGCAGCACTGATGGAATGTTTTGGCCGACGTCCTCTAAACCGTGGGCGGAACCAAAGGACTCGATGTTGCAAGGTCACAGTCGGATTAATCTCATGACTTATGACTGCATTCCTTTGAGTTTTAATAACACTTCATAAAAGTCCAATCCGTTGACCTTGCTCTGAATTTTAGGAGCAAATTGCCTCCTGTGTTTAAGCACAGTCCAGGAGCTGCTGCTGCACCTTTAATGAGCTCGTGGACTGTGGGACGGTTGTGCTCTGCGGTTCTGTGGGCTTAGCTTGGAGAGGAGCAAGAAGAAGAAAAAAACACACACACACGGAAACAAATGCACCTGTCAGCTTCCCCGATGCAGCCTGCAGCCAAAAGCATTCATCTGGGAGCATGAGGCAGCGCAAAAAACCTTTCACAGTGACGTCCTGGTTAAAAGAGGGGAGCGGGAGACGGTCTGGCAGACACCGAGGTTTATAAACACACACAGTCTGCTGTGAATAAAGCTCGGCCACTCTCAGCTGTGCCGCACAACCGCCCTGACTGGGGCTGGGCCACGCTGAGCGCCGTGCGCTTCACTTTATTTGGCCTGAAACTTCTTTGATCAGCGGTAAAGCGAGATCTTTTGTGTGTGCTGTGGAAATCGTGCTCTTAATGGTGAAACGCTGGCTGAAATTTTAGGGCTGCCAACAGGTGGATGGAAAAGTCACTGCCTTTGTTAGCTTGTTTTTGAGTGTTTAGCTTGTAAACCGCAGGGGTTTATTTGTGCACTGTGTGCGGAGACCACATGACGCCATGATGACGGGAAAAGATTCTGATTCTGATAATGTGGGGGGCCGCTTCTATGAGGAAAAATGTTTTTCCCCTTCAAAAGCTCACAAAACAGTTACTATAAGGAGTATCTGATATTATTTAGTAGACTGTAGATTGCCAATGCAATTTTGGTGGAAATCCTGGCACCACTTTACACTCCGACTACTCATAAACAGTTCATAAATGGTTTAAAAAAATTGCTTATTATTATTATTATTATTATTATTATTATTCTTAATTAGGTCATAAAAGCCTTAAACACAAACTGTCAATTTCGTCCCATATTTGTATTTATCATTAATAGCAGCTTGTTGTTGGCAGCATGTTATAATTGCTTATTAATGATAAAAAGGTGTTTATAAATGAATTAATAACCATTAATAAACTAATTTTAAACTGTTTATAATGTTAGTCTTATTGTATGCTGGTATCAGTAGTTACAGTGCTACAAGTGTGCATTCAATTTTTCTAGATTCAAATATGTCCATAATTTCCATATGAATGTATCAGTACAATTTTTGTGCAACGTAAGTAAACTAAAAGACCAAATTATGTTGATGTGAGATATCTTAGGCTTTTTTCCCAGCACAGGTGTGTTTTATGTGTCTGCGTTTTTAAGCCAGACTGGCCCGGCTGAAAGGAAGCCAGTGCAGCAGAAGTAAAGACATATAGGCAATCACACCTCTGTCTTTTATCATAAAGAACCTCTCTCCTCCTCTCTGCTTTTTTGCTTCCCTCCATCTCCCTCTCCTCGCTCTCGCTCCGACGGCCTGGCCCGGGCCGAGTAGTCATTTCGGTGGCTGATGGGACTTCATTCAGAAGGAGCAGCGATCTCACTGGGCTGTGTAATTGTAATGGAAATGGGTCAATCAAGGACCAGTGTGTCTGGCCACCCCTCTTAGCAACCCTACAGAACAGCAATGCCGAGAGAGAGAGAGAGAGAGAGAGAGAGAGAGAGAGAGAGATGAAAATAACGGGGTCCCCGCGTCTTGAGTTCCTCGGGGTTATAATCAGCTTGTGATAAATGTTCTAAACTTAGGCAAGCCACCTTTCTGATTACAGAGTAGGCTGTGTTTTGACCTCAAGCTCTCTTTCAAACAGCTGTAGCGTAACAAAGACATGTAATTAGCATAATTTGACAATTAGCCTGCCATCCTTTCCCAGTTTTTAATTACCCCCTTTTTATTACCGGTGTATCAAGGACCTTTTCTAGAGCTACTAGAGGCTTTTTTGTTTTTTGTTGTTTTTTTCTTGCATTGTTTTTCGATATGCAAGTTTGGCAAGTAGTGGCCAGTGAGGTTAAAGTCATCAAACGCATGCTTCATAGGTAACTGCACACAATCTATTGTTGACTTTCTAAGAGAAAATAGACGAACACATTCTTCACAGGAAACGTCACTTCTGCAGAACATTCGCTGTGTATTTGCTGAGTTGAACATATTTAGAAAAACACATCCAAACCTTTGGGCTCGTTTTCTGTTTTCTGTTTCCCAACATGTCAAACTCTCTGTTGAGTATGATGTTCTTAGAAGATCAACACAGCAATGTGACCTTTTCCATTAAAGCGTACTCAGATTCTCAACAATCCGCTCCGTACTCGTAGGCCTTCAGCTTCAAAGACAGTATGAGAAATATTTTGTCATGCATTATTTTATATTCATTTTCAATCATCGTGACTTTTTGTCTGAACGTAACAAAGGAATAAAAAAGAAGAAATGTCAAAAAACAGAATGCATGCTTGTTTACTCCAACAATTAAATGTACCATAATTCCCATAAAGGTAAAAAAAAAAAAGCCAGTCGCACGAATGCATAAAAACCCCAAATGACCCCGAACTCCTTTGTTGTATTCCAGAGTGCATGCCTAACCACTGACTCTTATATTCCTGGCTAAACACAGCAAATTAATACCTCTTGCGCTACTTCACCGAGGCTTTTTGGCCTGTTAGGAGACTGGTTTCCCTGTTGGTGCAATTATGTTTGAGTCTCATGCTATTGAGCGCTACAGTGCTTAGAAATGACAGGTTAAACCAGTAATTGCGTGCTCTGTAGATACACGTGGTTCAAGTCTGATAGCAAAGTCCATTTAATCTACTTGTCAAATAAAGAAAGTGTCCATTAGCGATGTGTTGCCACACAGGGACTCCTATTAGTGTGGTCAGTGGAGGCACAGGGACACACTCAGGGGTGAGCTGGAGGTTAGCCATCACTGTGCTTCTGTCCATTCTGATTATGCAAGATGTTCTTGACTGTAGGAAACAGTCTTAAAGTCACTGATGGCAAAGCTGCAGTGCCATTTATAGCACTTTGTCAGGACATATCTTGTATCCGTGCAAAATCACCTCATGAACTCCATTCCTTTCTTGCTGAGAGGGACTGAGAGTGATACTTTAATGGTGGATGTAATTATGACTTTAATGATGGGTAATTAATTATTCTATTTTTATTAAAGTGATGTGACAGGTGTAAAAATGACTGGATTAAATGTGATCGGTTTATTAAGTTTATTAAGTGTATGATGTCAAATACACACATCAGACCTGTGCCTTATTCATGTATTTAAACCTAGACTTGTCACAGTCATAAAAGTTTAGCTGATGAGAAGTTGACGTTTAGACGATTGCAATTATCCATTTCATTTCATTGCTAAAGTGGCCGGATTGATGGCTTAGCGATTTACCTTCATAATGGTTGATAGTGCCTCTAATTGAGAAAAGATACATCTTGAACTCAAATAAACAAACAGCACTCACCACCACTGTCTATGACATCAGTTAGAAGTTTCTACAACTGATGTTGTTTCTTAAAAAAATTATTTTCTGCTTTTATTAGTTTATTTTAGTGTGTTTGCCTCCACTGATGAAAGACACAGTTGATTTCTATTCTCTTTGCTGTCGTATAAACATGTGATTGTGAAATCTAACAGCTGAGATCAGATACTTCCAATGATGTAATTATTCTGACAAGCCTGTTCATACTTGCCGAAGTTCAAGGTGGAGTAAGTACTTGCTTGATGACTAAAGGTGGAAGTAGCTATGAAAGTCCAGTAAATCACTTTTTTAAATAGTGATTTAATCATTTTATTTTTTTTATACATGCTTACAGCCAGTAGAGACACAAAAGTGTTAACAGTTGTGATCCGATTGCAGTATCGTGAATATTATGATTGATATTAATACTGTGATATATACAGTAGCATATTGTTATGTGTACTGTGATCTGTATTGTAACATGAACCAGTGGTTAATTCTCAGCCCTAACAACAATTTGGGAAAAACAGTGAATTGTGATTATTTTCCATGAATCAACGCCCAGGCCTGTTTTTTTGGCCCATACAACCAGCATATCAGCTTTTTGGCTTGAGGACTGGACGCTGAATGGACTGTGCAAGGTGCCAAATTGCTCGTTGTTCTGTTGTCGTGTACACATTGTGTGGGTGCTTGGTAGCTTCTTACTGATCTCAGTTTATAAGCCCCGTATTATTAGATTAAATTTCCCCACTTAAAAGCTGTTGTTGATGTAGACCATAATTAAAACAGCAACTCCCGCAATTTGAAAATTGCATTCTTTGACATTTTGATTTCGATATAAAAAGGATTAATCTGCAAGCTCTAACTCACACTCATATAATCATCTCTTCATGACTGTAATGACTGAGATATGCGCTCGTCCACTGAGACGGCGTCCCTGTGCCTCTTTGCTGGCTCCCGTTCAAATCAGCGCTATCCAGCAATGTGCTGATAATTATTGTCAGCCAGCCTAGTTTTATCACAGCACCGCTCTCTGGCCATTTAACCTTGCTGTTTATTTTGGCCCGGCCTTTGTGCGACTTCACAAGGACATGCAAATCGTCTTACAAACTGAAGGTCTATAAATGATGCGCCTAGTAGCTTCTCACTATTGAGCTAAATTCAAAGACGTTTCCTTGGAATGCTTTTGATTTTTCTTTTGGTTGACAAAAGATACGCAGCCAGGTCATACAGAAGAGTGGAATTTTTCAATTAAAGTTCCAGCAAACCTCAGTCAGGTTGTTCCTCTAACAAGGCAAGGCTGATACTCAATTAAAACGTTGACCCGTTATGCTCTGAAAAATTTCCACCCAGCAGCAGATGTGTTTGCAGTCAAGGTTGTCGAGGAGAGCATGGAAAGTTTATAAAGAGGAAGAAATGTCAGATGAGCTGTGTTTACAGGCCTATGGCAGAGTCAATGACTAGAGGGAAGATAGCGCTTAAAAGGCAAATGCATCAACATATAATCCACTTAAAGCTCTCATAATGCTGACTAACCGAGCACGGACGGAACGCTCTGCGTATTTCCGTCCCATTTGCTATTGATTTGAATGGGGCAATGTAACTAAAAAAGGACATGCTGTGTACATGACAGGCTTGCGGTGTTGCACGTTCCTCTGCGTCATCCATAAACATGCCTGACTGCTTTTGGACAGCTGAGCACATCTCTCTGGAATCGAGGCTTGATTTCTTGCATATCCCTTTTCACTCACCCCATGGAGTTCTCACATGTTTCCGCAGTTGAAAGTGCATTTCAGAGAGGTGCTTGGCATCAGAGAGACATATTTTTCCAAGCCTCTCTCCATGCAATCCATCAACATCTGGGTCAGTGTGCGCACAGGCGCAATTTTGCTTTGGGGGATTTATAGACACGGCCTCCTATTTACTGGAAGCTCATGTTAACTTTGAACATCATAAATATGCTAGCGATATCCACAGAATGCAGGACCATGGAACAGTTACGTGTCTCGGGTTCCTCACACCCTTCTCTCGAAGAGATAAAGAAAACATTTGCATGCAAAATCTATTGCTCAGTCTCGTTTGAAGCCAGAAAGTCTTGGCTCCCTCCTGGTGAGCCGTGGCCATAAACCACTCATTAGAAGGTTAGATAGTAGTGGGAGTCATTGCTAACAGCTCATTCTTCTCTCTGTCTGTTGCTCAGGTTCCACCGCGGAGACTACCACATCGATGTCTGCATCAACGACTACCTGGACGTCTACTGCCCGCACTACGAGGACTCAGTCCCTGAGGAAAGGACCGAGCGCTACGTCCTCTACATGGTCAACTATGACGGCTACAGCACCTGCGACGACACAGCCAAGGGCTTCAAGCGCTGGGAGTGTAACAGGCCACACTCCCCCAACGGGCCCCTCAAGTTCTCCGAGAAGTTCCAACTCTTCACACCCTTTTCCCTGGGTTTCGAGTTCCGACCGGGCCGAGAGTATTATTACATATGTGAGTAAATCAGCTTCTCGCCCTGCTGCTGACCTCTGAAGCAAAGTCTGGGAGGGTTATCAGGCCAGGTTTCGTCTGAGGCCTTCGCGTCCTCTGTTTTAGTCGCCTCAGGTTCTTGCATCACCCGGATCAGGTTCAAAGGGATGCTCTGATCGAGAAAAGTTAATAAAATCATTCATGTCTGAACTTCTTACTGGTCTGCTCAGAGCAAGGCCTGAGTTGTTTGACGATAGCACCCTAGGGATCATTTAACTTTCTGAAACCATTTAGTGCTTTAAGGTGCACTAAAGGATCACATTTATCTGTAATACGTGTGTAATCCATGTCAGTATGTCCAAAGTATCATATTTGTCTCACAATAAGTGTGTAATCCATGTCTTGTATTGGCTCTAACACAGATGTACAGATAATGTTGCCATTCTTGTTAAAGGCTTAATCTCACACAGCAAAAAAGGGAAAAACCCAACTTTTAAAAAAGTACTTTATGTCTTAAAACAACATGTCACACTTATTTGCACCCCTAGAAATTCTTATATACAAAATGTACCTGAAGTTGAACCTGTTTTTATTTAATATTTCTAAGTCCATCTGAGAGTTCAGGATCTCCCAGCGCTGATGCATTACTTTTTGTTTTACTGGGTATAAATATGTGGTGACACAGAGGCCAAATCATTCATCAAGTCATTCACCAACATGAGAAAGATTTGAGAAAATAGCTACACGCCTGGAGTAAGATTTTACTTGAACATTGCCTGGAAATGCATTCTGTGTTCAGGTGAGACAAAAATACAGATATAAGAATACACTGAAGGTCACTTTGGCAGTAAAAGGACACTTACACTGAAAAGAACCTCACCCCCGCTGTTAGGTAAGGTAGAGGGCTGTTTTTGGGGCTGTTTGTTCTCCTTGGGAATCTTGTTAGGATACTCCATGAAACACCAGGAGATTTTAAATGAAAATATGGCTGCCTCTGCCAAAAAGGGCCTCTTCCAGCAGGACAGGGATCCAAAACATACGGCCAATTCACACAAACACAGCTCTGTGACCTGAACCCCACTGATAACCTTTGGGGTGAGCTGAATTGGATAGTCTAAATGAGAGGACCTGGGATGGAAGGGATCTAAATTTGTTGGTACTGACTGAATTGCCCAGCAGAATCAGAAGACAAGAACAATATAAACGTCAAAATAATATCCAATAAAAAATAAAACATTTGCAGAAAAAACTTCTGCTATATACACAAATGCTGGGGTATTAATACTACAGATAAATGACTAAACAAATAACTATAGGCAATGCATGATTTTTATAAAAATGTAGTGTTTTACATTCCATGCTGCATTGAATCAAATTCAACAGAACCCACTGTGCTCTTTGTAATGAAACATCCTGTAGTTCAGGCTGTACTTCTAAAAGTACTGACGATACGCTGAGAAAAGCTTATTGTGGTGCACTGACATGATTCTGATTTATGATTGTTGTATTGCCCACCCTTATGTGAAAAGCTAATAATTAGTAGCCGCATGTGCCAAGAATGAGTCAGCCCAGTTGTGGAGATCGTCATGACCCACTTGGTGAAAACAGTCCGAGTTCCTCCTGCTATTAGGGAATAATAACCATTCCAACAAATCTTTACAGCCTTATTCATTACACTGTTTCCATGAATAACCTCTCCCACGCTGAAAACAAGTGACCACACCACCATAAACAAAGGCCTATTTTAGTTGGTTACTGTTGCCTGGGTCAGGTGAGTAAACTTGTAAATTGGGTTTTATAAGGAAGCCACAGGGAGAGACAAAATGTATGTCAATCGATACTCGCCAGGAAGAAAATGAAATTTGAGCTGCTGGCTGAAGGACACCTGTCCACAAGGTGAGGCAGGAATAAAGCTAAACCTCATTAGTTTCCCTCCATAAGATATATCTATTCTGCTTTAGGGCCTTGCTATTGCTCCCATATCCCGAGGCTTCATTGCACTCTGAATGATTATTATGTGCTTGACTAGCCAGAGCTGCTGAGGACATGAAAACCATCAAGCATATCATTCTTCTGACGAGCCATAACTCCAAAGCCCCCCCTCCACTCCAGACTAAACATCTGTGAAAGACGTTTGCCCTCTCTGATTGATTAAACTGTCTGTTTCTATGGCTGCTCCTTTTGTCTGAGGAACAGTGAAGTCGAGCCAGGCAGGCTGTGTGTGCCTTTGCACAATATAACTGTTGCTACTTGAAAGTATATGTATTTAATATCATCATTTTATGTCGTCTTCAACATCAATCACTGGACGTATGATCACAGAAGATCGTATTTGTAATTACCAGCATAACTTACACACCGATTGCAACATGGACGCACATTTTACGTACTTAATTGATCCGACTCACGTCATCTTCAGGATGAAAGCAGTTCTACTCATTTCATTGGCGAGACTGTGATAGTCATACCCCTTTTAACATTTCGGAGTAGTGTGGGTTGCATATTAGATCGCCCACATGAAGCTTTTAAGGCAGAAGTTGCTTCAGAAAATGTCGTGTTATGAGATTAAAATCGTTCCCTTCAACCCATCTGTCAAGCTTGGGGCTCGAGCATAATAAAGGCTGTCATATTCTATTTTGGTTATGTTTCATATTAGGCTGAGTTTCACAATGCTGCCATTGTCATTGTCTTCATTGTCTTGTCATTTCATAATCAGATTTTCAGACGATTGATTATGTGTCTATTCATAACAGGCATCTCAGCTGTTTTCCTCTATACAGAGGTCAAAGACCTCAGCAGACCCAGTCTGAGCATCACTCTTTCCCAGTCTCTGTACCCGGCATGGCTGCTGGATTCAATACAATATTATTTAAGAGGTCAGCTGTCACTGCAAGAGAGAAGACCGTTTATTGTTTTTACGAGGGATAATAGGTGGATATTATTAAGCTCTTATTATTTTGACCTTCTGTCTTCAGCTGGAACTGTGAAAAACACTCAGGATCCCCGTTCAGCATGTTGTGATAAGATTTTAATGCTGTTATCTGGGTGACAATTGAATATGTCCCTCATTAAATGCGTAATGTGAGTATATTGGTAAGACTGGTTGCAGCGAGAGATTGAAAACTCACCTAACTCCTTCAACTGAAGCTTATTAGTCATAATAGGGTTATTATTCATAGCTATAATAAAAGATTCAGTAGCTGTAAAATGAAAAGGTGGGTTTTGTCATTTTAATAATGAGAGACGTGGGCCTGCAAGTCGGCATTTTATCCAATCAAACTGATGTTTTAATTTGATCTACTTTTTAAGCCATATTATTAGCACGATTTTTCGTTAACTGCTATGAAATAAGTACATTTTATAGTTACGAGAGTGAGAAAGTGAAGTTCCCTTGGAATTTAAGGGGAGGTTTTAAGTTTTAGAGGCTTAATATGAGCAGAAATCATATATTCTCACGATAAGTGGATCCACCTTCGAGCAGTCACTAAGCCTTTCTAAGCTCTCTTCATGACATTCAGAATATTGCCACAAATTTTCCACCGTGTCTGGGGCTGTGTGTGAATGTGAGGATGATTGGTGCTCAGGGAGCACCTGTGGTTAGCTAACGGCTAGCTGAATGGGAAGCTAATGCAGCGGACGTCAGCCTCTCCAATTCCCCCGCCCTGTCTGACCCAACCAGGGCCGTGTTTCCGGAAGGCGTGATGATTTCCAAATTGTCAGGCATATGAAACGTCCCTTCAGCGCTCGTGATTTTTTTATTAGGTGGGATAATCAGATGACGAATTGTCGCCGATATTAAGACTGAATTAGAACCTGGCCCAGCAACAACGATTAAAATGTCAAATTGTGGTTTGCCAGATGGGAAGAAAAGGGCCATTAATATACACATACACACACACACACACAAATGTGTG
>JBBPCY010000018.1:9162460-9179930 GCA_037974405.1 Brachyalestes nurse
CACTCACTCACTCACACTCTCTCTCTCTCTCTCTCTCTCTCTCTCTCTCTCTCTCTCTCTCTCTCTCTCTGTCACACACAGACAGACTCTCATTTACATCACACCTCCATGGTCAGCTGAGGAACAGGCCAGAATGATGAGCGAGAGAGAAATAGGGGGAAGGGGGTTATAGGGGGGTGTGGGTAGAGAAAATGATCTCTGGGTGTGGATGCTGTTATTAGGCTGGGCTCTTTATGGGAAAGGACAAATCGAGAGCGCTTAGCTGCTAGCTATCTCAGTGGAGAGGGCTCGCTGCATTTTTAATGTTTCCACATTAGCTGGTGTTTTTGTAAAAGGAAATAAGCGCTGATTAGCATGCTTTTCACCGCAGGGCGAGCAGATAAACACGTGCGGCGAAAGCACTCGGACGGCAGATCTCCCATCGCAAAACTGGATACGCCACGCTCGGACTGAAGACCAGACGATGTGTTTTTGTGTTTTCTTTTTACCGGGAGATCACCCTCTTTATACACACAACACACGCAGAGTGATAACAAGTGTGTTTTGACATGCTGGGGGGTGTTTCTGTCTCTGTGTGCCATGCATGAGAAATCCCACTGGACGCCATGTTCGGGGGGAAAATGACAAGTGTGAAACATGGACACAAATTTATTCACATATTATATTTTCTGTGAAATGATGTTCATGTTTTCTGACCTGTACAACCATAGCCTGAGGAGATACAACCGGCTCTTTCTCACTGTGTGCTCTTCTCACCTCCACACCTGAATTCCCCTGCTGATTTGGGGAAAATATCTAAATGGGATTTTTAAACTAGTTTTTTAATTGCGATAAAAATAGGATTATTTTCTCTAACTTAAATTCCATCCTTTATTGCCTAAACAAACATCACATCCGTATTTTCAGATTTGAGGCTTGAATACTGTCGGGTACCCATTTTCAAGCATAATGATGATGAGGATGATGATGACGACGACAATGAGGATAATGATGATGAGAATGAGGATATTGATGATGATGGTGATGAGGATAATGATGATGGTGATGAGGAGGAGGAGGAGGACGAGGAGAAGGATCAGGATGAGGAGAAGGAGAAGGAGGAGGGTGATGATGACGATGATGATGATGATGAGAATGAGGATAATAATGATGGTGATAAGGAGGAGGAGGATGAGGAGAAGGAGGAGGAGGATGAGGTGGATAATGATGATGATGATGAGAATGAGGATAATGATGAGGAGGAGGAGGAGGATCAGGATGAGGAGAAGGAGGAGGATGATGATCAGGAGGATAATGATGATTATGATGATGAGAATGAGGATAATGATGGTGATGAAGAGGAGGAGGAGGATAATGATGTTGCAGAGGAGAAGGAAAATGATGATGATGGTTATGAGAATGAGGATGATCATGAGTAGGAGGAGGATGATGATGATGACGACAATGATGAGAATGAGAATGTGAATGAGAACGATGATGATTATGAGGATGATTATTACTATTATTGTCGTAGTAGTTGTAGTAGTGGCGTCATAATAAAATGATTAAACCCAAATAAAACTTTAAACAACATTGAAAATGCAGTTTGAAAAGCTCCATCAAATTGAGATTACAATATAAATTTGACTGACCAGTCCTTAAAGGAATGCTCCGCTTAAACTTGAATGGGACACCATTCAAGATTAAGAAATGGAAGCAACAGGTGTAGCTTATTATATATATGTTTCATCTTAAAAATTAGGTTCCAAACCTTATGCATAATTTGGGCTTTATCTTCTGGCCTGGTAATCAGCAGGATTCCTGCTGAAGTCTGCTTTCAGACACTGTGACTGGATCCTTTAGTCCGGTTACAGGGGCCCCATCCTAGCGATAAGCCGAAACACCATTAGTGGCAGCGAACCACAAATGACAGCCCGATATCCTACTTTTTGCCTGCAGGCGCCCTGTGTACACGCCCTTTAGATTCCACAGGAAAGGGGCAATTTCCTGAGCGAGACCACAAACTACGCCCGTACAGACGAGCGACAGCATGTGAGATGGTGTGGTCTTGTGGTGTAAGAGTGAAAGGAGAAACGGATATCCAGTTCACACTCTTAGTTTCAGGTGCTTTTTGAGGCCACTGCCATGATTTGAAACAAAGTTTGCGGCACAAACAGAACCACACTGTGTTGTTTTAGCCTGCCTGGTGTTCAGTGATAGTGTAAATGTGGCCGGACTGTTTTGGGGTTTTTCACTCCTGCTGAAAATTCAATTGTCCCATTTACTGCATCAATTTAAATGCATTTAATTGAAGCAGAATAGTATGAATTGGTCTGACCTGAGTATGAACTGAACTGAACTGATTGGACTGAACTAAAACAGTATGAATTGGTTCAATTAAAGTATGAAATGAACTGAACCGAATTGAACTGAACTGAACCATAACAGTGTAAATGTATCTGACTTGAGGATCAAATGAAACGAACAGAACCAAACTGAACAGTCTGAACTGATCTGACTTGAGTATGAAATAACTTGAACTGAATTGAACCAGCACAGTCTGAATTGATTTGACTTGAGTATGAAATGAACTGAACTGAACTGAACCAGGACAGTATGAATTGATCTGTATTGAGTTTAAAATGAACTGAATTAAACTGAATTGAACAAGAACAGTATGAATTGGTCTGATTTGAGTCTGAAATTAACTGAAATGAACCGAATATAAATGTATATAAATTCTAAATTAACTGAATTTGATTGAAGTGAATCAAACCAGGACACTATGAGTGGAATTGAATCCTGTTGGATTTAATTTTATTTCATTAAATGAACTAAATTAATTAAATGAACTGAATTCAATGTAAACAAATTGAACTGGAATGTAATGTAATGTAATTAAATCTGACTGAACTGAATCAAGTCAAATTGAATAGAATCAAACTGAACTTGCTCGTGTCTTTTTTGTGTGTTGCAGCATCCATGGTTACGGAAACTGGAAGGAAAGGTTGTCTTAAACTGAAAGTTTTCGTCAGACCAGCAAGTAAGTGCCATTAATTCCATTAATGATGTGATGTACTGGGCATGTCTTTTATCACTGAATGCATTTTTATGGCAAAAGCTTCTCTTTGATATCTCACACTCTGATGGTTGTCGGGAATTTATGCAGGGTCACTCTTTTTTTCCAGTTATTTAAACTGAATTAAATGGCAGTTGTGTGCATCTCTGTGTTTGGCTACAAGCTTTTCTGTGATTGAAAGGGTTGGGAGGGGCACCTTGGGATCACTAACATGTCTGGCTTACATCTCTCTTTTGATTTCTCCTGTTTTGTAGACAGCTGTGTCAAAATCATAGGTGTTCACGATCGAGTTTTTGACGTTAACGACAAAGTAGACAATTCATTAGAGCCCAGAGGTTTGTATGGCTTGGATTCTCCTTTTGTTTTGACTGCTGTACAGTTTTGTCTTGTGTCTCTGCTTGTACACTCCTGCATGTTTTCTTTCGCATCTGATCACCCTGCCCTTCTGAAATAAAGCATGCTCTGAACTCTCCGCATGTTGTATCATCCATGCTGTGTGTACTGCGTACACCTGTGAGATCAGAATTTGACCTGGACTATTTAGGACCAATGAAAATGGTCAAGGTAACAGTTTATTCCACCTTTCATGCAATTGTGTGTTTAGTCATTTCTAACACACTTTGGCAGAGATAACTACATAACAAGGATATAGATGTTTCAATCTGAAATTTCAATCTGAAATTGTATTCAAAAAGAGCTTGTTTAGGTTTAGATTTATATTATTATAGGAACCCTTTAGAAAATAAATATTTGCCCATAATGCTACAGTGTATGGAATGACAGTTTCTATTTTTTAAATAAATATTTAGATCATGTACATGAAAGATACTCACAATTATCATATACATGTCCATACATGTAATTCAAGTTTATTTTTACTTCAATAAGCCTGAAACACTTTGCATCAGTGCATCCTTTGCACCAGAAATACATGCATCAACCAAGGAAAACATACATAAGTTCAATATACAGATACATAAATATGCACATGTTTAGACACAGGCATGTTTTTCATGCACTAAATCAAATCATTATTAATGCTCTCTTATATTTTGACACTTCTATCCATGCCTTTTTCATTGCTTTCTTGCTTTTACTTTGCTTGATTGTATTTCATCTTACTAAGAACACATCCCACCTTCTACTTACATGCATGAATGTGCCCTGTTGACATTTAAACAGGCCTGTCTTTTCACAATAGCTCCTTTACCTCATTTGCTGTCAGTGATACTGGATCAACAGGTGCTCGGTATGTGTAGTTAGCAGGAATTAGGAACAAGTCAGAACGTCCTGAAGGTCGGTCATTAGCAGTGCACATTGATTGATGACTGCTGTGTAACTTCCTCGCTGTACAGAGTTTGCAAAACGCTCTCGTACCCAAACGGCAGACACGTCCCTCTTTTTTCTGGCAGTGTGTGTATCAGCACGGAGGCATTGATTTATTAGTCCAGGTACCCGCGGAGCGTCTGGAGGAGCTTGTTGCATGCCTGCCTGCCTGCCTGCTACTCTCCCCAGCGAAGCAGGCAGTGCGCCTCTCCATCCGCCCGAGCATATTTATCTGTCTCTCCATGCTTCACACCTGTCGATTCCTCCTGCTGACATCCCTCATGGTGCATGGCTCTTCTAAGATGTTCTGCTTTCCAGAACCAGCATCACAGGCTTTGATGATAATAACTGCAGTCTGTTTTCCACCAGTCCCCCAGAGCTTCAGAACACGATGCAGAACGTATAATGAGCAACTTTAATAACAGGCCCCAAAGTACTGCTTCAACTGCTGCAACTTTGCGAGCGACTGCCAGACAAATTGCTATGAAGCTTAACCCGTTGAACTTGAGGCGCGTTATTTAGTCCTTTAGTTTATCTCATCTCCAAGCCGGCTTGACATGGTGGAACTTTTGCGCAACTCTAGTTGCCCGAAACTAAATACCACTCGCCTTGCGTAATGCAAAGCCTCCTGCAGCTCTCTTTGAAACCCAGCTTCAGAAGCTGCAGCCGCCTCAAACAGCCAATCAAAACGCTCTTCATGTGATTACATCATACGGCAGCAGACTGACAAAACCAAAACCAAATTGCTTATGAATGACTTTGCAGCAGTACAGATCGACTTTAACTATGAAGCTGAACAAAAATTGTTTGAAACGTGTTGCATCCTGCAGGTAGCTCCAGCAGCTAGCCTGAGACGCAGAATACAGTCGCTAACCTGAAACTACCATGCAAGAGTAGCAGTTATGAGACTGTTTGTCAGGAGCTAACCCCCCTCTTTCCTTCTTTCCATCCCTAGATGACACCAGTCACGAGTCAGCCGAGCCGTCTCGGAGCGACGCGGCTAATTCAGGGCACGGGCCCCCACTGCCTGGCCCCCTAGTGGCTCTTCTGCTCCTCTGCGCCTCTGCACTGCTCACCTTATAGCCCCCCCATCTCCTTCCTCTCTGACGAGCCCCTACAGCCCCTGCCACCCCTCTCCCAAGAGGCCTGAAGCCTTACACAGACTACGCAGACCAAGGGCCATGGATGGGCTCCCAGACTCTCCAGGAACACTTTTGGCCTTCTTTTGTTGTTTGTTTGTTTTTTTTTTTCAAATATTTAAGTGGTCTTTCTCAGTCTGTGATTAAGGAGATTTAATCAAACTAATTGATTAGTAGTGCAAAGGAGAAAAGCTTTAGGCTAACGAGCTAAGACGCCCAGTCGTAATGCAACATCCGGTCACTGGGGGTCAAAGCTATGGGGGGGTGGAGAGGCTCCACATTTAGAAAAAAAACTGTGGTTTTAAGTTAACGATATTCAGATGAAGCGATATAAAAGTCCACCTTAAGGGCGTGCCCTGGTACAGATCTCTTAGCTCTATTGTTAGAGGCAAACATAGAAGGACTATTTGCCTGTTGAGTCCTATTGGCCTTCACTTAACAAATTTGCTCTAGATTTGACTTTAACTACGTCTAACTGGCAGAAAGTCTGGACACTCAAGGAAAAAGAGAAAAAGAACCCACCGACTGGCCATGTGTGCCGGCTGACCGTGTGTGTTTGCTAACTGACATACTTTATCCAGCTGAAAGGAGGAAAATAAGACACATATTTATTCTCTGCAAATGAGGACAATGACTTGTCTTAGTAGACCACACCACTAAAACAGTGCTTTTGTATTTTGTAGGATAAACTTAACTGCAGCATAAATGCCTATATTTTTCCTATGACCTTTTATCTATTGATATGAAATATCAGCGTTAACGGATCATCCAAATTCTTTGTCATCATGACTGCGTATGTCCACCTCTGTATATACAGTATCACAAGGGGCTCCACATGGTGTTCACTGTCCCCCCCCACCCTTCTCCCTTTAATTTAAAAAAACACAAAAAAAAAAACAATGGCTTTGTGAGTATGATAAACATGTAGAAAATCCACTATGTGAACGAAACCAATTCTTTCCGTCTGTTTTCAGCTACTGTACATGGAAAGAGACGCGTGTACCTTGGTCTCATGTTCTCCTACGACATTAACAGACAATGACACTCGGCTGAGCTTCGAAACTCTGTGATCCCACTCTTTGCCTTTTTTTGCATGGCAGCCTTAGCTATGGATTTGTTGCTTTGTCAGTTAAGGCCTGGAAGGATGGGTCTGTGAGTTGTGAGGGTGCCCAGTTACACCTCCTACTGTTTCCAGTTTAAGTGACTCTTTAATGAGGTTCAAAATGGCAGGCACGCGGGAGATATTTGCGGTATTAAAAATAGGCGGTCGAATGCATGGGCACAGCCGAGGGAGGCTCGGATTTCACTGGGACTTTTTTTTTTGACCTTGCAGTCGAGAGCGCTCCGCCTGGGGCGACTGCACAGGCAGAAAGAAAGAGGCGTGCGTTGGGGAGGGCTTTGGGGGAAGTGAGCAGTTGGCACTCACAAGAATAAACAATAACGGGGAATTTTCAAACAGTCTAAAACTGTATAATTGTTTCTGCCTTTCTAATCCTCAGTAGGCCTGTTCTCCTCCCTCCGCCGTCCTTTCTGCGCTGCTGGAGAGGAGGTGTTTGTTTTTGTTCGAATGGTAACAAAGCTATTTCAGGAGAATAGCAGCTTGGGTTAACAGTCATTCAGAAGAAGGAAAACGCCACCATATGTGCTTAGTTTGATGGTTTACATCGAAACACTAAAAAACTATGGAAACTTTTGGAACTCAGTTTCAATAGTATTTGTATTGCTCTCATTTATACTCTGATTCTAACTCTTACCATTGTTACCATACTTTGTACACGCTTTGAACTGGGGAACAAGGCTCAATTTGTTTTAAATGGATACCGTGTATCCTGAAGTAGTCGAACAATATAACATGTAGTGTTAGGTTAGTACTTGTTTTTGCACCTTTCTGGAGGTCAAAAAGGAGACGTCATTAAACAACAGAAACAGAAACTGCAACAACAACAACTATTATTATTATTATTATTATTATTATTATTATTATTACTATGATTATTATTATTATTGATATCATGCAAGTTATTATTAAAAAGCTGTTGTATATAGTGTTTGATATGGAGGTATTAATTTGATTATGTCTTTTCTAAAAAAGAAAAAGAAAAAGAAAAGAAAAGAAAAAAAAAACAAAGCCAAAAACAACAACAACAACAAAAGTAAACAGCAGAATTGGAGAGAACGTACACACGACCTTCACCGGCCACCGCGACCAGAGCGTGGCCGCTTTGGGACACCACCTCAGCATCTTCGAATCTCCACCCACCATTATCCATTGTTTCTGGGGATCCGATGAAAGAGCCGAGGCGGGTTTTCTGAGACGGCGTGTGTCATTGGCTTCAGTGTTTCTGAGTCGTCTGGAAGCTTCTCCTTTTTTTTTCTTTTTTTTTTGGGGTTCCTTTGTTTTGCAGCATGTTGGCAAACCCGGAGTCACTCCGTGAACTGTTGGCTTTTTTCATGAAGGAACTTGCCGGTTTCGTTGTGTGGCATGCGCATGGACTTGACAATGAAAAACATTTTCAATAAAGTGTTGTTTTTCTTCTTCTTTTTTTTTTCTTCTTCCCCACCGTTTTTCTTTCTTGCGTCATTGAATGTCAGAGCCTTACTGCACGCCACCATGACTGTGTGTCCCAGTTCCGCTGGAGTGGGATGATTCGAGTGGACCGACCCGTGCTGCCCAGCGGTGGAGGACAGCTGTATATAGCGCTGCTCTGGAGGGACGGCGAGGATTCAGGAGGTTCTGTTTGTGATGTTGGTGTTTTCTTCTGAAGAGGAGAATCCTCTGCTCATGTTCTCACACTATATTTCGTGTCTTCATGAGGTGCAGTTGCTTTTCGTTGGCAATGAGGTGGCCTTGCCCTGCCTTACTCTCCTTAAAGTCCTTCAAAATGCCAAGATCGGTCTCTGCACCCTCACCCTTCACTCACTGCCATCTCTGAGGCACCTTTAAAATTTCAGTCATCGTTATCAAACCCTTACCTGGTCCGTCTCTCGTATGTGGGACAGCTCATTTGTACGTATATGGAATCAGCCCCTGTGTGCTCCTGTGCTTGGTATCATTCTGTTTTTCGCAGTTATCATCTTTCCTTTGCATCTCTGGGTGCTGTATTTGATCGGCTTCTCCCCACTGTATAAACAGAAACATTTTGGAAAAAAAAAAATAATAATAAAATGGAAAAAAAAAAAATCAAAGGTCTGTATTTGTATATACACGTGTCTTAGCAACTATGAATAATAATGATTAAAGAAAAAAAATACACAATGCTTTGTTGGTCTGTTGCTTATTTGATTTAAAACTCAAGAATAACACAGTACACATAATTTAACTAGCAGTTTGAGTAAATAAGTTACTAAGTACTTTATGACTAAGTGAATTCATAACTCTGTTGACTTCTGTTGACCTCACTAATAAAAATGTATGACATCAGCGTGTTTAATGGTTCAAAACTTGCCGTTCACTTCCTACTCCATGCAGTTCAAACTGCAAGAATGGCTTGTTTTGAATTTGTCATGGTTGTGACATCACAGCATATTTATATGTATAACTTGCAGAAGTTTCCATATCGTTGCTACTGGAACAATGTCTCCAAAAAAGTTACTTTTCATGAGAAGAAAAACTTTTCAAAAGTAAGTTCAAGACATTTCTATTAACTTTTTGTAAGTCCAACATGATTTTTTGAAAGTTTGACAAAGTCTCAACATTAGAAAAATGACAATTTTCAAACTAAACAAATAAGAGGATGGAAAGCAAAGCATCAAAAAGGTTGTGTAATTCTTAAGAATAAGAAAAGGTTGGATAATTTTTGTCCATATAAATATCAGTGCTCTTAAATACAAATGCAAGAAAATAGCAGAAAAGGCCCCTTTAAAAGTCACAAGCGGGGTTGAATTGCAGAATCTTGTTTAATGTTAGCATGCAGTGAAAGCTGCTTGTCTGTGTGGTTGAGAAGAGGTTGGAGAGAACAACAGAATCCAACAGGCCTCGAGTGTGTGCTGTTAAATAAAATACCAGAAAAATGTAGAAAAGTCTCCTTAAAAAGTCACAAATTGCACAAACTTGTTTTGTGTTAGCACGCAGTGAAATCTGCTTTTCTGAGAAGAGCTTTGAATTTAAAGGAAGAGAGAGAGACCCAGGGAGTTCACCAGGCTTACGAGTGTGTGCTGTTAAATAAAATACAAGAAAAATGTAGAAAGGCACAAGTTGGGATAAACTGCTCAGTCTCATTTTATGTTAACATGCAGTGAAAGCTGCTTTTCTGAGAAGAGGTTTAAATTTAAAGAGAGAGAGAGAGAGAGTTCACCAGCCGTGCGAGTGTGTGCTCTTTTGTGTGGCGTGTGTGTTATGAGGGGCTGGACAGCGCTGGTTAATAAGTACATGGTAAAAACAGCAGGATTAAATGAACTCCTACAGAGTTTCCCAGTGTGCGTATTAATGGACTCTGTAGGAGTTAACTCTGCAGACCTCACCCATCATCTTCACTTTACTCTTCTAAACACTCCCAGAACAGAACACACATACACTCACATGCACACACACACTCAAAAATACACTCACATACACACACACACACACAAACTCATCATACATTCATCATACATTCATCATACGCACATATACACTCTTCTGAACACTCCCAGAACAGAACACACATACACTCACATGCACGCACACAGTCAAAAATACACTCACATACACACACACACACACACACACAAACTCATCATACATTCATCATACGCACACATACACTCTTATGAACACTCCCAGAACAGTAGGAACACACACACACATTCACTCACATACACACACACACACACATTCACTCACATACACACACACACACACACAAAACAAACTCATCATACATTCATCATACACACATATACACTCTTATGAACACTCCCAGAACAGGAGGAACACACACACACGTACACCTTCTCACACAAACGCTCACATACACACATAGATACACTCACATACATTCACATACACACAAATATGCTCACAAACGCTCACATACACACCCAAACATACACACATATATACACACATGCTTACATATGCTCACATACACACACTCACATACACACACAAACACCAACTGCAACTGAGCTAGAATCATAAAACAGTGCCATTCTTCAGGATTTCTCCACTCACACCAGCTCCTGTATGGCAGCGTCCTCTAACAGGGCATTAGCTGTCGGATTTGGGCCCGAAACTTCAGCCACTGCTGAGTGATGCTCATGGGCCGCAATTTCCAAGCTACAGGCAAAGTGCTGCTGCGAATTGGTTTAATATCTCCGGTGACACCATTAGGTAGGTGAAGCGAGCTTTTACATTAGCGGGTGCTGCTCGGAGGCCGTAGGGGGTGCGAGCTCCTCAGGTCATAAATTTGATTCTAATGATTTTGTCATTCCCTTTAAACAATAACGACCAAGTAAGTTTTTTTTTTTTTTTTTTTTTAATTTGACCTGTGATTTATGCATTTAATACTTTGATGGCAAAAATAGTTTAACTCGAGTCCATAATGATGCAGGGAATGAAATATTGACACAATTCATTTTCCTTTTCAGATTTAATTAGTTTATTTTATAATGCCATCCATCAACAGTGTGGTGGGCTAGATTAAATGTGGAGTGTGTATGGCAGAGCGGGACCTCTGAGAGGGGAATGTGTTTCACAGTTGATTTCCTGAGAAATAGATGTTGCCTGAATTATTCATCAAGCTTTCATGACTTTAATCATATTCTTAATTCAATTATTAAAGACATTTCTCCCGTGGCTATATTTTACTCCGTGCTTTGTCTGTCCTTTGAAATTCCGGCGTCGGGCAGGTGATCGGCTGAGCGAGTCGGAGCCGCGCGAATGAATCAAAGTGGCATAAATCACTTTTTACTTACATCGGGCCTTTTTTTCTGCAACCTTGTCGAAATCCTTGGCTTTAGAGCTCTGCGGAGTCTACATATACATAAAAGAGCACAAAACAGCCTTCAAAATCAAGAATCGGGTTGAGAAAACTGGATAAAACCTGAAAATCGATTTACTTAGAAAGTAGGTGCGGACAAAACCACATGGACAAAGCAGGAGCCCTGACAAAGAGATCAGCCAGGCAATAGCAGAAACGTAATGAAGCAGCACAGCAAACACGTCTCAGAGAGCATTCAGGCTCCGGCGGAGAGCGGGCTACTCGCGTGAGGATATCAATTCTGACAATGGCTTAAATTCCTGGCAGACGGAGCGAGTGTAGGTATGACAGGGCTTTTGCATAACATGGGAATCCAACCCGAAGGCCTGTCACATCAAGAGGCCAACAATGAGGTAATCACACTCAAACTCACCACAGAGACACGACACACTGCCTTAACACATGACATGGCCTGAGGTGGCCTTCTGTTACACAAGGAACTGAAAGGAGTAGGGGGAGAATACATATTGGAGGGTGTGATGTAGTTGTAAAGTGCAAAGTAAAGTGGCCATATTTGTCATACATGAATACAACACAACACAACATGTGAAATTCTTCTCTACATTTAACCCATTCACCAAGTGAAGCAGGGGGGAGCCAGTGATGCAGCACCCATGGAGCAGTGTGTGGATACTGGACCTTACTGAAGGGTGCCTCAGTGGTGTCACTGGTAGTCCTGGGATTCAAACCCACAACCATTTGATCACAGGGGCAACTCCCTAACCACCAGGTCACACGTTAAATGCAAGGTTTGTGCCTCCATATTGTAAATTACTTCTTAGGGCAGGTGGTGGCCTGGTGGTTAAGGAGTTGCCTCTGCAATCAGAAGGTTGTGGGTTCAAATCCCAGGCCTGCCAGCACCACTGAGGTACCCTTGAGTAAGGGGCGCCATTGTCGACTGCCCACTCGGGTTAATGGGTTAAATTCAGAGAGGAATTTCACACTGTTGTGGGTTCATGTATGGCACTTCTGAACATTTGAATCTATATCTGCTGTTTATTTAAAATAGCTGGGATTTTTTTTTTACAAAACATTTTATCCAACCTACAACTCACCAAACTGGGCGGTAAGGTGGCACACTGGGAAGCACTGACTCCTCTCAGAAAGAAGGTCCTGGGTTTGATTCCCAGCTGGGGTGGCCAAAGGGTCTTTGCAGGTTCTCACTGTGTCTGCATGTCTAATTTCCACCCTCTCAATCTGAAGACAAATTAGAGATTCTAAATTGCCCCAAAGTGATAATGTGAGTGTGTTTGCCCTGTGATTAAGTGGCAACTTGTCCAGCGTGTTTCTCCACCTTAACCCCAGTGAGGATGAGCAGCTCAGGTAACGGAACTCAAACAGAATATGAGCTGTGCTCCTAAATTTGCTTTCAATTGAATACATTTGTACACGTATAGAGGATGTGTCAATTTTTACGGCATTTGGCGAACACCTTTATCCAGAGCGACTTAATTTTATTTATTAACCCTTATAATCCATTTAATCCATTCACCAAGTGAAGCAGGGGGCTGCCACCAATGAGGGGCACCCGGGGAGCAGTGTGTGGGGACTGTACCTTTGCTCAAGGGAACCTCAGTGGTGCCACTAGCAGTTAACACCCTAACCGCTAGGCCATCCAGCTGCTTTTACAATCATTAGCTACAAGGACAGTCCCTCTGGTCCCCCTGAGGGTTAAGTGTCTCACTCAAGGACACAGTGGGGGTTCGAACCTGCGAATTTGTAGACATAAGGTTCACAGGCAGGTGTTTTACCTACTAGGTTACTACCACCCACTCAAATGTATTACAAAAGGTAATTTGACAGAGAGTGTTCATACCTTTGCATATGACTGTACATGTACTGTCAGGAGTGAACCCAGTACAGACATTGAAATACGTTCATTAAAAGATACGAAGTATCTACATACTCAAGCAGATAAATGTTTAAAAATACATTTTAAATAAAAAAAACAAAACAAAATGAATAACTCGAACTGGCAACTCATCTGAACACTTTTCCCCTTAAATATTCATAAAAATGTGCTTAAATATGCTTTAACCTGGTATTCATATATAATGATAATGTTATAACCACTGCGTTACAAATCACTTCTGTCCTTCAGCAACACGCCACATTCCTCATCTCCCCCTGCGGCGAGGGCCCGAGTGGACCGCGCTGACTAATAGGCAGGATTGTTTCTTACACAATGATGAAGTGCTATAATTGTGAGCAGTTTCATTTTAAACTGATAAGGATTTGATTGAATGCTTTAATAAAAAAACGAAATAAATAAAACATGTGGAACTTTGAAAAATATGTGGAAACAGAGAAAAATCCCCTGGCCTGACTCGAGCAGCCCATATCATTTCACTAAAAATACCGAAACTTCTTCCAGCTCATTTCCAGGTCTTTATAAATGTTGCACAGACTAGTGGATGCAGTTTAGGCCGCAGTATGACTTACTGTGAGCTATAAAAATGAACTAAACCCCAGTGCTACAGGCAGCTGGTTCAGAAAACACCAGGGCTGCGATTCACAAAATGTCACACATTAGAGGAGTGTGTTCTTACTGTAGCTCACTGTAAGTCATAATATCGCAGTGGTAAGTGTGTGTGACTTTAAAGAAGATGCGGTTTGAGCAGGCTGAGAGAGGTTTAGGTGATGAGGTTTATAGACTATTGAATGTTTGCTAGTCTTGCTAGGCTCCTGTTCAAAAGTAGAGAAGCAGAAACTGGACTCCAAACATGTTGTGGCCAAACAGCTAAATCTGGGGTGAAAATTGTGTAAATTTGATTTCTATCCCATTTTAAAAATTAATGAAAAAGGGACCAAAAGTAGGTTGCAAAAGTTTGGCTGTCCCTGGTCATATGGCATTTTCTTGCTGAAGAGATTTAACATCTAAAAAAAAGCATAAAATGTTTTTTAAAAAAAAGTTTTTACTTTTCACTGTATACAAACTTTGATGTACAGCTGCAATTATGCTGTGTAATCATTTTTATTTTTTTACAGTATTTCTGATTTTATAACAGCATTTGACACCAGTAAAACTTAAATACATAAATACACAAATATATTTTGTTTCATAGAAAAGCGATGACTAAATTAGTTGCAGTATGGCCATAGTATGTCTTACTGTGAGCTATAAAAATGAACTAAACTTCAATGCTACCAGGGCTGAAATTCACATTAGAGGAGTGTGTTTATTATTGTAGGTCACAGTAAGTCATAATATGTTCTAAACCACATCTAAATGCTAAATCTGCAACAGTGTGACTTCAATGAAGGTGTAGTTGCGGTTTGAGCAGGTTGAGTGAGGTTTTGGTGATGTAGTTTTATGGAAACACAATTTGGACTATTTTGGTGACTGCCTTTATCATATTGTCAGTTACAACAGACAATAACGTTGATAGCGCTCCCTCAAAAAAAATTCAGTCAAATTTTGTGATTAAATGTTTCAAATATGTGGCAACGTAAACTATAACTACAAGCATTAGACTTTATCAGTACAGGCGACTGGTGACTTAAGACTGACACTGAATTAAGTAGTAGAAAAATCCATGTTCTGCAATAATGTTTACTGCTGAAATTCATTCAGTGGCTTCAATTTTGTTTCATGTCAACAGGTTTTAAGTTTAGGAAACATATTAAATGTATTGTCAACAATGGATGCATCAGATTCAGAGATTTAACAGAAAAACACATTTAGAAGCATGTTATCAACTTAATTCAGCTGTTTAAATTAAAACATTATGTCCAAAAACATTATGTTGACAGAAACAGGAGCCTCTGAAATTCTGCTCTATTTTCCTAGACATAAGACCTTTTTCCGACTGTTACGAGTCATAAACTGTAATTCTGACCTATTGTCATAATGCTGAAACCCAAGTGACGCCCGCCTCCCCGATTCTTCCCTGAAAGGCACACAGTGTCCCACTAAGACCTCATTGGCTGCAAATGCCACCAGCCGTGGGGGTCAAGGACAAAAGCCAGCGGTGCAGACAGACAGGGAATATTAAATGAGCCAGGCCTGCAAGAATGTTGCTGCCTGTGCAGTTTTGGATTTCGCCCTTTAGGATGCAAGGGGCCCATACTGTGGTGTAGGGTTTAAGCACTAATTCAAGATAAAAGCACAACAAAGCACTGTAATGTGTGACTAAGCTGTCTAAACCTTCCAGCGGCGTGGAACTGCATGCTAAACGTCTGAAGAGATTACCCCAGATTACATACCTTTCACAGCACTTATTAGCCTCACTTTTTCAAAGCATGAGCGGGCCTCAAAGTCTTTCATCCCCACATCTCAACACATCACGACATCAAACCCACTTCACCAGAAACTTTCCAACGGCAGCGCCGCACTTTTTGGCTTTTGCCATTGATGAATGGATGTTATATTAATCAAAAATTCTCCAAAACTGACAGAGCCTGCGTGTGTCATTGAATGATTTATTTCTCAGATGGAAGCGCTGAAACACAGCTTAAACATGCTCTCAGAGGCTCCATGCTCCGTGGCAAACTCAAACGAAGCGATTCCAAACTGGGGAAAAAAGTATTATTATTGTTAAACTAACTTTGATCATAATTTACTTTCACTGCTCTGACTACTTTATAGCAACTTAGTAGGGGTGTACTTTACGAACTTAAACTTTTCAGGAGCTAATAATAGTGGCCTAGTGGGTAAAACACTTGTCTGTGAACCTGATGAACACACAGTTGCAGGTTCAAACCCCACTCACACACACACACTTTCTATCATTGTGTCATTGAACAAGATACTTAACCCTCAGTGTCTCCAGGAGGACTGTCCCTGTAACTACTGACTGTACGTCGCTCTGGATCAGGACATCCGCCAAATGCACCCTTAAAAATAAGAAGAAGAATACAGAACTAATCCACTACTGACACACACTATCCACCATGTTGACTCCACATGTTTCATGTCTGTACACCTGACAAAATATCTCCCTCACATTTGTACTTTTTCACTATAAAAAAAAACTAAAAAGACACAAAAGTAGTTTGTAAAAGTTTGGGCGAACGTGTTCAAACGATTTCTGCCTATTTTAGAGCAAAAAATATTTATGTGTGTTCCCTGCATGTAATGAAAAGCATAACTGAGCAGTAATGGAACATATTTTCACTCCATTATATACATATATATACATTCCATTACTGTATATTACATATAAACATACCATACATGCCATAGTATAATTACAGTCATATGCAAAAGATTGCATACAGTGAAAAGATTTCTATTCTTTATGATTGAGAGAACAAGAGATTTGTTTTCTTTGAATTATTCAAGTTCTGTAATCACTGCATCATTTCTCTTATTTTGATGTTTTGTCATTTCCTTTAAAATTATACTTATTTGTAAATTAGGATAAATATTGTCTGGATTTTATAAAAATTAAGGCAAAGCTGTTCAGTTGCACATAAAAGATAAAACCTGAGAAACTGAAAATTTTTGCAGTGGTGTCTTATTTTCAGAGCTGTATATACACAATATAGGCTATATATTATATGTGTTTAAATAATAATGTACTGTATCTTTCTATAGAATGTAAAGGAAAATACAAATCTCAATACACAAGAACTCATCAGTCCTTCATTAGATTAAATCAGGACCTGCTGATGGAACTGCACGGATCCATTTGATGGCTGGAGTGCAGAGAAGAACAAGAACCAAACCCGTGTTCTTTAAAATGTTATCTTTTCACCAGAACAATCATTAGTTTTCTAAAAAACTAAATGTAGTTGTGTATTTATGTGTTTAGTTATTTGTAATTTTCTGGTGTCAAATACTGATATAATACCAGAAAAACACTCAGAGCCCAGATTTTTTTTCATTTAGACTTTTGCTCAGTTCTGTATATCCCTGTATAAAAATTAAGGAACAATATTAAATAAAATGGCAATAATTACCTTTGAGGAGAGGAGAGTGTTGATTACAGCAGTGTTTTTATACTTTTCCTCATTAAATAAGATGTGATTCAGGTGATCACTAA
>JBBPCY010000018.1:9184878-9196667 GCA_037974405.1 Brachyalestes nurse
CCACCACAACAACCACAACCACCACAACAACCACTAGAACAATACCACCACAAAAACCACCACCACCAACTCTACAACCATTAAAACAACCACAACAACAACCACCACCACAAAAACAACCAACACAACCACCAACACAACAACCACCACCACTACCACAACAACAGCCAACACCACAACAACCACCACAATCACAACCACCACCGCCACAACCACTACCACCACAACCACCACCGCCACAACCACTACCACCACAACCACCACCACCACAAAACCACAACAAGAACAACCACCAGCACAACAACCACAACCAACACCAGCACAACAACCACCACAACAACAGCCACCACCGCCACAACCACCACAAAACCACAACAACCACCACCACCACCATCACAAGGAAGAAAAATAGTTGTTGTTGTATAATTATCCTGATGTGACAGTCGCACAACAATGTTTGCCTGTAATTTTATTTTATCAGCCCAAAGAATGCAAATAAAACATCAAATTTTATTTGAACATTTTATCAAATCACCTTTTCAAATGAATATATACAAATGCAATTTAGTGAGTTTTGTCATGTTTACAATACTCAGGGGGGCAGAGAGGATAAGAGAGGTTAGGAGAGGCTCTCCTGCTACTTTTGTGAAGTAAGTAGTTCATAAGATCTGATACAATACACATGCCAATTATACTATTTGTATATGCAGTAATGCACAAAAGTGTAATGTACAAAAATGTGCACCTATGCAGACTGTTTAAAGCTATTTTTCTCAGTGTGTGATAAAGTGTCTTTCTGCTATTAAACATTAGAATTAAATGCAAACAAACAAAAAAGCAGTGAAAATGATCAAGATTTGTTCTTTTTGTAAAAGTAGTTGTGTGAGCTGGTGAGGAGAACACAGATTCGGTTCCAGATTCCTCCTCGGTTCCTCCAGCCATTGTTTGGATTTGTGAAACTCCGTCAGCAGCTCCTGATTTAATTTTATGAAGGACTGATCGAGTCAAACCAGGTTTCAGATGGAAACTACAGTACTGGACTTTCACAAGGAACACATTGATATACTGAACATAAAAACAGTATTTTCTGTATAATGTTTGTATTTATTGTTTTTATATATTTAATATATTTAATAATATAAATGTGTAAAAAACACTGCTTGTCTAAACAGTTTTTAAATATTATTTCAGCAGGTGTCTAAGACTCATGCACAGTACTATATTCTGATTTTTAAAAATCTAACTAAATGATTGAATTCTTCATGTGTTTAAGTACTGGCAGTACTGTTGCCTCATAGAATGCATTTTCTAAATCCATGTGCATCAATTTTTACTATTTAACTGAAAACTACTTTGCTTGAGAGTTTTCACTGGTTGGATACATTTGGGTGCATGGTTGCAAGAGGAAACTCTGGCTTTTCTCTCAGCCTTACTTTTTGCCTCCAAATTTCTTTTTCTAGCCTTGAAGATCCCGGAGCAAGAAGACAAGACCATGCTGCTGCTGTAGTCTTTACCAATTTCATCAATTGATGATCATTAATTTATTCAAAAATCTTTTATAAACCCTTTTTTGGACAATAACTATTAAGACACCAGTTCATTCCGAGTAGATTTTGTTTAAAGGCCCCTAAAAAGTGGTGTTTCTATGGCACTGGACACCAAACCTGGTCCTGAAGATCTACCTTCCTGCAGAGTTTGGCTCTAATCAGAATCTTCCACAGTTAACGGACTACTCTCTGCTGGAAAGCAGAAATGTGTGGCCATGTGACCATGTCTTTATTTTGCTTTCAGTCAAAATTCCTGAGAAGCTTTTATTTTGGTAACATGGACCACCAAAGATATGTATTTTCTCTTATTTACTGCATTCATAGAAAATGGCATGTTTGTACCAAATCCGATACTTAATACGATATATAAATAGCAAAAAACAGATGATATTAAGCCTCAGAACTCAGAGTGTATCAGTAAACTCTGATTTCAGTAAATATAAACAGTCTAGAACCTGAAAAGTTCTCCCGGGTTCAAAGATCTTGTGTTTTTTGTTTGTTTCTAAAATCTAAAATAAAAGATATATAAAAAAAACATTTTTATCCTTTATAGGCATTTTGCTTTTGACACCATTTCTAAAACTCCAGTAGTGTTATTTATTAATACATGTTTTTTTTTTAATTCAAATAATTTTGGTTCTGTGTGACACAGGAGCCCCAAACAAAGCTCAGCATGACGTCGGACACCTCAAGCACCAACACAAACCGGGAGAACTTCCATATAAGGAGCTGTTTTGTGTATGACAACAATTTAACATGAGTCTGTGTCACTCTCATTCTAAGGAATAAGTGACTGTAGCACTGCTGTAAGAGTCTCACAGATCAGAGTGAATGGAGAACTAACGTAGCTGATCCTCAGGAGAGAATCGGTTCTAACAGTCACTCCGTCTCCGCTCACTTTTGACGCTTAAATATCCACAAGCGCAGCAGGAGAGCCTATCTTAGGCCACCCCCAGAGTATTTTCTCGCAGTATCAGTTACAAATATTTAAATTGCCCACTTGAGATGTCTCCTACAACTAACAACATGTTTCCATTATTCCCAACCCCAGGCCTTGTCCATGTAACTAATGGCGCACAAGGTGAGGGCATCTCATTTCTCCAAGTGGTCCGTGTGGTTAAGGAGGGGGCCATTATGTTTAATGAAAACCATATTTCAGCAATTAGGCCCACTTTTGCCAGTTGCACTGAAACATGTGATGGGTGGTAAGTCGCAGTAAGCATGCAGGCAGTCATTTGCTGCTGCGTAAATTGGCTCATAAACTGCACGCTTTTAAGGGGCATTCTTTGAAATTTTGAGATGAAAGGCGCTTCGAGTTAAATATACAGGCTAAGAAGAAAAACATATTCAGAGAAAGATCAAGATTTTATCGAAAAGAATCACCAAAGCACGACTTAAATGCTTGGCTGCCTCTAGTAAAACATGAATCAGTGCCCACTGGCATCACCTTTTCAGTCTAATTACATTTTCACTGTGAAAATTAGATATTTTACATGTAACACAGATCTTTTACATAGTGGAAAATCTTTATAAATCAGGATCTATGGACAGTATCTGGAGCTGCACTGAGGCTTCTTATCATTTCATTTCGTCTGTTCTACATACACTACCAGTCAAAGGTTTGGACACATCTTCTCACTCAATGTTTTTTCTTTGTTTTTATTATTTTCTACATTGTAGATTAATATTGAAAACAAACAAAATGATGAAGAAACACACAGAATTATTTTTTGTTTACTTAGTTAAGTGGTTCTTGCCATAATGTGGAGTAGAACCGTAGTGGAAAAGGATCACTAACTGTGTACCAACCCCACCATCACAACTGATGAAGTGTGCAAAGCTGTCATCAGAGCAATAGGTGATGTTTTCAATATTAATCTACAATGTAGCCAGTAATAAAAACCAAGGAAATCACTGAATGGGAAGGTGTGTCCAAACTTTTGACTGGTAGTCTATAATCATAAGAATTCAACATGAAATATTGGTAAAACACTGCTTGTCAAAAGATTTGTATATTTGTACATATTCTGATTTTTTTTTTAATGAATTAAATTATTACATTCTTTGTGTACTTTTTTATAAATAAAGTATTTTATAATGGCAGTACCATTTCCCCAGCAGCAATTAGATCCCAAGACACATTTCCTAAAACCATTTTTACCTGCCATTGAACTGAAAACTACTTGGTTTTCCCTGGTTGGATAAAAGGAGGCAAATGAAATTGCAAGTGAAATACTGGCTGTACCTTTTGTCAAAAATGTTGGCATGCTTTTTAAAATGTTAAAAATAATGTTATAATTAATGTTTCATAGTGCTGTATTGATGATTCATTGGGTCAATTTTAAGAAAAAAGGGTAAAACGTGGGTACAATATGAATACACTACCTTGGTAATAATACCCTAGCCCACATATTAATGCCCTGATTGTAATGTCAGTGCTAAAAGCTTTCAGGTGTTTAAGCCATCTTTGGGCCACAAGAGTTTCAGAAGTTTGGAAAACTGACAAACACAGAGGTGAGGGGCGGTTGGATGAGCTTTCTGTGGTCCTCTGTCATGCCAGACTGCCTTTCCTTTATCAAGCAGCGTCACTAAGCTCCTCCCTTCCACAGCATCCCTGCTGCTCATGGTCCTGGTTATACACAGCAGAGCTAATGAAATGAATATTTCTAACACTATAAACATTGCACTGTGTGGCTCTTTTTCTGTGTTTGTGGGGGAGGGGCATTCCTGGCACCCTGATCAGTACTCTACATCATAAGCAAATCATTTTTCACAGATCAAAAGTAAGGCGAGATTGTAGTTTATAATGGAGGGAGCGAGTAGTGATTACATTTCTTCACTGATCTCAATCAGCTTTTTTAGTTTAGCATGTTATCCATAATAAAGAAGCAAGTTTGTTATCTTTTGCTTTGAAAAATAGGCTTTGAGAAGTGCAGCAAAAATGGACCCCTAAGAAAATAAATTGTGAACCCTGCCAAACTCTGAGACCTAGGCCACAGGTTCTAGCTGTTTCCCATATACTGATTTATTTCTGGCGGCCCACCACAATATCAACCCAGACCGCCACAATATCAACACTAACCGCCACAATATCTACATCGAACACCACAATATCAACAGTGATCACCCCCCACTATGAACATAGCGGCTTAGTATCAATGAATAGTGCGGAAGATCTCCCCACACATGCTTTTTCCACCCCCACCTCCAACAAAAATGCCACTGATCATAAATAGAATCCAATTCTGTGGGATTTCCAATCCTCCTTTCATTTTGTCGACCCTCCAGTCAGCGTCAGACATATTTCAAACCAAAACATAACTATTTAGTGGGAAAAAAAGTTATTTTTGGCTCATGGCAACTTGTAGGGGCACGTTAGTGAATTAGCAAATGTATGTATTATATTATAATGTTTTACTACAAGTAGTGTGAACAATCTTATTGTAAAAGAAACCAAGATGTTCCAAAACTATGACAGGCAGTATAACTAATAGCATAAGTGGTGGTGGTGCCTAGTGGGTAGGATACTTGACTCTGGACCATGTGAAAGCAACCATTCTGTCATATGTGAACACACCACAGCGTGAAATTCTTCCTCTGTATTTAACCCATTCACCAAGTGAACCAGTGGGCAGCCAGAAACACAGCGCCCAGGGAGCAGTGTGTGGGGACGGTACCTCGCTCAGGGTACCTCAGTGGTGCTTAGCAGTCTTGGGGAATCAAACCCACGGCTTCCTGTTTACAGAGCGAAAGCCCTAACCACTGGTCTACCAACCGCCTCAGGTCATGGGTTCGAATCCTACCTTCAGCACACCACCACTGGGTTCCTGAGCAAGACCCTTAATCCCAAATTGCTCCAGTGAGACTGCCTCCTGTAGGTGCTTTGGATAAAAGCGTCTGCTAAATGCCGTAAATGTGATAAACATACATGATTCTATCAAATGAACGTTTGGCTGATGGCCACTTCACCTGAGAACCGATTTCCACAAAGACCTTAAATCCAAAGCATGACTCACACTCTTCCGAGAGCTTTGTGCAAGTTCATCTAAAAATACACCAAAGTTTCCAGACATGCTTCATCACCTCCTGTAGAAAACAAGCCTGCATCACCGCTGGATGATCAGTCCCTGCAGAACCCATGTTGCTCTGCCAGAGGGATACAAGCATCGGGTGACCTTTTTAATGGCAGTGGCTGGCACTCGTTCTGGGGCCTCCTGACCTTGCGTCTGATCCTTCTAACAGATTCCTCTATGCCTGACAAGCCTGCTGTTTCTACAGCACAGGAAAGAAGACTGCAGCTATCTGCTTTAGGCAAGAGTGCACAACAGATTCGTCTCATCCAAAAACACAGGATGCAACTTGTTTACTTCGTATTTATCCAGGCTTTGTTCACCACTCTTTCCAAAGGGGTTCACATGATGCCAATGACCTAATAATTCATGGGACAGGAAAAGCTGCTTGAATTCTGCATATGTTTCCAAAGCGTCCTGTTACTGATGGTCTGCAGATCCTTTATGCAAGCAGCCTTTGATGCACACATGGACTTATTAAACCATTTAGTGACACTACACATGATTACTTCAATTAAAGTAACACATTAAATGCATTAAAAGGAAGCAGTCAGAGTACCTGTACTGCTAAGCCTCTGCGGGTGGCGTCGAATGAAGTGCATCTGTTTCTGAACAAACAGGTTTAGACTGGAACGCAGATCATTACCAGCTTACCTTAGAACATCTGTTCAATCAATGTAACAATAATAGACACTGAAGGAATTTAACTTGATTAACAGTATTAGATGTGTGTAATTATTCTGTTAGCTATATAGTGTACAGTGTAGTCAGTCATATAAGCCAATCAGGCAACTTGCTTATAGGGAAATGGCTCTTTAAAAGATCTTTGATGGTTCACTATAGAGAAATGCACCCGTCTTCACAATGGTGGTGATAGGAACCAGGGGTCATGGCGTCTACAATGCAAATATAAAGAATTTTCTTATATGGCTAACCTTGCCTTATGTTTGTTTTCTGGATTTGTACATTGATCCTGAGAAAATAGTAGCAAATCCAAAATAATAGTACCTGTCTGCAATAAATGGAGCAAAAACAATAATAATAATAACAATATATTCTATGCCAAAATGAAGAGATTCCTCTTGCATGCACACACTGTGTCTTTCCTTTAGCAGTGTAAGCGTCAGTCTAAGCTCATTTTGCATAGCTTATGTCTGTAACCAGCCACAGTGTCTGCTGGGTGAAGCAAATCCACCCCTCAGATGTAAATATTTAGCCATAGACAATGACTGGCCGGATTTAGGGATACATTTGCTGTCTCGAGGGCCGGTAGTTTAAGACCCCTGACTTATAGTGCAGCAGTAATTACATCACGGCATGGATAAACATCTCTATGAGCTATAAATATATTTTAATGCTGTATTAATGCGCTGCACCCGGTGTGAAAAACTGTTCGGGGGAAAAAAACACTGAGCATGTTAGAAAGACGGGCCGACAACACTATTCATTTTCCGTTCTACCATGACAGTCCTCTAGTGAGGAAATGGAAAAAATTGCATTTCACAGTCTCGCCTGCTTTAACCATTCAAGGACCTGCAGCGATGTTACACAATATCTCTGTAATTGTGAGAGGGGTTCACCTTGATTGCTTTCGTAAAAGCAAACATCTGTGGCCCTTAAGCTGCCCACTTCTTTTCACAAACGTCGCTCGATGTGTAGTCTCATAGTAGTGTTTAAAAGCAAAAATGTGCGAGAAAAGTATCAAATATGACCAAGTTAGTGTTTTTTTCCTGTTAGGCATGGATACATTACCGTTTAGATCTCCTGGACTTTAAATTCCATTCGTGTGGGAACATCGAGTTCCTCGGACCAACTCAGCTGCTTGTAGAAACTCTGGATACCGAAGAGTGCATTACAGTGAATCCTGGCTGGGAAGGCATTCAGTGTGAGTGAGATATTAAATCAGCGCTGGTAAATGTATGCAGACAGACAGAAACATGGCACCGTATGAGTAGAACGTGACGGTGCCAACGAGAGAAGAATTCATAGACAGGCAGAAATGGATGGTCCTAATCCCTGGACATTTCTGGGGTTTGGTTCGTTTTTCCACTTCTGTCGCTGCGCTTCCCAAAATATGTCAGCCATCATTAAGGACAAATGAAAGATTGAACCCCTTGTTGCGTTCAGTCTCAAGTGAAACGCAAGCCCTCGGAATTGTTGCTGAGTTCTCCTGAAAGCTATCCTTCAGCGGGGAGGGAACACATGAGCACGGAACCAGACGCTGATGCTGTGCAGAGCCAGCAGTGTGGCCTGGCTACGTTACTCACTTTTTAATCTTTTCATTCAACATTCGTGCACTTCGCATACAGCGGGCCAAAGAACGAATGAGCAGAGTATTGCATTTAGATTATATCTAAGGTTACAAAGTTCATTTAAAGACAACACAGGCAGACATGCTTATGACACAGCAACCCTAACATCCCTGTGCCTTCGACAAGAGGCTCCAATTCCTGAATGCATGACATGAAACATGCGCATTAACCCCCTTTGCCCTTCAGAGAAACCCTGTGGATTCTAAACTCCATCCATACCGCATTTGTGTTTATAAGTAGAAGGGATATTTTGTTATGATTTGAATCCGATGAAAAGTTGTTGTGCGTGCAGTTTTGTTTTGTGGAATGAAAAAAAAAGTATTTTACATTTTTTTTAAACAAACATGAAAAAACTAGTGTGCTGCGTTCAAAGTACAAATTCTGAACCATACAATATTCAGCTGTTTTAAGGTCATTCTCCAGGCAGTTAAGGCTTTATATTGAATAGTGAATGAGTGAATCTATCGGAACACCACAGTCAAGCTTATAGAGAATTGAAATCGGAAGTAAATGTGATTCATAATGGTAGTGAAGTAGGCAAAGTTGTCACCTCACAGCAAGAAGGTCTGATGGCCGAGGGTCCTTTCTGTGTGGAGTTTGCATGTTCTCCCTGTGTCTGTGTGGGTTTCTGCTAGGAGCACCGGTTTCCTCCCACAGTCCAAAGACCAGTACAGCTCTGGAAAAAATTAGAGATGACTGCAAAAATGTTCAGTTTCTCAGTTTATTTCTTTTATAAGTGCAAATATTGTACTGAACAGCCTTGCCTTAGTTTTTAAGAACTGCTGACAATATTTCTCCTCATTTCCAAATCAAAATATTGTTCTTTAAACCATCATTTTAAAGGAAAGAACAAAACATCAGAATAAGAGAAATGATGCAGCGTTTACAGAACTTGAATAATTCAAAGAAAACAAATCTCTCCTTCACTCAAACAAAATGGCAATAATTACCACAGCAGTGTTTTTAATACTTTTCCTCATTAAATAAGATGTGATTCAGATGATCACTAATCAGTCCCTCATAAAGCAGAATGAGGTTCTTGTGTAGGAATTTAACAGACACTGGCATGGAATGGTTGTCATACTCAAAGAGTATGACACCCAGAGCTGTATGTCTGGCAAATTGGAGATGCTAAATCGTCCCTAGGTGTGGCTGTCCAGGGTGTTTTCAAATAGCTGATGGTTGTAGTGGTCTCCAGCAGGTGGAAAACACACTAAAACCAGATAAAACTGTGATAATGTAAAAGGTAATAATTATGTGCCAATAAACTGACAAACCACTAATCCTTAAAGAAAAAAGAGCCTTTGAAATTCAAAACCTAAAATCAAAGAACAGATCTTAAAGCAAGGTCTCTGATGACATAAAGACGGAACATAGTTGTAACTTTAGCAGAATTTTTGCCCACCAGCAATAATTTTCCCTGATGACTTCTGCCCCAGCAGAGCTGACTTATGAATGCCGAGATTCGTGCTCTTCGAGCCAGCAGATATGACCCATGACTTTATCCCACAATGTGTTCAAAACTGGCCATTTTCTCTCATCCGTCCTAAGATTTATTAGGCCGAAAAGCTTGGTGGAACCCTTTTCCACGGTATTTAAATGAAAGTCGCACTTAGAAATGAAATCTCTTTCTCTCTGTGCTCTCCTTTTCCATAAATTGCAAGGGAGGCCTGGCCTGTGACCAGTGGCGCAGGCGAGAGAGAGAACGAATGTATTTTCATTGGCACAGAAGCTGTCCAGCTGAAATTAGCCGTGTAGAAAATGTGCTGAATATTATGGACGCTGCGCAGGCCAAGAAAGACAGTTGGTCTCAAACCCCAGACCATGCTCGGCTGCTATCTTTCAAAACCCTGCTAACTTTGGGCCTCAGCGTCGGTGCCAGAACCTCCAGCTTGCCGAATCATAGCTTTAATTAAATGTGACAAGAGAGTCCGGGGTCAGCTCTGATCCTGCTCCCAGACTAAAGGTCCGAGACACTGAAAGCACGCTTTAGCGCTCATTAGCCTATAGAGCACTATAGCAGACGGCTGACTGACTGCTTCTTACATTTGCACCTTTTTTAAGCAGAATAATACTAAATCCCCACTCCTCCATTCTCATTCACAGAGTGAAGCGACAAAGTCCACCACTGAGCTTGGTTAACATCTACACACGATATTGCATCAAAAGTACAGCACTATGCAAAAGACTGTGCGGTAAGAGCTGTTTTTTGGTCTGTTTTTGTTTTGGCGCCATTAAGAAATGGCTGCTGCTACATACTGTATCACTCAAAAACTATGGCTGGCAACAGTTTTTTAAATCAATCAAATAAACCCTTTTGAAACTAGACAATTGTTGGCAACTCTGAGTGATGGAGCTGAATGATAGTCAGAACTCTGGCTTGCAAAACTAGAATCAATGGTAGACAATCTGAATGTGAATGCAATAAAAATTGTAATGTTCATGTATTTATTAACTAAAAAAAACAAAGATTGCTTAATAAATAATGTTTGATTGCCTTACTTCCAGTGTAAATGAGCCCTAAAATGAGCTGTTCTCATTTTAAAGCATGAAGACTGCCCCTGCTGGAGTCATCTAGACTTAGGTGTTGAATAATGAGGTGCATAGAACAATGCACTTTTTCTTCTTTATGATACTGTAGACCTGCCTGTTCAGTACAGGGGTTCCCTTTAGTGTAATTTTCATTTGATATTCTGACCTTGAACTTGAGTACTAATCCTACATACTTTGAAGCTGTAACTTTTGGCTGTGCAGTAATGACAGGATGAGGATTATAAGGGAGTAGGGGGGGAAAAAAACGTCATTCCTTTAGTAATTATCTTTTGGCCCAGGAAGGTCTACAATATGGTTTGTTGGACGTATCCCAGTTGGAGTGATATACAGTAGGGTTTGGCAGGGTAAATGTGGAGTACAGCCAACATCTGAGTCACAAATAAAGATACAGTGGAAGGTCCACAAAAACAAATATACACTGTATAGACCCCAGTCTATGCTGATCATAAACGGAAAGTTAACTGTAAAAATTGAATTCATTGGTTTTGTGATGTCATGCATGTATATCAGCCTATTCTGTCTACAGGAACACATATGGACAATATAAAGTATTTTTTAGAGTATTTTAACCTGCACTGCTTCTTGAATGAGGCACAATTTTGAGGGCAGCCTATCAGAACAGAGATCATTTATTCATACCAGGCTATTTGTACAGCAACAAAACTACTTGCTTATCATATAAAATATGAGTATTCTGTTTTATGGAGTTTTGTAGGTTTTTGATGCATGAAACCACACAAATATCATATGTGGACTTCAGGTGGACTTCAGACTTCACAAGAACGATGTAGGACAGGACCCCTATAGGTAAAGTTGTGGCAAAAGTATATATATATTAAACTTTTGAATATATTTAGCTCCAACACTCATCCGTGTTCATTACAGTTTTGCCCAATATGATTTGCCAGTTTTCTTTTCTAAACACTTCCTAAGAGCGCATAATGAAAATATTCAGTTAAATATTGTATAGTATATACAGCCACGGATAAATTCATGTATTTTTCTGATTACATCTTTTGTAGTTTGTGGGAGTGTGTAAAATGTGCATGTCACTGTTGTTTTATACACTAAAGACCACACTTGATTTAAAATTCCAAACATGTTTGGAGACAATTTACAAAAAAATACATAAATAATTGATTACACCTACTACTACACAGAGAGTACACAGCACTCTTACATTATTGTACAACTGCAACAATTAAAATAGTGATGTTAAGAGCAGAGTGTGTGTGTGTGTGTGTGTGTGTGTGTGTGTGTGTGTGACCCTGTTTCATCCATCAGAAAACGAATCAGGAGTAAAACTG
>JBBPCY010000018.1:9203105-9243253 GCA_037974405.1 Brachyalestes nurse
TTTCAGTGTGAGAGTATGCTTCTGCAATAAAAACTGAATTTATTTTAAGGCTTTTAACACATCTTAACCAGGGGTGCAGTGTAATTGTGGAGGGCAGTGTAGGTCACTACATATCACTACCTATGCACAATAGTTTATATGCGATAGTCTTCTTATGTGCAATATCACTACTTATGTCGCTACTAATGTAATTTATGTCACTGCTTATGCAATAGTATTATCATGTACAATATCACTAGTTATGTCACTATTACATGTAATAATAGATTCAGTAGAGAACAAATTCAAACCACTATTTGCGTTATCTAGTAAACTACTTCAGTAATTTTATTTATGTATCTATACTATTTATATCCACCTTTCTTACTGACCACAGTATTTTGGGTATATAGCATATTGTATTTCATAATAAGCACATAAGAGTATTTCTGAAAAGTTTTAATTTCACTTTTATTTTGACTTATACTATGTTTCATATTGGTTTTGTCTTTATGTCTCCATGTGTCTGTGCAGTCGTGCCATAAGCAATTTCCTCCGGGGTCATTTTAGTTTACTGATTCTAATTAGGATTCTGACACAAACTTCCATGTGCAACCAGGGAGGACCATCCAGCAGCACTGGCCTGACTTGTGGGGGCTACACATTACAGATACTATTGCTGTAGCTCCACCCATGATACCTGACTACTGACTCCCACCAGTCGACAAATTTAACACCCCTCCCACCAACCTCACTTCAGCACCTGCCCCTCAAAAGGTTTACTTGCCGTCAGAACAAGGTGTAACTATGAAGTTGCATGGAAATTATTTCCCACTGCTTGCAAGCCACAAAAATCACCTATCATCAGAAAGCCTGGTTTACAGACCGGCATTAAAAATTGCAGGACAGAGGACTTCCAGGTCTCCACTCTTTGAAGCCCTGTCTTGAGCTGTGTGTGTTTCAGATTAGGTCTCCTGACATACCATGGGTTGTCTGACGATGGCGCCATGATTCTCTTTTGCTTGCTGACAATAAGCATTGAAAAATATGTGTGTGTCTCTATGTGTGTCTCTGTGCACTAGATGTTAAATTGATCATTTCCTCTCACTGAAGCAACAGCTAAGATCAAACATGACTCAGTGTGCAAACAAATCTGCCACCCGCTCAGCACTCTGTCCACCAGAGCGGTGTCAGAAGGGACAAAACAGATGGACCGAACTCAACACATATGGAAGTAAACAACCACAGACACGTCAACAAAAACAGCAAAAACAGATTGAATCATTACCAAACTGATGGTGAAAGTGGAAGGTGTTAGCTGGGACCCCAGGTGGCAACACACCCACGTCCACCAGCACACATTCACAGCCTCAAAAAGACACACTCTCACAGCTGAACTGCTGAGCAGCTCATTTGTTCCAACAATCACGCCAGGGCAGCTTTTCCCCACGTCTGCATGCTCACTGATTACCCATATAGCATTACTTTTCAGCACAGATTTATTTTGTCCCTGTAGGGCCACCGTAGGCTTCCTGCAGCCAGTTAGGCCCTGACCGCAGGCCGATATGAACGTGTGGAGGGGACGGAACCACAGCAGTTTCTCTTAGAGGCCGTGTTCTTCACCGCAGGGACACATGACTGGGAAACGGCACTGTTTTTACTGTGCGGCAGCGCTTTTCCAACAGCTTGATTTATGAAATAATCAGAGGAATAAAAATATCCCCCTTCCTGCTGCGTGTCTGTCCACAGGTTCTATACAGAATGAATTACGTCTGGAGGAGAAATCACAGCCCAAGTATGAGCAGGGAAATTTATAGTTTCGTAGAAGGCACATTAATCAGGCTTTATTTGTATCAAACAGAGTGATAAGGTCAATGAAAGTAGTTTGTAGAGGTTAAGTCCTCTTAACCCGTTATGTGATTTGGGCCCAGAAAGATCGATTCGAAATTGAGATTCAACTTTGCAGGTACGTGAGTCGACGAGTTCTAGCTGTACAAACATAAACCCAACTGAGGACACTACAAGACACTGATTAATCCTGACACGTCCAAACATACAGTCTGAAACTTAAGCCCGACGTTTTAACCTTTGGCGTTTGTGAGATCCATAAAGCTAACATTCATATTTCAAAGCTACGTTTCTACCATCCACACTGCTGCACTGTGTGCACTGATGAAATCCGAGCATCTTTCTAATGTCATATCACATTTCATCTGAATGAAAGTGTCCCAAGTAAGTAACCCCCTGGCCTGCTGGTGCAGACTTGACGGGCATTTTCCCCTTGTAACAGCGTAAGCTCCGGCGCTGGAGATTTGGCTGAAAAGGCGACAGTGGTGGAAAAAGCCTGCTTTGTGTTTTTAACACAAAAGATAAATTAGTTTAGACAAGCAACATGCCAACAGTTCCCTGTTTAATGCTGGTGGATTTATTTGGTCAAAAGCTCGTCATCAATTTGTTGACAAAAATATGTATTTGGCTGGCTAGATATAAATTGCAAACAGAAGCGCTTTTTTTTTTTGTCTGGACTGTTGGAAAAAAGAAAAAACTTCCAACCAGAGTTGGATTTATAATGTGAGAAAGAAAAGAACCTTTATTATTCAAGAGTGTCTGTCTGTTATAACTCTGTAATTACAAAATTGCAATGCGTAATAGCTATTTCATTGCCTTCTGCCACAGCAATTCTATTGTGGGCACAGATGTGCAAATGGTAATTGATTTGTTTATGAGAACTGCAAGCATTGAAATTTTAAAAGCTAATTAGTCAGTTCTCAATAAGCATAATTGCAGATGAATACATGATACACAACATACACAAAAAAATTCAGACACACTTGTTTTCTTGTTCACTTGCATGCCAGCAGTCACAAACGTCATCGCCTCAAGCATTTGCACTCACACACACACACACACACACGTGCACAGACACACAGACACACACACACACACACACACACACAATTTGAGCAATTCCCCATCACATCCAGCTGTGTGTTTGGGAAAACATCCTAGTCTGGGGCTGTAAAAGTCCTGATCAGCTCAGATGGTCAGAACATGGCAAGGATGAAAGTGTTCCTCTCTCTCTGCCTCCCTTCCTCCCTCACTTACAGAGACACGAAGACACACACACACACACACATTTTTGCCCAAAATTTCAGTATCTATATGTTATCTATACGTTAGGATAATGTTCCATATAGATAGATTTATCAGTTTTGATTTTAGAATGACTTTAACGTCTACAGTCAACAGATGATTTTGATTTCGGCTTTCAGTGCACAGACAGTCAGGATCATAAGTGCAGAATTTAGATAATATCCAACTTATTAGCCATATTTTCCTACATTTCAGCCCTATGTTCCTCTCTTTCTCTGTCTCAAACACACACACACACATACACACACACACACACACACACACACATACACACACACACACACAGGAAAAATAAAAGATTCTGACACTTTCAGCTCGGCATGTTGTCTTTGTTTTTCTCTCAAACTCATTAAAAGAGGGAACGTTAGGTTTCGCTCACATGAAGAGAAGCCTTTGTATCCCACCACATGTGGAGAACAATGTGTTTGAACTGAAGCATTGTGGGTGATTAAGCGATGGCATCACTGAGCAGAAGAGATTTATGGGACTGACCATACTGGATTACAGGGATTTGTATGTGTGTGTGCGTGTGTGTGTGTGTGTGTGTGTGGTGGGGTGGTAGAAGGGAGTACAGATATTATGAGACCAAAGGGATAATGCGACACCATATATACATTCCGAAAACACTAAATCAACCCTGCAGGAATCTCTCATTTCATGCTGATGACCAACACACACCCACACAAACACACAACACCCTGCGCGAATCATGCCAGTCCAGCTGGACTTTACGATGCTGCTCCATTCTATAATGTTCCAAATAGCCAACAAACAAGGCTCAATAAACAATAAAATCCCACAACGTGACTGCACATTGCATAATCAATCTCACACGTATGAGACGAGGCCCAAGAGACAACACTATTCCCTTCGACAACAATGCAGAAGAAAAGCTCTCAAATCAATTTTGGCTAAAAATCTAATTTACACATTTTCCCTCTTACACTAACTTGGATTTATATGTCCATTACTAATGAAGCTTTGGTAGTTTAGCCTCATGCAAGCTGCACACCTAAATCATCACTCACTTACCCCAAACTGTGTTACATGATCTCACGTAGATTTGCTATGTGGTTTCTGATACTGTTACACACTATTCTCTATGAAAACAGGAATATGTAGACAAAATTGAGGCTTGATGATGGCTATTACTGCAATAGCTGCCATTTTTATAGCTAACAGTGTGTTATACAATGTGATGAACCACAATAGTCTAGTAGAAATTACTTAACGACTCAGTATGGTTTGAGGTAAGTGTGTAATGATTTAGGCATGTGGTTTGGCCAGTGCTAATTGACTGGGTATGAGTTTCCATTATTTGTTGTCTACATTAGCCTTGTAGTTTCAGTGTAAAACTATAGAACCAAACATCTTGCACCAAACAGGCCAAAAACTCCATTTGATTTGTGAATTTGATTTCTGGCCAAACTATTGCTTTAAACTGGACTAAATGATGTTCAAAAAACATAAAGTGTCCCCTTGGTTCTTGGCACTCACAATAAACTAGAGAACAGTGATGGGAATAATACCACCCCAGTGGTTAATATGACGTCATGGTAAATGAGGAAAGTAGGCTCTGCAGGTTATAATATCCGGTTCCTGGTATGGGACTAACAGTAAATGGTGTTACCCTTCAGGAACAAGCTGAAGAACTGTGAGGTTCTAACTAAGAGGCTGTAGTTAGGACTTGATTACGTGACTGGGGCTGACTGAGTGGTTGTGACTGGCAGTGATGTGTGCTGAGTGGCACAGATTGGAAACAGGCCGAAGGTGGCAGAGCCCTCGTCCTGCCAGCACTGCGCCAACCTCAGCTAGTTAAAGGCTCTAATGTGGCAGTGGTTTCATGGTGGTTGGCTTTGAGCAGCAGGAAAGGGAATAAAAGAGGTATATAAAACAGGAAGAGAGAGAGAGAGAGAGCGAGAGAGAGAAAAAGAGAGAGAGAGAGATCTAATCTAATATCATATGCTGCCTTGATTTACATATATATTTATAAATGAAAATCCTCCTATTACGGCGAAAAATGTATATTTCTGGGCGGGAACTGTATACGGGAAGGAGTTATACGGGAAGGGGTGTGTCGCGAACTCGGTTTTGTATCGTATATCGTTACAGCCCTAATACATGTATTGAAGTTGAATGGAAAACACTGTTTAAATTCGCAAACTATCACTGACAGTTCCACTCCATAGCCCACATTTTTGTAAAAAAATCCTTTGGATAGAAACACAGCTACTTTTTGCTTTAAGTATCCTGAATAACGTCAGATGTTACAGAAGAGCTTTACTTTGTGGTTTTATACACAATTTTCATGAACATCAGTCTTTACTAAATACAGTCACATTAAGGCGTATTGTGACAGTATAACTCTAAACCACTATTTGTGTTACTAGTAAATTACTTAGCAGTAAGTTATTTATGTATAGTATTTATACCCCACCATTTTGTGTATGTAGCACTGTGTGATTTGTACATTTGACTTTTATTGAACTTTATAATCATAATAAATCTGCTCTTGCTGTTTTACACATTAAGTGACCAACATGTGGGTCCTTATTCTCTTACCTGTGTTCCATAACTCACATCATAGTTACTGCACAGTAAGTCTCAAAATGAATAATGCAAAAAATATCAGAGCATAAGTGATTAAACTGGTGGTCTTGCTGCACAGTAAATGAAAGACCCATTGCACAAAATAGAATGAATGAATTAAAAGAAAACAAACAAACCCTTTCGGTGAAGTTTTTCAATGTTATGAAGAAGGGACAAAATTCCAGCCTCAGGTTCTAAATGACCACCATTGATAATAACCTTGGATGCAGTGTCCTGGTCCAGCTTAGCATTTTGCCACATGTTGAAAGTGCGTGAAAACAACACAAAAGGAACCATGACCCAAAAACATTTTATGGCAATTTCAAGCTTCTACGCAAATATTCAAGCCTGAATTGACTTTTTAATCATTTGGAATAAGTGTGACTGTCTATTTCTCATGCTCAGGAAAATCTGCAGTCCGCAAAGGTAAGCAAAACCTCATTTTCTTTTAAAATGCCCCCACAGTACTCCCACCAATCCTACTCAGAGCAGAGGCTGAAGCATTGCAGGTTGAGATTCAGCACCACCGAGCGTAGAGAGCTCCTCCGGCAGCTCAGCTCAGTCTGCCTCTGAAGGACAGGAGGGGGGATTCCAGTCCTGGAGAACCAGAGGTAAGACCTCCAACACACCTGATCTCTTCTCATTCTCAAAGTTTTAAGCTTTTAGTTTACTTTTTGTAAACACAACAAAAGAACCATATCTTCTAAAAATACAGCTAAAAATATAAATAACAAAGTTGCCAAAACAAAGCAACACAATGCTGTAAAAAACAGAATTATTGTTTCACAGTAGCTCACCGTCTCTAATAATCTCATTATTATTAGAGAAGCAGTTTAGTATCACACATATGAGCATCAAGACAACTTCCCAGCAAGCAGGTGAAGTGTCACTGTAGCAACGATGACACCTTTTCACCATCATCAACTATAGTAATTTATTATTAGTTCTCATTAGTGTATTACTTTCACAGGATCAACAGACCTTTCATCTACAGGGTCGGCATCCTAGACATAAATTAGTTCACAAAGTGCTTCTATTTTTAGGATAGACAAATTGGAGCATGTTCATTAGGGGGATGGGCAGCAACAACTGCCCCGTCAGACATGTGGGAGAGAGCACTTAATGCTCTCCTCCAAGGACATTAAAGCAAATGGTCATATTGTAAAAAGTACTAGTGATTCATCAATGAACGTCTGGATTTAAGATAATCTGGGTCGGGCAAGCTCTCAGTTTCCAATGGCAAAAAAGAGACAGGATCTAACTGTAACTGCATAGAGCAATCCAGCACCTGCGTGTGAACACCCTGCTCACTAGGAGTCCCACCTGTCAAGATACAATTTGGGGATAGAACCCCCCACCCGCATCTCCTTCCCCAAAGTAGGAGTCTTACCTGGCGAGGGACAATTGGGGGATAAAACCCCCGCATCTCCTTTCCCACTGTAGGAGTCTTACCTGGTGTGGGAGTATTGGGGGTAGACCTCTCCCATCTCCCTTTCCACTGTAGGAGTCTTACCTGGCGTGGGACATTTGGGGATGGACCCTCTCGCATCTCCCTTCCCATTATAAGTGTCTTACCTGGCATGGGACAATTGGGGAATATAACCACCCACCCTTGCATGTCTCTTCCCACTGGAGGAGTCTGTGGGGGGTGGGGGGTGAAAGGGGCTGATTTTCTCTTTATTTTGATGGGTCTGGGAAGTTGCCGCCCTTCCTTAACGCCCCCCAGGGGGTCTGCCTAACTCGCGTAAAGGAACGGGCCAACCCTGGTCCTGTCCACCTCCCCACGCTTGGAAGTGCTCTGCAAAACTTACTGCAAGTTTCAAAACTCTGAACTCAAGCAGCATAACCCTGCACCAGTGTAACCCAGGCTCTTACCGTAGCTCGGCCCCAGCACTTTGCTCACGTCCTTCCTGACGCCCCTCCGGGTCTCCACGGGTGGGGAGAGCGCCCTGAACACGGCGCTGTCGTTGGTGGCCTCCATGAAGAACACGTAGCGGGTTCCTGCGCTGGGTCTGAAGCACTCGTCCGCCTCGCTCCACACCAAAGACACGACGGCGTCCCTCTGCAGACCCCCAGCCTTCACCTCCCACACCTGGCGCACCCGGACCCTCACACGCCTCCCGGGGTCTTCCAGGGTCTCCTCAGGCTCCACGGCTACATCTGCGCTCCGGTTCAGCGTCTCCATCTGCCGCTGTCTCTCCCTCTCCCTCTCGTTCATGTCCCCCTGCAGGTCTTCGTACAGCCTGCCCTCGAACACGACCCCTGCACGGTGGGCCAGGTCCTGCACGGAGCCCTGCGGACAGCTCGGGCAGCTGGGGGCCAGGAGTCCCCAAAGCACAGCCAGGGCCAGCCAGAGCCAGCCCGGGGCAAGCAGAAGCATCCTCAGCCGGGCTATAGTGCTGCTGCTGCTGGGTAGGTGTGGGGGGTGCACTGATTAAACGAACCAGGAGCTCACAAGAGCAACTCTTCTGCTCTCAGTCCACTCTCACGCTCTGCTGAGAGTGGGAGGAGCTGAGTGGGGGAGGGATGTCCGCCATGTGGGTGTGTGGGGATTTCTAACACCCAGAGTTAGCTCAGTGAGCCCGGCTTAACGCCTGTAGTTAACTAAACAAAAGTGGGAAAGAAACTACACGGACGCAGAAGTGTTGATACCCTCTATGGACAAAAGCATTAGGATACCTGACCATTACACCAACAGGGACTTTAATGACATTGCATTCAAATATATAGACTTTAATATGGAGTTGGTCCCCACATTGCAGCTTCCAAACTTCTTAGAAGGCTTTCCATAAGATGGAGCGTTTCTGTGGGGAATTTTTGTTCTGTAGAGCATTTATGAGATCAGGCACTGGTGTTGGACGAGAAGGCCTTGCTCACAATCTCCATTCCAGTTCATCCCAAAGGTGCTGGATGGGGTTGAGGACAGGGTTCTGTGTGGGCCAGTCAAGTTCTTCCACACTGAACTCCTCCAGCCATGTCTTTATGGAGCTGCTTTGGGGCACAGCCATGCTGGAATAGAAAAGGTTCTTCACCAAACTGCGTCCACAAGGTTGGAAGCATGGCACTGTTCAAAATGTCTTGCGATCCTGAAGCATTAAAATTGCTCTTCATTGGAAGTAAGGGGGTCACCTGAGTTCAATAATTAAGAGAGGTGTCCCAATATTTTTGTCCAAATGGTGTAGTTCAATGAAATGAAGACTCGGGTTGAAGTAGCTTTTTGGACTAATACTAATTGTCAAAGCAGTCATACTAAACAGAATGCAGTTTAAGCATAAAAGTTAATGTTAGACTAAAATGTATCTGAGAAAAAGTATAAAGCAAAACTATAAAGTGAAAATATTGTGATTTGGAGTAACCTACATCCGAAGTTGCTATTTGTAGTCTAAAACCACACTGTAGATTGCACTTAGATATTAAAATATAATCGAACACGTTCAGAAAAGTTATTATCTCTTAGGAAAAAAACTATGAAACGGGCTACTTCACCTCAAGTGAATTATATAAAACAATGTAACAGTAATGATAGAATCATTCTGCTATCGTCAAGTATTGTTGATGTTCACAATGTAGTGACATTGTAGGAAAAAATAGAAGTTCAACCGGAACAAGTAAATAATTGTGAAAAAAACACACATTTGGATGGAGCCTGAAGGGATTTGATCCTAGATTACATGGTTTGAACTCCAGCTGGCCTCTCACTGGCTGGCAGCTTATCCAAACTCAGAATTTTGAAGGAACGTTAGCCAAAGAGATTAAGATTTGTTTGATGCCTGCTTCCCTCAGAGAGAGGAAAACCAGAAATGAAACAGAAGACATGAGTATAGCTAACAAAACAGTTGTCTTAAATCTAGACATGATTAATTCATGCTGTTGGTTCAGGTCTTCTTTAGACCATCTCTGAGCTGGAATGTTTATATGATGAACTCTGTGACAGGGCACATACTTCTATTTTTACTCCAAAAGCTCTCTTGGACTATTCTGGGAGGTGGCAGCATTATTAAATCCACCCAATAACAGAAACTGAACTGAAATATTCCTTTAAAAACAACAATGTCCAATTCTGACTCCCACTTCTCTGTGTGGCTCCATCATATGAGAATCAAATTACAATAACAAGTAAACAGATGGTCAAAAGTCCCCCAATCAGCTGCCCAGAACATCCTGCTGTTTGTCCCAGCAGGCGTTCATGTCCATGCTTGTACATTATTGCACTCTGGGCCCTGATGCCAAGCCCAATAGCTGACACCTGTAGCACTGAGCACATGTTAAGCCCAAACCCACCACAGCCCTTAATCTCGGCCCATGCCTGAGTGTGGCAGGGCCAATCGCGTTGTGCATCATGTCCCAGATCTTGACCACAACAGCCTGTGGCCTGGGCAGCTGCGCATGGGAGTGGCGCCGGGGATGGCCAGGCGGCCAGGAGCCTGCGGCCCACCTGCTGGAAAAAACAGCCTTCACTCCGCGCTCAGAGAGGACCATGAACACTGGCACATCCAGCGCAAGCACTTGTGACACGACAAGCACAGCTGTGTGGGCTTCCCCTAATGTTAGAGATACAGTTTCCTTATGCCCCCCCACATACAAAGCCAAGCTAATGATGAATAATGTTAATACAAATCAATTGCAACTGTTTAGGAAACAATAGAGAGTTGTAGTTTCACTACAATTAAAGTCATTTTGATTTCGAAGGAATAAATACAAAAATAAATACATAGTATTACATACCTAATTACCATGGCAAGGTTGTACAGAGGAGCTCTGACTGAAACTGTGGCACTTTCAAAAGATGCCACCTATGACTGCAGCAAGTGAAATTTCTGCCCTTCTAGGTCTGCCGCAGTAAAATGTAAATGCTATTATTGTGCAATGGAGCAACAACAGCTCAGACAAATGTAGACCACACAAACAGCCTCTGGAAGCCATGCTCCCAGCTGTGTTTTAGGAACTTCAAATGGGTTTCTAGCAGAGTAGCTGCACTCAAGCCTAAGATCACTATATACTGGGTTTGGTGGATGCCAGGAGAACACAATCTAATGCACAATGGCAACAGTAAAGTTTGGTGGAGGAGGAATAATGGTCTGTTTTTCAGGGTTTGGGTGTGGTCCTGGCCCCATGGTGGTGCAGTGGGTAGCACTGTTGCCTCACACTTCCAGGGTTGGAGGTTTGAATCCGGGTCCTGGTCTTGCGTGTGTGTCCTGGAGCTATACAAAAAAATGTATAGCTATTTTTTTTTATAAGGAAATGTAGCTGAATTTACGTTCATATTTATGTTACAAAATTAGCAAATTATATTTTTCTTAATAATTAAGCACTAAAATGCTCGAAGAATTATATATTGCCAAGAAAAAGCAAAAAAAATGTGGTGGATATCTGCAGTTTCCACCAATTTGTTGGAGTTTTCGCCAACAATTATTAGAAAATGACTGAATCCAAAACAGTTTAATTTCATTTTAAACTCAGCTTAATACATTACCATTAAAAAGTAAAGGTAATGTAAATGTAAAGTGGTCTCCCACAATTAATTCATGCAAGCAATGTTTTCTTTGGTATGCGCTGCCGTTTTCTTTGGTATGAGCAGGTGAATAGAGTAATAATTAATTTTTTTTAATAAATAAAGTAAAATGTACAGGTAAACACCAATAATTTTTACAGTTCAATCATTTACTGTTCATAATGGCGTGCTACAGCGGCATTACTTTTTCCTTCTCAGAGAACATCCAGTAGTTCAACCTTCTCCTGGAATGTGTGACTCTTTCTCTTGCGCTGAATTGCATTGCCAGAAGGCAATTTTGGGCATCTTAGGGCTTTTAGAAGAACGAAATGAAATTATATTCATATATACATATATATAATAAAATTCAATGCCTAACTCCAAATGAGTTTGAGATCAAACAAGTTTAGTTTTAACAAGTTTAACATGCAGCAGTAACATAGCAAGGATCAGTCAGACTGGCAAAAAAAAATCAATATACAAAGATCAAGAGTGGCCTGCAAAAATTCATCAATCACATTAGAGGCCTAGTCATGGAGGGTGTCAGGAGTGGCATTAATTTCAGTCATCATCAGCATGTGCAGCTGTCTCTCACATGAGATGAATCAATGTAGAGTTGTGTAGCTGGACTTTTGTGGCAGAGCTAATTTAACACAAGCCTCGGAAATAGAAAACAAGGTGAACATAACATTAATACACACCAGTATTACAATTATTTTAATTAATCTGTGCTCTAGGTATGACTTAAGGCCATGTAACTGCAGTTTTCTAGACATCATATTATTTCTGATGCTTCATTCCTATAACTGATGTTTGATGGGGGTGATTATTGGTTGTCTATGGTTGAGTATATGGATACAGAGGCAGCAGAGGGGTTCCTACTGAGAGGAAATATCCGTAGAAAATACAACATGAATCTGAAAAAAAGACTGCTTTGATAACAATGTAAAAAAAAAGGTCAGAGGCTATTATCCTCAGTGAGCAGAAAGACTAAGTCACTATCTCTGACAAGTAATCCAGGGACTCCTTAATCTGGAAAGACATCAGTGTAGATAGAGGAGCTTTACCTCACACAGGATTAACCTCCCGCACAGGAACTCATTTGTAGGCCCGGTGCTGTCAGCTGCCTTACACTTTACTCTGAACCACACATATTGAGTACTACATCATCTCCTTTTCGCAAGTATAAACAGTTTATATGAAAGACCAACAGACACACACACCACACTGTAGTACATATACAACTGTATATCTGTACACACACAAACCACTGTATATCTGTAAACACACACACACACACACTGTAGTACATATACACTGTAGTACATATACAACTGTTTATCTGTGTAGACACACACACACACCCACAGACACATTTGCAGTACATATACATTTTATATCTGTACGCATATGCATGCACACCAATGAGGCAGTGACAGAAAACAGCACGCATCAGTATTCAGTTTCACTGAACTTGATGAAATACTTTTATTTAACAAAATATCTGCACAAACATAAACATGGCATGTTTTCAATAGTTTTTAAGCAAACTCATATACAGTAGTGTGAATTACATGAAAAGTCCTTTCTTTTTTTTGATTCTCTTGGTTGCTGCAGCAGAAACTGTGTCAACTGAGTCTCTTTGTGCTTCAGCCCAATCCGGTAGCTTCCTCTTAGGTGTCTGGCTTACAGTCTGGAGTGTTAAAACCCGTGGGAGAAAGCAAAAGTTAGGCACCATTTAATCCAATAAAGTACTAATCTTTAGAGGCGGTAAGACTAAAGGAGACATTCAATCAAACATCTTGAACTACTATTAGCAATTCTTTACGTTAGCTGTTTCGGATATTTACGCTTTCTTTAGACATCCTAAATGTTCATTTATTGTACTAGCATATCTGGAATTATTATCTGTTACATTGATTTCAGGTGAGACAACCATGCACAGATTATTGACCCAAGGATCTTACTGCCTCCTGTATTGTAGCTGTATCCTGATAGTGCTCAGAGGAAAAGCATTAGGCTCGACCACAAGATAAGCTGTCTGACCTCATGACCTATCGACAATGGAAGTGCAAAAAGTACAGCACAAAGTCATCCTGAAACCTTTCCCTTTTTTCTTTCTTTTTTTTTTTACTGTTACTTTATGTCTCTGATCATCTTAACATTTGATCATGTTGGGTCAGTTTATTAGAAAATTTTGCCAGGCGTGGGTGGGTCAGATCAATGTTCCAACATCATCATATCTAACTTCCAGGTCATAAATCGCAACAGGCTATTGGCCATGTTTTAATTACATCACCATTCACCAGCAGGAAAAACAACATTAACGAAGGATGCACTGACCGTGCATTTTTATGGTGGGTACATCAACAGTAAAAGGTGAGTGTTTGGCACATTGATGCAAAAATATACTACCACATCTAGGTACAGGTGCAGCACCAGTGTTCAAACACAGCACCCAGCTCATGTTATTCATGTAATCACCAGACAGATCTGCCACAGTAAAAACAGATCTAATCTGCAGTTCTGATTGTTCCAATCTAATATAAACCATTAAAAGATGTTTCAGCTCTGGACACCTTCACTTTTACGCTGGTTTTCTGGTGACCATGGAGCCTGTGACAACTCCACCCACACCAGCAGTGGACCTGCATTCTCTGGAGCGCCATGCCTTTGTGTCCCATATTTGTGATCCAGAAATTATCATGCAAAAACAGTAACTGTCCTAATGCTCTTTTGGTTGAGGACGATCAAATTCCCAAAGGCTGTTACTGCACCAAAAGGAGAACAAACTGCCAATAAATAGCTTTGATTATATATACACACAGCTTCTATGTCCAGACAGCCATGAGCTTGTAGTTCACACACGTGTGTGTCTATGTATGAATATGCACACACACACACACACACACACACACACACACACACACACACTCACGTGTGCTTAGAGAACCTATTAAAGGAGTTTCGGAAGATTACAATAATTACAAGCAATTTGAGAATAAATTCGCTTCTGTTCATGCATTCCTGAATAGCAGCCTTGACTAAAGGGGAACATTTTAGGGCTTATGTTCATTCCACGTTTGGGGCAGGAAGGGAAAAGGAGGGAAACCCCATTCACTATCACATTTTCTGATCTGCAAACTTAGTTATGAACCAACCCTTAAGATGATATATATATATAGCAGTTGATCATAAAGTGTAGATCATTGATTGAAAATATGAAAAAGGGAAAATGTTTAAATGATCTACCATGTAACACTGCCTTTTGTGTCTTTTTTGTGATGGAAAGTACTCTGCCCTGTTTATCTATTGATTAAACCAGTTAAATTGCTTGTGAAGTGGCTTGTTGGTGTGAATTATAAGTCGAGATGGATTTTTGTTCATGAATTTCTCTATTCGTGATACTTTTATTCATTTGGCAGATCTTCACGCAGAGTACAGATTGGCTTGGCAGTTCAGTTTAATAGGTTGTACTTAACTCAAATAACTGCTTTTTTATTTCAAAAAGTTGAAATGAATAAGAGGAGTATTTCACATCAGTTCGGCTTCTGCGCTTTTCCACTTTATTAATTTTTTGGCTGCTTCTTATCTACCCCTCTGTAATGTTTATCACTTTACTAGAAACACTGTAAACATTTGTTTATACCACTTTACTACAAACACTAGGTAAAGTATTTGTATATTCGTATACATATATTCATCTATATACATATATAAGTTTCATTATAATTCATCCCCTGCTTTTTACCCTCAGTTGTGTCCTGCTCTTGTGTTGTGTTGTATGTTGCACCTAAGGTCCATGAGGATGTTATTTTGTCTCACTGTGTACTTAATCTATATGGCTGGGATAACAATAAAGCTCCACTTGACTTCATCTGAATTCTACCTTTACACAATTCTTTAATTATGAAATTATTATGGCATCTCTGCAGGTTGTCCTCTTTTAAGTAAAGTAAAGTGGCCCCTTATGGTCACGTGTGAACACACCACAGCACAGCACACAGTGTGAACAGTGTGAAATTCTTTCTCTGCATTTAAACCATTCACCAAGTGAAGCAGGGGGCTGCCACCAATGAGGGGCGCCCGGGGAGCAGTGTGTGGGGACGGTACCTTGCTCACCTCAGTGATGACACTAGCAGTCCAGGGATTCAGATTCATGACCATCTGATCTCAGGGTTAAGTCGGTAACCATTAGGCCTCCAGCTGCCCAGCTTTACCCTCTCTGCACTGTGACTGTTGTGTACTAGGTCTGCTGTCAGAGCTCTGTCTATATTAGGATGTCAGGAACACCGCAGTCTTGATAGTCTTGCAGTCTTGGTCCAGAGGATCCTGAGTCAGTGAGAATGAACAAACTGTTTTTACTGGAGTTAAAACCGGCATGCTGGAGAATTACGGAGCCTGGGTCAGTGGCGGTGCACGGCCTGTTCCAGCTCTATGGCGGGTTAACAGCTTTAAGGTTAGTCTTTATGGTTCTGTCCTCAAAGTGTGAAGCAGCACTGCATACATCAGTTCTGTGGCCAATTTTTCACTGTGTTTAGAGAGAGGACGCCCCTTTAAGACACCAAATTAAAGGGCTAATGTCCTCCTATTGATTTTTGCTCCTTTAATTTGTTTCTTATTTATGGCCTGTGCTCTTCCTGGTCAGAGAGAGAGAGGGAAAGAGAGAGTGAGGGAGTATTCCTGTATAAATATAGAGGTAATTAAACCCATAGTTGAAATTCAAAACCCCCAAAGTAATGATGATCTCACCTCCCTATGCAATCAACCTGACATGGCAGCTGATTTATCATCAGATGCATGTAAATCAGAGAGGATCCTCTATCTGCTTCTCCTTTTAACATATTGGGTCGTATATAAAGTGACCAGTCTACATTTCACCATACCTTGTGGGGTGCAAAGCTGTCACTGGCATACAATTCAAAAGTTATGCAGCCAATCACTTTTAAACAGTGCTGGAATGTTGCAGTGCATTTAAAAGATGAATTTAAGCTACGTAATCAATATCCGTAATCGAACAGTAGGGCTTATGCTCATTTCGTGTTTGAGGCATTAAAAACTCACACAGCCGATTAATCTTAAACAGTGCTGAATTGTTACAATGCAATTAAAACAATACATTTGATCATTTGTGTCCTTGTACGTAATGTGTGCTACCTGCAGCAGCTGACTGCACAACTTTAATTGTGAATGTGTTGTGAATGCATTGTGATTTTACACCACTAGCATTGGAATAATCAATCAACATTATTGAGAATGTTGACAATAAAAACTGTCGATAAACTATATATATATTGTAGTACTCAACCAATAGCGAATTAATGACATAACCTGAAGGAGGAAGTCAACGGATCCCAGTGATGTGTGTTAAAGAGAATGAACAATATATATATTTTTAAAATGACTGTAAAATTGTATAACAGTTAATATAACAGTTAATATAACTGTCTATGTCTCTGTCTATGTCTTCTGTATTTTAAGAGCAGTAAAGTGGCAGATAAATGTATAAAATTATAATGTACTGGTCTTGCATCTTTTCAAGCATATATAAATATAAAGAGTTAGTTAAAAGATGAAACTAACAAAACATTAAGAAATGTATTTGAGAACAGAGTTGTAGATGATTCTGTTAGAAAAATGGGACGTTCTAATAAAATTAAAAAGTGATAATGTCTTGTAATTCAAAAGGGATATTCACTTCTAGAGGCAGACAAAAAATACTATAAATTAATTACGTAATTTCCAAAATCCCTGAAATTCTGAATATATCATCTACATGTACTGTTTCTTCTGTAGTAAACAAGAAATGACTATGAATTGATTTCCTGCATGTTATTTCTAACTGAACGTCTTGTTGTAGCCGAAATCTCTGAAATGCTATACAATCTGTTTATTCTGTAGTCTGCAGTATTTAGGCTGCTTTCTGTTATTTTAAATACAATAATATCAATATGAAAAGAGATTCCAAACCTGGAAACTAGAAAAATGAGGACTGTCGGTCTTTATAAACACACAGGCTGTTTGTGGACTCTCCAAACCTATAAAATAAAATCTTCAAAAGAAAAGCTCTGTGAAATGATAGGGTCTTCAGAGAACAGAGCCCGGTCTGGCCCACCTCTGCGCAATTGGTTTCTGCTACACTGACTTCTATAAACAGGGCTGAGGGGTGAGGCAGGCCTAGCTGGATGCATTTAGAGTCCGGGCAGTAAAATAATCACCCTGCTCTCTCGGCCTTATTGCTTTCTGCCTGCCGCGGCTCACGAGGGCTCGCGGTTCTGCCGCTAGCTGATCCCCGAGCCGATGACAGGCTGTTAGACGCTTACTCACTACTGCCTTCATTTCTCTGGCTGTGCTGATAGAGAGGTTGAAGAAATATACAGAATGTCACTTTATGTAAAATACTTCATAGATCAGCAGCGCTCACCTCGTTCACGGCAGACTTTTAGACCCTGGATTTAAACTCTGAACTGACCTTTCAAAATGAATCTGCACATTTGTTTACAAACTTATAGGTTCTAGCCATTTTAGATAAAAATAATACTAAGAGTATTCATTTAATTAGTTTTTATTAGTAGTTCAATCTTTCTGGGGTTATAGAACCCATCTGTTGGATTTGCAGTTATGAATGAGAGGCAGGGTGATACCAGAGATCTAACATTTGTGGGTAGATAAGATAAACCTTTATTAGTCTCACAATTGGGAAATTTGCTTTGTTATGGCAGAAAGTAGACAGTATGGAGTTAAGAGAAGCAAAAATTAAGAAACAACAGAATAGAATAAAATACTATACCAATAGTACAGTATAAAATGTACACTATACAATCTAGAAATATAGAATATAGAATATAAGATTGATCCAAGCCTGATTTCAGCAAGAACGCTACTTTTCCAAATGCAGGTTGAGTTTACCGCATCCTCCCGGACCCCCAACCTGAATTTGTCTTCATCATACTGAGAACTTCACCACAACCATTCAATATATGAGTAATATTTTTTATTTATATGACAGCCAGGGAAGTAATCAAACTCTTTTGACCCCCAAGTAATCCAGATCTTATGTCCAGGTGAACAGGAAATTCATTTTTTTGTTTTTTTCTGTAGTGGTGTAGTATTCTAGGTAGAGCACAATCAAATTCTTTATTCCATGAATAAAATCCAAGGCTATTTTTTTCTCAGAATACGCCAAACAGTAATGTCATCCTCAAATCGGCCAAAACTAAATGCAGACGTGTTTCCTGTTGTTTTCATAATTAGCTTAAGTGACATGAAATCAATTTCGGTAATGCGATTTCAGACAGTGAACCAGGTGGCAGCGGTTCGGTACATTGTTGTCATTAGATCTTGGACGTGCTTCGCCAAAAGATCATCTAAATTAGATTTCTTCAGAGTCGTGCTCACCAAAACTCAAGCCTGTCAGCAAAACCCAGGCCGAATAAAAGCAAAACACTTTGGCAGGAAGGATGTGTTTAGGTTCAATAACAGAAGGGTGGTTTTATTTCTGGTTGGACTTTTGCAGTAATTTCATAGACGATCTGCAAAATAAGATTATGAAAAGGTTCTACGAGACTCTCCCAGTCTGAACATGTGGTTATTACCAGTTCAACCTACTGATTATCACTGTTCATGCTAAGATTCAAGATGGATTCAGCAATACAATCCCAACATGAGCCAGAGCAATATCTGCTAAATAATATCTGACCATATCTGGCTTATTGTAATACTGATGTTTGAAGCATGTTGCAAAATATAAATCATAGTTATGAATAAAACCAGTGTGAATGAATCAACTGGTCTTCCATATCAAGACTAGAAGAGACATTAACTTTAAAAGTTATTTATAAGATTCCCAGTCATTACTCTGATTCTCTCTTTTGCTGGACAGCATGTATAGAACCAGGACAATAGTGGTGAATGCGTGTCGATGTGCCACTGAACTGCTGACCCGGACTACAGCAGCACTGACCTTCATTTGCAACAATCACATCCTCTGCAAGTCGTCTGGACAATGGCAATTTATTTTTTAAAATTGGGTCCACAGCACTGAATACACTGTAAAATAAAATGGCTTGTTCAACCTAAAAATGCTGGTTTTATTCAGCTCAAATACTTTGAATGCAAAGCAAAAAGCTTAGTTTAGATGCATAAAAATGTATTAAAGTGGTTACAAGCCATTTTTCCTCATTTTCATTCAAATAAGTACCTTTAGTTTAGAGCAAAATTTTACATAAATTCCAAAATCTCAGAAAAGGCAATTTTTATCATGGGGGTATGTTTTTCTGTTTGTTTATGAATCCTAAAATAAAAGACAGTTGTTCATTTTTGTTCTTCATGTTCATTTGCGTGTGACACCATTTTTAAAACCCCAGTAGTGGTTATTATTATTATATGTTTTTAAAAATGTAATACATTTGGTTCTATGTGACACAGGAACACCAAACAAAGCTCAGCATGACGCCTGACACCTCGAGCATCAACACAAACTGGGGAAACTTCAGTGTAAGGAGCTGTTTTCCTACATCATGACAATTTACCATTCACTGCGCTTCTGGCACGGATCCATCCTGCTCGAGTTCTAAGGGTTAAGCTGTATATTACCAATAATAGATCAATACCACCAGCACAGTCCTTCAGTCAGTCCTAACTTGGTATGGACGCAGGCTGCACTTCTGTATGACAACATGTTGCTTCAAGAACAGAACTGCAAAGCTTTGATAAGAGTAATAAATAGTTGAACAGAATGGGGGGAAAAGGAAAGAAATGAAAGGAAAGATTAAATCCGTCAGCATCGTTTATGGCTCCGGCCTTTTTTTTGGTGAGCTGACCGCGAGCCTTTCTTCCATTCCGAGCTGCGTTCGGAACATTTGGTTTCCTCTGACATGTGGAATTTCAGTCAACATTGTGTTATTAGCACGACTTGCTAACTTGGCACACAGAATGGAGATGACTTCACGTGCCAGGCAGCAGTAAACACTGTTGATTGGTGGGCCGAAGCTGCCAAGAATGGCGGTGTCACTGTTGGTGGTCCGCGAGTCGCGACCAGCTTCGCCACCGGCAAAAATAAGCTCCTGCTTCCCCTGCAGACTAATACTAATCTAATGAAGCTGATTAAGGGATCCGGGAATGTGCTGTTCATGTCATTTTCGCTTACACAGTGTTGTTCTTGTAAATCCTTTGTTGTGTCATATGAACATAAAGCTGCCAATGAGAACAAAGCACGAATTTAACAATCCGAAATCCCATACGACTCCTCTTGGAGTTCTTTTGAGTGGTGAAATGATAAAGCTGCGTTAGAAACGTGAGAAATATGAGACGTCTCTGTTTCGCCTTTGAAAAAGATCCCACCGTTAAGACATTTCCTACAATTCACTACTATCTACGATCCGAGGAAAAAGGCAGCGTCTTGTCAGTGTTACTGTGCTCTTCCTAAGGCCTTGGCGTCCGTCCAAACCCAAAGATCCGTGGCCCTTTCCGGATAGCTGGAGGAGGATGGTTGGCACATGGGAAGAGAGAGGTTGCACAGTTCAGCTCTAACCATAAAGCATGTGACAAGGAAAGAGACGTTCAGTCTTCCATGGAGATGGACACCGTTCTTTGTTAAGATAAATGGATCCTATGGGGGGCGGAACCCGAAGTGTTTTTTGACCCCGTCTGCCCGCAGTTTGAGAAACGAGACAAAATAATCTTTATGGCGAAACTCTCTACAGTTGTGATGATAAGGGACAATGATGTTTTGACATGTATTCTGTTTTATTTTGCTGATTAGATGTCCACTCGCTGAATGAAGCGTACAGCAGGATAATAATACTGGGCAGGAGTATTATCCAGGGTTTGCGCTTCCTGTTTTTGTAATGTCAAGCTTCAGTGTTATTAATCATATTCTGTGAACTGGACCATCACAGTGTGCAAAAGTTTGAACACCCCCCTGTCAGATTGTTTTACTATTTTCACTTTGAAAATCAACTACAGGGAACTCAACTTTTCTCTGCAGTTTTAGTGCACACATTTGTTTAATATATAGGAAAAAATAGAAATAAATGCTATAAAATGTTCCAGAACGTATTAACCTTGTGATTATATATATATATATATTCTAGTTATACACACTAGAAGATAAAAGAAAATATAAAAATACATGTATGTAACAATAAAAACTTTAAGCTAGGGTATAAAAATGTTTTCAAAGATAAAATCAAAACTAAAAGGTAGATTACCTTTTCTTTTTTTTTTTACAGCTGCTTATGAATTTACCTTGTATTTTGCAGCAGGACGGCTTAGTGGTTAGGGCATTGGCCCTGTAATCAGAAGGTTGTGGGTTCGAATCCCAACTGCTAGTGTCACCACTGAGGTACCCTTGAGTAAGGCACCGTCCCCACACACTGCTCCCCTCGCCGGCGGCAGCCCACAGCTTCACTTGGTGAATGGGTTAAATGCAGAGAAAGAATTTCCCATTGTCAACATTGTGCTGTGGTGTGTTCACGCGTGACTATAGGTGTTAATAAAATTACATTAAAACCAGCCAGCAAATATTACAGTCATTAAATAGCAGTAATTCTGGATTTAAATGTGCAGATGTGTCTTCTTTGTAGAAGTGTGCTCTCTGTAGAGGGTGTGTGCATATTTTCGCTTTTAAAACACAGCTAAACATGTAATTTACAAACTTTTACATACACTCTGCGTTTCTAATCCCAATTTCAAGTTTTTTTGTAGTTGTTGTTGTTGTTGTTGGTTATCGCTAGCAAGAGAATAAGCACAACAACACTGGTGCATAAAATACTTTTTCCCTTTTTAATTCCAGCCGTTGGAGCAAAATATTTTTACATCACTGGTTGAGTTAACAAGCGCTTGGACCATAAAACAGTCCAGTTGAAATATGAGCTTGCTGTGAGGTTACCCTTCCAGACGTCCTACTGCATAGATGAAAGAACTTCATTTTTACATAAAAAGGCCTTTCTTTGTTTTTCTCTACTGTTAAACAAGCAGGATGATTGTTCGAGCGAGCAAATATACGGGAGCATTTGTAGCTCGGAGTAGTTCTCCGTACCTCACGCTGCGCAATTAGTTCCCATTAGCTCTGACAATAAGGCCTATAAAGCTTTTCCCTTTTAATGTGGATTGATGTGTGTTTTAAGCGTCTTGTGCAGTTCTGCAGAATCAGATTTCCTCAAGTGCTGTATATAGTTTCCAGAAAACCTTGTAGAAGACACAAGTACATGACAGGCCGCTTGTAATGCGAGCGACATTTAGCATGCAGTATGAATTTAAGCAAAGGAAGAATGGCCACTTAGCACTGTTAGAGCCTCCATGCAAAAACGTCTGACTCGGAGCCAACCTGACTGCTGGATAACTGAAAAGAGCTGTGGTTGAGGAGAAACTCGAGAAGGTAGGTCACATGATCTCATTGTGCAAGTACATGGTCCCAAACTCATGTAATAGCATTAAATTGCCAGTGTCTATAAAAAGAAAGCCAATATTAGGCCGTAGACGACACATGCCGGTCCTGAGCTGATGTCTGAGACATGGCCTGGATTCTATTCGTATCTCCACATATTATTTGATGACATGCATGGCTCTAGTTTTTGTGATTTTGTCAGTTAAATGTTTTGGCATGCCTCCTTATTCCATTTCCAGCGGTAAAAGATACATGGAAAATGCAACCTGACGCCGAACTGGCCTGTGAAGATAAGAAATTCCAATAAGAGTCCACCCTCCTGAATAGGCTCCTGTGACATGAGGAACATGACGGATTTGGTTGGTGGAGCACATGACTGACGTTCTGGTGGCTCGCCCACAGCACTGACCAGGGGAGAAAGTCTGGGTTATAAAGATACTCTGTTCAGCCTGCGCCAGGCTCTTCTTTCATCTCCTCTGCAATGAACATGTTTTCTTTCTTTATCTTGTCAAAAATCATTAGCATGTCCCTGAAAAGGTTCCAGAAAGAAAAAGAAGGATCAAAAACGTGTCCCAGTTATCTCTGATCTGAGGTCTGTCTGTGCTTCAGACAAATCTAGGCTTTCGGTCTGATTTCAGCTCGGGTCCTTTTAGCGCCAGGTCCGGGTGAAAAACAGATTTGTCACGTTGATTTTAAAATGAAATAGAAGTGTGAACTTGTTAAAAAGCTCAGAGAAAAATGGTTCTCTTATTGTATAGACGACGAATAGTCACAGCATTAAAACCACTGACAGTTGAAGTGAATAACAGATTATCTCGTTACAGTGGGACCTGTCAAGGGATAAGACGTATTAGGCATCAAATGAACAGTCAGTTCTTGAAGTTGATCTGATTTACTTTGACAAGGGCCAAATAGTGATGGCTTGATTACTGGGTCGAAGTATCTGCAAAACAGCAGGTCTTGTGTAATGTTCCCAGTATGCAGTGGTCAGTGCCTACCAAAAGTGATTCAAGGAAGGAGAACCAATGAACCAGAGACAGGGTCATGGACACCCAAGACTCACTGATGCGAACAAAGGATAACTCGTCTAGTCCAGTCCCACAAAAGAGCTGCTGTAGCTCCTGAAAACTTTTATGCTGGCTCTGATAGAAAGGTGTTAGGACACACTGTGCATTACAGCTTGCTGTGTATGTGGCTGAGTAGCTGCAGACCGGTCAGAGTGTCCCTGCTGACCCCTGTCCACTGACCAAGGCACCTACAATGGGCATCAGAACTGGACTGTGAAGCAATTACAGATGATAGTCTGGTCTGATTAATTTTTTGTATATTATGTAGATGGCCTGGTGAGTGTGTGTCACTTACCTGGAGAAGAGATGCACCAGGATGCACTGTGGAAACTAGGCAAGCTGGCAGAGGCAGTGTGATGCTCTGGGAGATGTTCTGCTGGGAAACATTGGGTCCTGCATCCATGAGGATGTTACTTTGACATGTACCAACTACCTAAACAGTGTTTCAGACCATGTTCACCTCTTCATTGCAATGACATTCACTGTGGCTGTGGTGTTGACTCAGCTCCTAAATTCCCCAGATCTTGGTCTCAGATATCACAGAGGTCTTGGGGAGTCCATGCCTTGGTGGGCCATAGCTGTTTTGAATATGGCTTGAGTTTAATAAGAGTGACATACTTTCTCATTTATTTATTTATTTATTTACCATGTATTTTAGCGAAGAGAAAATGTCTTTGGTGGCCCAAGGAGGCCCAACACAATATTTTTCATTGTTTGGTAGTCTTAATGTTAGTTTCATCTGTGTAATATTTATTAATGAGACATGGCTAAAATACATGGTAATTAAATAAATAAATAAGAATGTGTATATCTCATTATATTCAAGCTATATTCTGCTTCAGAACATTTGGAAAAATGTCTACCTATTCAATTTATACCTGTAATTTTTTTATGTAATCAATTGCAATAAAATATTTGCCTGATTGTAGTTTAACATGACTATGATAGTTCTGGATACAGGATGTATTTTTGTCGCTTCCTGAGTGTCCGGAGTCAGACACATTTTCCAAAAGCAAAATTGAATCCGGTCCTTCTCAGCAGGGTGAGGGTGGACACCTCCGTTCTGCTCAGTCATCTTATTGCTCCCATCACGCAAAACTTATAATCTCATATACTGGAAAATAACATTCTCACAGAAGGTGGGATCACTCATTCAGTTGACAGTCAAGACTCCTCAATATCCAAAGAACTTCACAGTCCCAGATGTCCTCGGTGGCACAAGGATGAGTACACAATTTCAATGAACCTGACACCTAACAGACACTCCGCTGCACCCATCCTTCCTCAACCAAATTGGCCTCCTTCCCACCTGTCATGCACAGAGTAGTCAATCTCTTTGTGAGAATAGAAACCATTTCCAGCAGTATGATGTAACCTTCCGGGTGAAGAATTCCTCAGAAGTGTGAACACTGAGTGTGAGTTTGGATTGCTTTATTCTGATCTGACATTTGAAATGAGTAATGATGAGAAATGATTATTTAATGGATTATTCATGCTCTGCACACAAATGCTTCCTTTTTTTGAAAAAGCTCTCATGACATTAGAGCAGAATGACCTCATCAGCTGATATTAACTTATAATTTCTACCATTAATACATAGAAGTATAGAGCATAGCATAGAGTTAAAATCCTTACTGAATTGCAGCATAAAAAAATATAAAATGATTTATTAAAACCAAAATCCAAGACTGTATAACATGTGATGCAGCAAAGACTTTCTTGCCAAACATTCTGAGATTCTATCCACAATTGAGGAATAAAAGACAAAAAAAATTGAGCATGTCATATGTCCAGAGCGCTGAGATTTGAAACCACCTACAAATGTGGCTTGAATCTGATTAGAAAAAAAATCCAATTTCATGTGACTTTTTTGTTCAGACTGCAGAAATTTTGTCCTGCAAATCTGATATGCTGAAAAAAAATCAGATTTGAGTTGCTGTTCTGAACAAGAGCTCAGCATGCCCTGTAAGTTATATTTATCTTGTATGTATGTGGAAGTTCACAGTTTCAGGAAAGATCCCACGTGGTTTCAGTTTACATTAACATGGTGGTGTTGTCGCTGTCGGCCTCCTTGGTTAGCCACAAAAGAGAGAGCTACACAACAGTTACCTCCATAACACTTAGCTTCAAAACGGTAAGCTCCATAGCAGTTATCTACAAAACAGTTAGCTCCATAAGAGTTAGCTATGAAACAGTTAGCTATAAAACAGTTAGCTCCACAACAGTTAGCTACCAAACGGTAAGGTACATAACAGTTACCTCTTATTGGAACAGATGGATAAATCTATCCATTCATTAATGAAATTCTCCATGGATTTAATTGGATTGCCACATTTATGTAAATGTTGGCTCATTTTACACAGTGCATCACTTTGAGGTGGTCTACAGGTTTGACAGTTCCTGTGTTAAAGCTTTGATTGCAGCGAGAAATAAATTGCATATAAAGACACTCCTTGGCAGCATGGGGGAGAATTCTTGAAGGAAATTACAGTCCATCTGGTGAAATGTTCAAGAGCAAGTTATGGTAATTGCGAGCTTGGCTTGCAAGAAAAAAAATGAATCATATATGGTGTCTCCAGAAATAGCCACGCACACTGGAATGAAGTGTTATGAGTAGCATTGTGCACAGCAGTCAAATGAATGTTTCATAGAGTACCCCAGAAATGAAATAGCAGAGGAGCTGTCGGACGCCTGCACGTTTAATGACACGAGCAGAAAGTGTAAATAAGGCCCACACCCCCTTCTGTCTTTGTCAGCCACATCACTACACCAGTCTCATTACATTTAGATCCACGGCGATGATTCATTTCCCTGTCACCCACTCATTTTACACACACAAATATGTTATGGATTGGCATTGATGATTATGTATTGCATATTTACTGTGGGTAATCAGTGTAAATCAACCTGACACAACATTAAATAGCAATGCTTTTGTAAAGCTTGCTCAAATTCAGATGTAAAATTGTATCGAGTCACGGAAAGAGATGCAAGCCAACACCATTACAGCCCAAAGGAGTAGCTGTAATGCATGCAACTGTAATGCAACTTGCCTTGTTCATCAATTTGACATCGATGGTCCAGGTAATAAGAGAATATATCACAGTTTGTTTTGGGTGAAGAACATTTAAGACACTGACATAGTAAGACTGCAAATGTGAACAGTGGAAGTAGTGACTCTTCGAAGCTGCAGATATCCATGTTGATGAAAACAGCATTCAGTTTGAATGATTTCTCATTTGTTGTTTATTGAAACGAGAGGAGAATTTCCGCTAGAAGTGTAGATTCCAGTCTTTGTATTAGTGCAATGTTGATCTTTGTAAGTAAAACAGATGTAACAGAAATGTGGGGAAATATAGTGTTTATTAAGCCTTAATGAGTCTAGTAGTTGGTAACTGACTACTCATGACATCATTATTGGGCAGTAAAATTAGTTTTATCTGTCTTTTATCTTCATCTTTTGCACAATATTTAGGTGTGCATCATTATAATCTTATTCATCCTTATTAAAGGACATTTACTGGCTGCCTATTTATGCATCTTCAGACAGTCACAAGGGTTAATTAAGCCTTATATTAGAACACAAGGGCAGCTGGTGGCCTAGTGGTCAGGGAGTTGGCCCTGTGACCACAAGTGGAACCACTGAGGTACCCTTGAGCAAGGTACCATCCCCACAAACTTTCTATATCCGTATTTTCAGTTGTGTAATTATAACTAAAAAGTATAAGAAACAGAAAAAAATGTTTCAAGGAGAACTGTTCTTGGGTATTTTAAAGGGCCAATTTCACTATTTTGAAAAATATGATGTATTACCTATGCACTGTAAAAATGGGGGAAAAAAACCCACAGTCCATATATGGAAACTATCTAACAAAAAGTTCTTTGAAATCACTGTTTTTGTGATGTCATAAAAACCAAATCATACACAAATCTCTTAATGGTTAAATTCAGCTAATTCAGCCTGCAGCAGTTCACCCTGCTCATTCATGCTAGTTAAAAGGTGTCCCTGAGCTGTTTACAAAAGGTGTGTTGCTATTTTAGTAAGTTCAGGATGGCCATTCTGATCAGAGATCCTTTATTATAACAGTCTTAAATGCACAGTAACAGAAATTTTAAGTCTAATGAATAAAAAGGGTAAATAAATGATGACTATTTTTGGTACACAAAACACAAATATGATAAAAAGACTTTAAGGACAAATAATAAAATACAAGAGACAACAGGACACAGGCTCTGTAATAAAATATTTTGAAAAATGTTCTGGAAATTATTTAATTTATCGTCGACCCTGTTGTACCAAACCCACATGACTGTCCTGTGTAAAAAATATGCTGTCCTTACAAAAAAAGGAAGCAGCCGACATGTTTGCTTCCGCAGCGAGCTAATAACCGGAGTGTTTGTATGTGGACTGAAAAATCTTGGCGCAAAACTTAAAACTGAAGCCCTTCGGCGTTCAATCATTTGCTCACTACAGTATGACTCTCAACACTGTGCAGCGCCCCGGTGCTTCCTCTCCACTGTAAAGATTAATGGCAATATTCACAGCTTGTTCCCCGAGATGCGGTCTGTCTGTCGCCACCTCGTTATGTGCACATCCATCAATGTCTGAAAACATTGGAAGGTATTCTGTCTTGGCACGTGAACTGAATGTACTTCCCTAAGACGCTTCACTGTGCCTACCACTTTCCAAGGCCTGTATCCATTTCGGCAAAACATTGCTCTTCTTGCTTTCTTCTCGTCCAGAGACGTTGCCATGGTTCAAGCCTCAATGGCAGAACAGCTAGCCTACGCACTTAAGCATAAAAGCGCCATGAAGGGCTCCAGAACACCTTTAGATTCAATAACTTTCAAAAATGCAGTTCTTTCTTAAAGAGGGCCAAAAGTCTATGCTTCTTTTATTCTATCTTCTGTTCTCTATTCACTCCTGACAACACTTCTGACACATTTATATTTGAGTATATAGATCTCAGCAACCCCTGTCTTCGAGCAGCTCTGGAGCAGATGTGGTACACTGTGCATTTTACACTCGGTCCTTCTCTTCCCTAAACCTGGGGGACAAAGAGGTTTCAGCGTTTGATAGCTTGATGAAAGACTAAAATGAATGTTCCTGTGTCGGACGGGTAATGTATGGCTCCCTGCAGCTGTGTAAATAGGATAATGGCTAATGTCATCTTTTGTTGGGGGGGGCTTCACCCTGCCTGCAAGACTTGCAAGCAAGAATGCAAGCGCATACATTCTAAGGCAGCAATAATGAGCCTCGGCTAAATAATTCAAAGAGAGTTTGTATACATACGCCACGAGTTATTGCTCCTCCTCGCAAATTCATTTGTCTCTATTGCAGCTGATCTGCTCGTGGTGTATGTATACAGACTCTTTTCTCATTTCTACTACACTGCATGTGCCAGATCTCCTTGCAAGCATGACTTTTAGGCCTCAGTTCTGGATCCAGGTGAAGTTAATCCTTCAACAAGTAAGCAGCTGAACGCATGACGCACCCTTGCCGTCGTGATAACAGAAGTAATATGCATAAGGATATTCAACCCAGGCTTGCGTACTGTGACTTTAATGTACATTACAGTTTAATGTTATCAATGATTCTACTCCAGCTCCTGGTTATACATATTCATGGCAGCCTGACAGCAGAAAACGGCTTTGCTGTCAGCAGAGAGGCATACATTAGTCTGTGTGCGTTTGCTGCTTCTCATTAGGTTAGGCCTCTCCCGTCCCAGATTAAACAGATCTGGGTCTGACTAATGTGCTAAACGACTTGACAAAGTGCCACTTGGAGCAATCAAATTAGACGTCACAGACATCTGGAGCCCCGCAGTTCGAGAGAGTCATTTACACATGTCATTTCGAACAGGTTGCATACATGGATTTGTGCTCCTGTATGCATTGCTGGATGATAGAAGGTTGCTAGATGACTCTTCGGACAACAGGCGGAGTTGGACCCATTTCTACTACAGTACTAGCAATACAAGCTTGAGAAGAGCTCCGTCCAAATCAAAATAGATATATTTAGGCTTGTTTTGGCTCTCAGTTTAAGTTTCAACAGTTTATACAGTCATATCCACCAGCATGGACACCCCTGGTGAATCTGTAAGTTTTTTGTTTTGTTTTGAGTTTTTTTAGTAAGCATATATTCTCTGCAGAGAACATTTACAATAACTGTTTATTTCTAAGCATAGTTTAATTATATGGTCAGGAGGCATAACATGTTATGGCACGTTTTGTGTTCTGAAAGAGAGAAAACAGAAATGTTAAACAGATAAATAGAAATGTGCACTACAATTTGCAGAAAGATGTCTTAATAAAGTGTGTTTCCTGTGGGGGATGTACTTTTTTCAGCCAAACTGTTGCATGTGTCTGCATATGACTATTACATATCACTTGTATGCACTGCTGTTTTATTTAGACCATGTTAGTCTACTTGTTCCTTGTCTCACCTGCCCTCCTGTGTAAAATGCTTTGAGGTTTTGTGACAAATACATAGTGCCATAGAAGAAAAGATTACTATTATTAGAATTTACAAGCATTGCTGCATTTTCATGAAACTTTTTGATAGATTGTTTTATTTACTTGCAGATAGTATGGATTTTGAACATGGCAGAGAAAAGGTGAGAATGATCTATAGTGCAATCGTTTTTCATTGTGACAGGAATACACTGAATGAGTGTCTCACTCCAAGTTTCCATGTCTGCGAGTGTCCAGGACAGGCAGTTATTGAGGTATTGAATGCAAAGGCTGTGTGTGATGACAATATTAATAGCACTTTGCTCAGCTTACAAAACATGCCAGAAATGTGCCAGGTACAAAACAAATTAAGTCATATACGAGTCCTATCAAGGTACAGGCAGCGACGACTGGTATATATTGTTGGCAGCAAACAAGCTGCGCCACCCATCTGCTTGCATGCTGAGAGACGGTGGTCCAGGAGGTGAGTCACGGGCCAGCGAGGACTCACTGGGGGGGGTACGGCCCTCCAAGCCCCAGAGGAATGCAACATCTGCCAGATGCATCCATACAAGAAGCCCTAAGGGCCCTGCAGTCTGTCAGCACTTCCATTCGTCTGCCTTTGGAGGACAAAGAGGGCCAGAGAGGGAGAGGCCCCCGTTCACCCCATCACTGCAGCTGTGACAGGCCTGTCTGTGGCTGACCTTTGACCCAGAGTAAAAACAAGGAGTAACCCCTCCCCTGGGGCAAGAGTCTGATGATATCCACATAAGCCTCCATCCCCAGGTAGATAAACTTGCATTTCCAAATCACCAAAAAGCCTCAAAAACCTTCAGCCATATAATACTAGGTTTACTGCCCAACTGTTGCTGCACAGGTGTCCATCCGTGAGAAAGTGACCACCAAACTCTCTTAATCATGAAGTTACCAAAACGGTGCTTTGCAAAAACGCATTCCCATTCCTGGTCCTGGATCTCCCTGAGCTGTTTACATTTCAGTGTTTTTCTGCCCCCAACGCACCTGATCCAACCAATCATCTTGGTAAGCCATTTCTGGGTCAAACTGGGGGTGTGTTAGAGCAAGGGAACGCTAAAGTAGAGGAGAGCAGAGGAGCTCGAGGACCACAGTTTTAATGTGTGGTTCTTTAGAGCACCATTTTTGTAAAGAGAGTGTTAAGGACAATCTTTAGCCGTTTGCGGTTTCATCAAGTGAAGAATCAGCGAGTTCTGACTGGAAAGAAACAGCAAATGCGTTCCTCATCTTGTAATTACATCTTATGTTTTTATTTGACAATATCGAACATATTGTGTGTATTTCATCTGAACCTTTCAGTTTTTTCCCCAATTTTCTCTCCAATTCAGTCAATTCTACCCACTAGCCTCACTTATCTTACAAAAGCACCGATTATTGGCAGGTGAAAGTTAGCACCAAAGTCAGATAAAGCACCAACTGTCAGTAATGCAACCTAACTCAACAGCTCTCTCGGACTACTGGATATGGATGGCTGTGGCATTACCGTGATCTCCCAAAGTTTGACTGTCTGGCTGTACCACTTCAGTATATTTCAAGTTTTCTAAATAGCAGATAGTAAGTATTCAAAATCTGAAGTATCAATCTTTGCTCTGAGAAAAACATACAAAGATGAGAAAAAAATCAATTAACACCATTAAATGCTAATTATATTTTTTATAATCCTTAGATGCCATCAGCATGAATCACCACTAATATTTGTATAGTTTCAGACCACAGACACTCTAAGGTATTTGCGAAAAATATTAGAAAAAAACTCTTAATTACAAATCCCCACTATCAAAACTGTACCTTAGGTTAGATCAGGGCTAGCTATAATGTCTTACACTTTTACTGTAGCAAATACCATATCTGCAAACTGTGGTAATCTTTTGAGTAAAGTTAACAGGATGACAAAAACAATTGTTGAGTACAAAAGTGCAAAAAGGAGTATAGTACAAAAATCTAAGTTAAATGATTTTTTAAATTGCTAAATTTAACATCTTTCTTAACTTCTCAAAAACAGAGCTGAGTGACCCAAGTCTCTCTTGTATATAAGTACAGTGTGTGTGTGTGTGTGTGTGTATATGTCTGTGTGTGTGTGTGTGTGTGTGTGTGTATGTGTGTACATGCATGTTTTTGAGAAAGAAACTGATGTAGAGACACTGGCTGTTCATAGTATGCCAAAGAGTTCAGGTGCAATAACTCTGCATTAACACTGTTCTTCTGCCACACTACAGAACTCCTGGTCAAATGACTGTTATTTCTACTATTACTGACTTTCTGACAACTGTTAGCTGGACAAAATGATATAAATTGCAGATTTAAATTTACATATTGATGATACCACAAGTCGCACAGCTACTAAAATTCTTAATATTACTTAATCTTTTAAGTTCAACAAGTATATTTTAGACCATTTTTTTATTCTCTGCAGCTAGATATTGATCATATCCATTGCGAAGATCTTTTGATCATACATTTAGATCCTTTACATCTAAAAAGAACATTGCATTCTTAATTCTTATATCTTAATTCTTAATGCACCGTTGGTAAAAACGGCACCGCAGAAGCCAGGACTAGGGCTATTTAATGGACTAGAAGGGCATTGCCTATAGCTTTAAGATCTCCTATATCACTTTAATGCATCAGACAAGGAAGGCTGGACAGCTGACTTTGCTGTTATAATATGCAAAAAGAATTAATATTCTTTCTCCACCCCCCACTCTGTTACCATGTTTTTCTGCCAATATTCCTCGCCTTCTTTGTTGATAATGTAATGGTTATTAGGTGCAGTATTCATCTTGGGACTTGCCCATCCAGTTTTAGACCCTTCATATCTCCTACTGTTCTGGACTCTTTTCAGCCTATAAGCTTACAGGTGTTGATGGATATTTTCTTGCCCTCTGGATATAATTCCATCTTTTCTATTTTTAAAAATTTTACCAATAATTGGCCCCATAATATCATCTATTGTTAATTCTGCATTATCTACGGAATGTGTGCTCTTATCAAGCCTATAGTAAAATAAATTAATTTAGATCCTACTGTGCCCAAGAACTATTTTTCTATAGCTCTATAACTACACTCAGATTTTTGCCAAAAAAAACTTTAGATGAGGTTGAGGCCAAGCAAATCACTGCTGCTTTGGCAAGGCACAATATGTATGTCAGGTTTTAGTCTGGGGTACAGCACTCCACTCTAACTGCTCCTCTGAGGGTTTCAAATGATATTTTAATGTTCTTTGATGTGAGTGATTGTTCTGTGTGGGTACCACTCAACCTCAACTGTGCATTTGACACTGTAGACAATCATATACTGAATAAGAGGTTATATGACTCAGTGGGTGTAATAGGCATAGCATTAGATTCATATCTTATCTGACCATCTATATTGGAGATTTTGTGTCTGATTCCTCTCCACTGTCTTGTGGTGTCCCACAGGGCTCAGTTTTGGGACTACTGTTATTCTCTTTATATTTGCTGCCTTTGGGACATACTGTGTGTAATAATACTTAAATTATTTACAGATTATGTCCCACTCTACTTCTTATTCAGTCTTAACAAAGCTTATAGGTTATCTAGGCTCCTAGACTCCTACTTCTAGTTACTGTATGTCAAACAATTTCCTATAGCTCAATGCTGATAAGATGGAGGTCCTAATAACTGTTGCTTCAGTAAAGGCAGCCCCTATAAACAAGACTGCTTTCCTTTGCCACCCACTTCAACCTGGATAATTAAGGGGTTATCTTTGATAAATAAGGGGTTATCTAAGGGGTTATCTTTGATCAGAACATGTTTTTTTTACTTCAAAAATACTGATCAGTTGAGCTCTGTAGTTTCAAATGCAGAACTAGTGATGCTTATACATTACTTCATCTTGTATTGACTCTTGTAATGCACTTTTCTACTCCTATTTCTACTTTTGATCATATTCAAGCAGTTCTTGGCTGCTCCAAGACTACTTACTAGCTCAAACAGACAGACTCATATTACACCTATATTCTTACCTCTCCACTGGCTTTATATTGCATATAGAATCCAATTTAATATTCTCACTCTTACTTATAGAGCATTGCACAGTCAGGCTCCTTCATATGTGGCTGATCTATTTCACCTTCACTCATCAGCTCGCTCTCTTAGGTCAAATAAGTTAAATTGACTATCCGCCCGTGTAAAGACCCGTGGTGACCGAGCTTTTGAGGCTGTAGCACTCAAACTGTGGAATGTTCTGCCTACACTTTTGAGGTCTACAGATTCTTTTAAATAGCAGCTAAAGACACATCTGTTTAGACAGGCGTCTGTGTAATCTGTATAGCACCTGATCTGCATGTCTGTATTTATTGTGTATTAGTGTGACAGCATCAGCAATCACATTATTGTTCTTCTTAAGTTTTATTTTTATTGTTTTATAAAGGCGCCACTTCTCATCCGAGCTTGTGTGGAATTTTGGAACTGTTCCAATGCCAAAAGTATGTTAGTTTGAGACTTTAACTGAACCAGATTGTTTTTGCTCAAGTGGACTCATTCCTCCAGTGATTAAATCTCTTTTGCATATTTTTTCCCTCCTATTTTCAGGCCCCATCAATTCACTCCACCCATTTTCAGCTGTCCTTAACCATTAATGGCTGGGTAATAGACAGCAATTTAAGGTCTCCTTCCATGGGTGAAAGGCAACATGCGGCGTGCAGAATGAACAGAGTCAGAAGAGGCATTGGTTTGATATCCCACTGTCAGCAATTTTCTTTTAACACAAACTTTTTTGGCCATAAAACCAATGTTTGGGTGTCTCCAAACATTGGTTTTATAGCAACCATGCACTCACACTTTGCATTTTCAAGCAGAAATGCAGTCTAGTTTTTATTTATCCTTCAAGTTTACTTTATTTTCTTAAACATGTGGTTTGGGTGGTAACTTCACATGTTTACTTGTTTAATTGAATGATCATTTCTACTTTAAATCAACAATTCATTCATTCTTGCTCCTTGGATGCCTGGTTAGGGTTACACACTAATTTTCTGTCGTGGTCTATGGACCCTTGGCCTTGGCCACCGCCTAGCCACCCGATGTATAAACTCTCATTTCACCACTGCAGTCATGGATAGGAAGACCTGTGCTAAAGCTGAGCAGTTCCTTGACATTTTGAATAATGGCTGAAAAACCTACATGGTGCATCCATATATCCAATTATTCTGATGTGAGCTGATGACCAAGTCATGTCATGACCAAGTCACATGACCAGCTCTTCCAAAGTGGTGAGGGGTAATGTATTCATGACTGGGAGCGCAAACGGTAACCTTTTGGCTGTGCTGCATCTTGAATCTGTTTCTAAAACATTAATCATGACAGAGCCTGGAAGCTTGAGAGAGCAGACGTTTATTATGGCTGATAAATTAATGTTTGTTTACTGATACACATACAGCATCTCCCATGTCCCTATGCGGTTAATTAGCTGGTGCCATTTTCGCTTTCATTATGAATCTAATTATCTGTCATTACAACTCAGAACTATATGAGATGGATATGTGAACAATTACAAAAAGTCATGACCTGCAATCACAAGTGTCAGTTTCCAAAGTTCTGGATATAACTATCATCAGAGTTTATATGTTCACAGATGCATGATTGTTTTTTAATGGGTTCTTCTATAATATAGAACATATGTGAGCAATGTGTGCTTTATATTATGAAGCATTCACAGTCACAAGAAACAGCTTCATCCGAAAATAACTGTTGTTTCAACAGTGTAAAAATTTAATGATAAACAGACCAGTAGGATTTGACCAAAATGACTCTGAAAAAGATCTTGTTTTATTAACCGTCACTGAAATTCTCTTGGAAGTATATTATATGGAGATACAAGGTTTTAATCTGAACACAAGGTGTGTGTAGAGACTTGCTCATCCAGCATTTCTTCTGAAAACTAAAGTTTTGATGGAGGGATGTGGGACAGGGGACAGAGGTTTGTCTTTTCTAGGAGGCCTGAGGATGTGATTGCATTCACCAGTTGGAGCGTTAGTGAAGTCAGGTACTGATGTTGGTTATTAGTTCTGGATCACAAACACCCCATCCCAAAGGTACTGGATGGAGTTCTATCACTCCAGAGATCACTGTTCCACTACTCCAGGGCTCAGCACTCCCTCCAGACAAGGTTTGGTCCTGGGCACGGTGACTGTAGGTTCATGTATGTCTGCTCCATAGTGCCCAACTGTATTGTTTTTCTATGGAGCGATGGATGCACCTTAAAGTAACTTGAAAAATTACTCACTAGACGAGCTGTCTGGAAACTTTAGAGTGGCATTGATACCTACCACCACTACAGTACTGTTTTTTCAATACAATATGAGGTTCCAGAGAGAAACAGCCTGAATCCGGATCCTAAAATCCATCCCAGGCCACTACATAACCACAGATTGCTCAGATCAGGATCACCTGTGTACTAGACTATTCAAAGGAAGTGAACATTACATTTCCATGCAATGTGTTGCTGTTTTTGTCCTGCATACAAAGTGTTCCAATTTCCCCTGTCTGCCTTATTAATAACGAATCTTTTGTCTGTCACTTTGGAACTGTTTTCTGCCTGTTTGGATGTGATATTGGCCCACTGTTTCTTGGCTACAGCCATACGAATTAAACAAGACTTTCTGGTTGTGATCAATACAGTAGTAACTTCATTCAATCCATTCAATCATTTGTTCATTTATTCGCTGCTATTTTCAGGTCATCTTTAACTTTACATATTACATCAGAAGGAACAGTACAGTTTATGTAAAATATTCCAATGCTTTTTATGCTGCTTCGTATATGTTGCCAAAAATATTGACTCACTGAAATGACATCAGGAGTCTGAGGCCTATTTGAGTTTTAATCTGCATCATTTGTGACAGGTCCAAGAATGGGTTTTAAGCTAATAAAAGGCTTTAATCACACACTCTTAGCGGCCCTTGGTGTGACTTGTGTAATCCTTATCCCTGCATAGAGCCAAATCAAGTCCAGCGTTTGGCTGCTGTAGCTTCAGGGTGCGTTAGGTGCTAAGTTTGAGGGAGTTTTGCAGTCTTTCAGCTCATTAGCACCCTGCCTGAGTGTAATTATCAAGGTCTTCAGATAAAGGTGTGAATGCACCAGCTTGTGAATAAAAACCGTCTCTTCATTCAACCCGGTGTACCAGCCAAGCAACCTACCAGCCCATTGTTTCAGCTGTCTGTTCATTTTTGAGCGACGCGCACAGATCCTCTATGTATTAAGCTAGTCATTCACACTGATTTGATGCTCCTTGGCATTCAAAAGGGTAATGCTGCAGGAGAACGGATCCAATTAGAAATGAGATCTCATTAGGCCTAATTAGGCCTCATTCGCATAATAGCCATCATTTTTGTAAAGAGCAACATGTGGATAGCTTCTGTAAATGAGAAACATTAATGGAAATAAATGTAAAGTATGATAATCAGTGGACAAGGTGACAAGGTAAAATGCTGGCATGAGCTGCAACATCCTGCATATATAGCACATCAAAAATAAGAGACTGCATCGTTGTTTTTTCTGGTTATTGCTTTTGCTTGTGTGTGTGTAAAATGTGCATGTCACTATTGTTTTATACACTATTGACCACACTTGAAAGTTTGGAGAAAATTGAAAAATAATATATATAAATAATTTATTATACCTTGGAAATGTTAAACTACACAACACTCTCTGCACGTGTGACTCTGTTTCATCCATCAGAAACTGAATCAGGAGTGAAGCTGCTGGAATACAGCACACAGTAAAGCTGCTCTACACACACTACTGCACTCAACACATACAGAGGCGTTTCTTATTTTTACACACACACACACTGCAATAGTTCAGAAAAGAATAGCAACCTGTGCATTTGTGCATTTTACACACACACACACACTCTGTCAAAAATTGTACAAACAGTGAACAGAAAAAAAGGGAAAAGTGGTCTCTTGTTTTTTTTTTTGCACGGCTGTGTATACCACCCATATGTAAAAAGTCACTTATGCCTTAACAGTGTATCAGATATAAAAGTGTACTTGGTTCTTTTAAGTGTGCCACACAATTAGCTTCCTTGACTGATTAAAGCTGCCTTTGTGTAAATTGAGGTAATACTTATAATTGTACACAATATAAAAATGTAACCTTGAGTCACACATTAAATTATGGAAAACTACAAAATGGAGTACATTTAATTCCACCCAGGGCTAATCTTTAAATAGTTCTAAGCTGGTTTTTCATGGATCCGTCCTGAAGTCGGGATGTGATGCATTCGTTCGAGGAATGTTACTGTTGAAAGAATTAGACGCAGCAAAGTCAACTCTAGTCCAGCTGAGGAAATGTCCGCAACACTTGCCATGCATGCATATTTTCTCAGATAGCTGCAAATTATTCCAGCGCTAACTCAAACCGCAAATTAAATTTACCCGTACCAAGTAAGAGCATGTTTAACATACCAAGCAGCAGATTCTCAATTGTAATTGACTTGCTGAATTACTGTCACACTCTTTCCAAATGACATGAGCCTCCGAGTCGGAGCGCTGGATCCACAGAAAAGTGGGAGAATGAATAACTCGCAAGATTGGGTTTGGGGGGTGTGGGAGGATTGGGGGGTTGGTGGAGAAAAAGAGGAGGTGGAGAAGGAGAAAATGTGGTTGCTGAGGCGTATAATTAGCAATTACATTCGGTGTCATCAGTAATAACTATTTCAGTGCAGATCTGTGGGGTTAATGCCGGGTACTGGGACTGTAAATCAGCCGTTACACCTGCCTTCAATCAACCGGAGTGTCGAGACTGATATGAAGAAGAGCCACGGCCAAAACACTCGCCTCTGAGCCGATAAGCAATATGACCACCATCTGTTAGAGTGGCTTTCAAAAGCAATTTATTTCTCTGGACCTCAGAGCTGACCTCGCTTGAGAGGAGCAAATTTGTATGAAATCACATCGCAGGTACATCGGGGTGTTATTTGGGGGTTTTTAAGAAGTTGCCTATGAGGATCTGAGGAGAAGGTGCGTGCTCAAAGGGTAAGTGATAAGGTAAGAGGGTCATTAAAAGTGTGGTGTTGGGCCAAGCACCCAGCAAGCCAAACACATTGACGAGTGGATATTTCTCACCAAGTGGGACAGAATTCACTGAACACTTTGACCCTCATTATAGTTCACTGCATTCTGACGCTATAAGCAATTCCTGTGGCACACTAACAAGTGTCAGTCCCCTACATTCACAAAGTTTTGGGTGTTCCCGGTCAAATGGCTTGTTTTTGAAGTGATAATACCTTACACATTAACTCAACAGGGAACACACTTCTGCACTTTATATATATAAAAATGCCCTGTGCACATTTTATATACTTTCCTCAATATGTTAAACTCAAGAAATAAATAGAAATTGTGCACTAAATTAGTAGGAAGGTGCTACATTTTAAATTGCGTTGCCTCTAAACTTTTAAAAACATGCAAACTCTTTGCCTTGAATCAATCAAGTGAAATTTCTCACTAAAAGTAAGATTATTTCAAGCTTAAGCCACTCCAGCTTAAAACAAGCTTACTTTTATTAAGCAACTTTAGTTGAACTTTAAGGTGAACAGGGTGTACTTATTTTAATTTAGAAAATCAGTTTAGAAATCAATTTAGAAAATCCTTTGAATTATATGAACACTTGTAATGAGACTCAGCACTGAGTTACTATTATTTTGCTGTTATTCAAATATAATTACATCATAAATTATTACATTTATTTACATTTACATTGGATTCATGCTTCTACATCAACAGGCATCATGTGTGCATTGTGACATTTCTCAATGCAATATCAAAGCCATGACAAAAACATGGTAAAGATTAAAAAGGATGTTATTTTTCTTTCTGCAAAACGAGACTGTACAGCTCCAGAATAAAAAAATGGAAGACCACTTCAATTTAAATCTGCATCTCTATGAGTGTGACACAAGCTCCTCATTCTGCTTTATGAGGGACTGATTAGTGATCACCTGAATCACATCTTATTTAATGAGGAAAAGT
>JBBPCY010000018.1:9246120-9256144 GCA_037974405.1 Brachyalestes nurse
TCAGGTTCAGGGACTGGACTGGAAATGAGAGACTTTGAATGTCCTTCAGGAAGCCTGGAGAACTGTTCCTCAAGAACACATTAACATACAAGAAAGTCTGGATATTTAGAGGCAAAATATGAAGAAATGAGGGATGGCTGAAGACTTTCACACAGTACTGTATATAATAAGACCTCACCTTTATCAGGTATGTGATTGTACACTGGGAAAACAGTAAACAAGACAAACTCGCTGATTTAGAACTCACTGTTTTAATTGTACAGTCAATTAATAATTCTACAGGCACATTGCACAACGTCAAGTTGCAGCATCGAGCAAACAAACGTCCCGTGTCCACCGTACCCACCGGCGGCCACACACTGCATCAAGTAATCATCATAGAAGAACTGCTGCATATCAGGTTAAATAGCACATTTCTCATCCTACAAAAAAGTGCAATTAACAAAACACTGACCTCTGTTGTCTAAAGTCTGTTTTTTAAAGATATAAGTACATATGCACAAAACTATACAGTCCTGCAGAAACTACTGCAATATTTTGATTGCATCGCTAAAAACAGAACTAAATGGAATCATTTGACATCTCTATTCATCGATGCATTTTAGCTACCAAATGGAACGTTTTCGGTGTGCTTTTTACAAGTAAAATATGCTTAGTAACAGTGGAAGAGCACAAGGGCTTTGCAACTGGATGCATCATAAAATTATGCAAAAATCAAATATCTTAAAAAGTCTCTGCACCAGTTCATCTAGCAAAGACCACAGCAAAAGATCACCTTGAGTACATCAGCAAAACCTTCATCACCCAGTATTTTATAATAAAACATGGCATTTCTATTGCTACAATATATTAAGCAAGTAAACCTAAGGGATCTGTATTAAGAGTAGCATATATTAAGAGTACTGAAGAGATTCAAGATATTTTCTGCAAGGAATGTGTGGGAGTGGCTTATTTATTACAGTGGATGCAAAGAAAAGGAAACACAAAGAAAAACTGGGGTGAGATTAAATGAGGCCTTTTATCATCCTAATGTATAGCCTCGGTTGGTTAGGTCATGCTTGATGCTATGGCTTGAGGTAGCAGTATTTGTGAAGGTCCTATAAACTGGACTTATTTGATGGAATAGTGAAATAAATAGCTTTTTTACATATACGTAAATAACAGGTCACATTTATAGACTCTCGAATGATGTAGGATAAAGTTGTCACTGCTATAGTTTATAAGTTATGCATTGTTTATGTATAGTCAAATATGCTGGCCTTTAAAACGACATCATTACACTGCACAGTAACAGCGATGACAACATGTGCATTTATTACACAGACTACACAATAGGCTGCATTCTGTACATCAGAACTCTAAAACAGTAACTACGGGAGTGAAGGATAAAGGGAAAGTGTCTTTCTCTAGCTTCTGAAGTTAATAAAATGCGGTTTATAAGAAGAATGGTCAACACATCACTGTTCCTATATAAAGATTATGCTTTTTTTGGTTTTTCCGTTAATAAATGACAGTTACAGAGCTACACACGGACTTATTAAATGGCATCTGTTGCTCTATAGTACAGAATAGTATACATTCAGTAAATACAAATACGTTGACCTTGCAAATGTATGGTGAAGGCACATTCTTTCAAAGCATCACGTCAGAAACTCAGTTCATCTCAGTAGGCAAAAAATAAGCAAAACTTACCTCAGGTTAAAACACGTGTTAAAAAAATAATAATAAAAAAAAAACAGTGCTGGAAGCAATTTATTAGGTAATAAAATGATCTGAAACTGTTTTGTAGTCCGTGTCATTCTGGAAAACCTCTAGGTATGTCCTGCGTGTCCCAAAAAAGCTGAGCTACAAGCTGCTGTCCTGTAAGAGGGGCTCGTTGTCCTCATCGCTGCCGGGGGCAGAATTTGAACACTGGGTTCCGAGCACTGGCCCCGTCATGGCCCGCGCGCTGCAAGTCTTTACCGCCAGGCTGTGCCGTTCTGGAATGAAGACAGCCACCAGCAGCGCCAGGAGGACAGTGCAGGCTCCGAACAAGAAGGGAGGTCCTGGAATGACTGAACTCTGAAAGACAAAGGAGATGAGATTGTACACTTTTATCAAGTTCAGAATCAGAGAACTTAATTGATTCCAGAGAAAATGGCTTATGTTACGACTGCACAGACACAGAGACTCAGAAACAAGAACAATATTAAACAAAGCCTAGATAAATCCAATAGAAACTGCAGAAAATACACCATGCTATATACACAAATGCTGGATATAAATACTATAGATAAGTAACCTTCAGTTAAGTGAATTACTAATAAATGGTGGTTAGGAGTCTGTTATAGTAAGTAATAGAAAACTTCATGATACTGCACATGGTAAGACTATTGCACATAAGACAGCTGAAGAAAGTTTGCACAGTTTTCACATAAGCATTGAAAAAAGGAAACACAAATATATTCCATACTTAAGAGATTATTAAACCATGTTAAATCTTATTTTTACAGAGATGCTTCCATCCTCCACATCTATAAATGTACGTCCTCTACCCATCTGTGTTAATAGATGTACAAGCTGCTTTCTCCACAATCTTACAGCAACCTGCATCTCATTTCTTCTACCAAACAACTTATTACTCTCCTCAACCTTGAATAATCTAAATCAAGGTTGTTGTGATATAGACTAAGAAAAATGCACTGTACATAATTATAGCGCCACACATTTGGAATCATTTAGCATTACAGTTTGTAGATCAAGTATATCAAGCAGTGAGAAGTCATTAAATGAAAACATTATTTAAAGTAGTTGCTGATCACTGCTGAGCAAGCACATTATATTCTGGATATTCATCATACTATAACATCATGCACAGCTCAGTTCATCATTCTGGACACTATCTACTGACAAGATTTGACTAGCACCATACAGTACAGTACGGTGTGTACAGCACTCTTATATGATCAGCCACACCAAGTGCAATGACAAACTCAAAGCAAACAACAAGGACTGATGAATAAAAGTCATTCTAATTTCATAACATTCTAATTTCCATACCTCCTTATCACTGACAGTGGAGGTCGGGTCATGATCTATGGGGCCGATCTCGTTCAGCTCCACACTGAACAGAAAGAATATAAATCCAAACAGAGCTGGACCAAGACCATTGCACAGACCCCTGATCCCTGTAATCATTCCCTGGACTGCACCTGGACAGAAACAGAAAAGGAAATGAAAAAAAAACTACATCACTTCAAAGAAAACAGAAAAAAAAATGTATTAATTCATAATTTGAATGATTAATTCGCTGTAATATCTTCTGATTTGTCTGATTTTGGCAGCCTCACAAAATTCCACCAAGACTACAGTGTTGTACAAAAATATTCTATAAACAAGACTGTGAAGGAGATAAGACAGTGTGCTTTTTTATTATTTTTATTGCATGTTGTGGGGAAGGGACTGATGTAACGTTCTCTGACCGGCTATGAGTCCTTTTGACCTTTCATGTCTCGCTCTGGTGTCGTCTTACCCTGCTGGTCGTGATCTGTGCAGCGGGAGACCAGGGCACTGACTGCAGGGAAGGTGATACTGGACATGGCTGCCACTGTGCCAGCTGCCCACATCATCCTACAAGCATTTGTCATAGAAATGTGACAGTTATTTTTAAACCAATAGTGTCATGGAAGCATAAGACACACATCTCAAAACGTGACAATGCTGAAGTGCTTTCAAACAAAGGGATGAAGTGTAAGGATTTCAAACATGCAATGGGCTTTAAAACACTAGTCCATCTCCTATGGAGGCTGAAAAATGATTCAATACCTTTATACAGATATTCTACTGATAAATGCATGCAGTGCAACATACAAACAGTACAAACCAGGTTAACATTAGATGACTGGTATTCATTCAGTCACATTTCAATTGAAAATGAAAAAGAATCAGCCCCTCAGCCACATACCACTGATTCAGCTGTCAGTGACTTGATGACGTGATTTTTTTTTTAACGTTTTACTTTAAATAATAGTCATAAATAAGGACATGCCAGAATAATAAGAACCCTTTTTCTGTCCACCGTGTGTGAGCTCCCTTTACCCTGTTCATTAATGGACAGCATCCCCACAGGGCCACCAGTGAGAAAGTGGTATTTTGGTCATGGATCAATTGCAATATCTTCAAAAACCTTCAGAAAGAAGAAACGTACCATGGTTCTGAGCCAAACCCGTACCAGGCCAGCTGGAGGAGCTGAAATCCAAGCCCCAGTAACACAGTATTCTTATTTCCAATTTTCTTCATGAGCACACTTAGGAGCAGAGTCTGAAAGACAAACCACAGTAAACAATTACAGCAAAACATCACAAAATATTATCTACTACACTGCCAGCACAGTATAAACAGGGGAAATGGACAGAGACAGTTTTATTGTTTGAAATAAATGTGAAAAACATTTTCAGATATTTTATCCACACCTTCATACTATACACAGATACTTACAAAACGGACACTGAAATATACACAAAGAGATTACACAACCCCACACACGCACAAAATACAGGTACACACACAATACAGGCAGGTACACACACAAAATACAGGCAGGCACATACACACTCGCGCACAGGCACTCTGAGGTCTCAAATATTATACTTTTTTTGTGATTACTTGCATAATCGTATTAATTAGTCATGAATTGTGTCCCTAAAAAGAGGTGCTTTTTTTATTTAAAACGTTTTATTAAGGCTAACTGGGCAAGGTGCACTTATTTCGGAATTTGCATTTGATTGAAAAATCTGTATGTTATTCGTAGCAAGATGCATGCAGTTTATGTATTTTCAACATCTAATACACAACAAATATATTATAAAAATCAGTGAGTGTGTGCAGTAATTACGAATAATAATTTATAATATTTTTTTAAATCATTAGTCTTAATTATTCCCTTTTATTATTACTGAGTGTTATCCCATTTGAAGAATTACTCTTTTGTCATACTATGTGCTACTGGTAGCAGACCAAGACGCAATTTATGTTAGAAGCATTTAAAAACCGATCACTGTGCCAACACAAAGAGCAAGTGCAGTTTTATGGTACAGTGATACTTTAGGTATAAAAGTATAGGTATACTGAATATATTTTACTGGTAAGAACAAAACATACAACAATAACACTTTACCTGTGCTATAATAGAGAGAATTCCAACCATCGCTATAAACGCTGCAATCGCAGCTGAAGAGAATTTAATGACCTGAAAATAAAACACAGTTTCAAACCTCAGCACAGAATGTAATAACAAAATTTTCAAAACAACTGCAGTTCAGTAAATACAACTCTATTCTATTCTAAATGGAAATAGGTAACACTGTAACACTGTACTTACCTGTCTTAGATATAAAAAGAAGCTGGAGTACTGTCCTGCCTCTGGCAGGTATGACAGAAACACTGTGACAAGTATAAGTAGCACTGTGGTGTCTTTACCCACTTTTCTGAGAGACTGTAGAAAATAAAGGCAGAAATACACTGGATTATTGCACTCGATACATACAATTTAAACCCAGAAAAGTGAACATACTGCACTACAATATGGTAAAAATCTAAAACTCACGCCGAAGGGGTCAGCTTGCTCCCAAGAAATAGGAAAACCCCACGACGACAGTCTCATTTTGTCCGGCAGGGACTCTGGCACAACCAGGAGCACGAAGAGAATATCGATTACAGCGATGATGGTGGCCACCAGTGCGACCAGACTGTCCCCGTAGTTGGCAGAGAGGTAGGCCCCGATTGCAGGACTCGTCACTAAACTGGCAGCAAAAGTTGCTGATACCTGAAAACCAGAAAACACAGTAAAAGACTAACTCAGTACTCAGGTTCACTATCATATATGGTGGTCAGTATAAACAGAGCTGAATGATTTGAAGAAAATACACCATATGGACAAAAGTATTGGGACACTCCTGTTTTTAAGGGTTTTGGTTAGGCCCTGGAACGGAGATTGTGATCCAGACCTTCTCATCCAACATCAGTCTCTGACCTCATAAATGTTACAGAATGAATGGACAGAAATTCCCACAGAAACTCCAAAATCTAGTGGAAAGCCTTCCAAGAAGAGTGGAAGCTGTTATACCTACAAAGGGGGACCAAATATATGTATTTGAATGCAATGTTAGTCCCTGCTGTTGTAATTTCCCAATACCTTTGTCCATTCAGTGTATCTAATTGCATTTTCTGAGGGGCAATATTGTGACTGCAATTCAAACTGCAGTAATTTTCCAGGAAGGTCTAGGCCTTTTTGTTTGTTTGGATGATAAACAAACTGAGGAAGCACAAACTGTGAACGAAGTGTGTACATGATACTACAAGTGTAAGTGGTTCTGGCTGCTTCTCATTAATCTACTACTGGCAGTTCACAAGTTCTGTGTTAAAAGGTAAAAAGCCCCTGGGCAAATCTAACTGCTGATGATGTGGGCTATTATTAAACCTGCTTTTGAAAACTGAACTCCAAATCGCAATTTCAGTGTAAAAATGATTCATCTTTCAGATTTAGATGAAGAAAAAAAAAACATCACACATTACAAGGTAAGACTGTATTAGAGGGTTAGAGTAGAGAACCAAATGATCAAATTGATGATGATTTTGGTTAAGGCTGAAGTACAGACTGTTACATACTTTCAGGTCATGCTTAGAACATAAATTTGTATTTCTTTGTTTCTCATTAGCATGTTGGGAGTCAAGCGCCTCTTCAATTAAAATGACTGGGATGCAAATATTAGAAGATGTGCTGCAAAGGCAAGTATAAAAATACGGCATGGGATACAATTAAACAATAAATGCAAATTTCCTTTTATGAAATGGAAAATTCAAATTCCAAAATCTGACTGACTGAGGCATGTTAGAAACACCCAAACACATTTATACAAACTGAATTCTCTACTCAGGCACCAAGACAATCATGATTACTGTTGTTCATGGAAAAATCTATTCATGTTTAGCAACTATAGCCTACTGGGAAACCCATTTCTGAGGATGTGTCTTAAACAGTAGGCGGAACTTAAGAGTGGAAACTACAAGCACACTGTGACGGACAACTGAGGGAGGCCTTTTTATAATTCTCTTTTTGTGCCATGATTTACTCGAGAAGCACACATTCAAACAATCTTTCTGAATAACCACAGCAATGTTTTATTATTAGTAACACATTGGGATCTTTAAATCTTGAGCTGTCAGTATTTTGCATAAATGAACAAACACATTAAAATATTTGCCTATGCTTTGAGACTGTTCCGATTAGGTTTTCTTTCATTAAGAAATGTTCTTCGCAACTTGATTCTAATGAATTCTAATGCAACTTAAGTATGCCATGTGCCACTGCAAGCTTTAGTCATATAATAATGGCTATTAGCTAGTTTCCTTAATTAGTTAATGTGCGCATAAACACAAGCTAATCTGGCAGCAGGTCTTATATTCAAGTGCCTCAGTATTTAAAAGCAATCGCACACAAGTATGCCTCACAGGCTCAGATTCTCCACTTTCACAGCAAGGTCATATTAACGTCTAATCCAGGTACATCACTTAATGCATACCTGCAGAAAGCTTTTTTAATGAAATGCATAAAGACACACACCCTGAGCTGAATGGGGCTTCCAGTGGTTCATTAAGGCAATTAAGGAAGCATTCCAGACTAATGTATACACTTTACAGCACAATAACAACTTATTGCACTATAATATAGTCAAATATTGTATGTTTTTGCATATTTGGTCTTCATGCATGTTCTCTTACCAATCCATAGGCTGTGCTTCTTTCATGTTCCTCTGTAATATCTGCCACATACGCAAATATAACAGAGAACGTCACTGAGAAGAGTCCAGATACGGAAATGAGGGCAAAATACCACCTAAGGAGAAACAGAGATACTAGTTTAGAATATTGTTTTTCCTGTCTTTTGAAGAACTATTGTCAATGACTTGTCTGGCCAAGAGATAGGTAGGACTTTTACTTAAACAACAAAAAAATCTAATCTAGAGTCCTATAGATGTCAAATTATGAAACTGTGAACTTCATTTACTGAGAGTCTCAGTGAGATGTGAAGGATAGAAATACTAGACCCACTATGCAATGCATTGTTTACATAAAATACACACACACTATTTCAGCCATTTTAACAAACACATAATGAGAGTTTCCATTAACTATATTTTCTTTTGGATTTGCAAGCAGTGTAATAATGTTAAACTGTTAATAAATTAACCAAATTTTTTGCTGGAAGTGCAACAAATGGTCTGTGTTGACGCTTGAGGTGTCAGACGTCATGCTCAGCTTTGTTTGCTGTTCCATAAAGAACCAAAGTTATTAAAATTTATGTAATAATTATAACCACTACTGAGACTAACAATGGAGTTACACACAAATGCCCATAAAGAAATGCCCAAATTTCTTTTATTTTAGGTCTTAGAAACGGAAAAAGAAAGAAATAAACAAACAAAAAACCACACAAGATCTCAGAATAATCTCTGCCCACAAGTGGGTGGGGACAACTCACAGTGGGAGGGGCTCTGGAGAGCGGCAGAGCAGAAAAAGCACTAGTTATGTTTTACTGAAAATTTCACTGGTTATATTTACTGAAATGAGATTTTACTAATACACTGAGTTCTAAACAATCAAAATAAAAGAAAACTAAATCACTACATAAAATGGTCTGTAAAGCTGTGCAATAGCTATTTCTCTCATCTACGGACCTGCAGTGGGCAATAAGCAGCACTCATGGACGCGCTCACATGACAGCCATGTGAGAGCACACAAAGAGTACAGTGTGGCCTGAGCCTGCAACTCCTACCAGGGGCTTATCCTCATCAGTGGGATGGGGGCACAGGTGAAGAACACTGTCAGCAGCAGGAAAGACTTTCTGCCCCATACATCTGACAAGGCACCAATTAAAGGAGCGCTCATAAACGACAGCAGTCCCTGTACAACAAAAATCCATCAAAGAAATACAGTGTAAGTTAAACTTGTGAAATCCATTATTATTTGAAACCAATTATTAAAAGTTTCAAAATAACCTTCACCTTAACCCCCTGAATGAGTCCATTCATGAGAAACGTGTGCTGTGGAAATGTTTCATGCAGCACCTGAGGAAGAATAAAACAAAAACAAATATAATCAAAGGGTTTTTTTTATTACTTTTAATTGGTTTTTAGTACTACAACATACTGTAATAGAACACAAAAGAAGGGCAACAACAACACTAATACATTAGGCAGGTTTCCATTAACCTGATTAATCTAAAAACATGGAAATGTGTGAATTTGAATAAAACCCTTACACTGGTAGTGTTCCTGGAAATTTGATGAAGGAATGTTTCGCAAAATCAAAACGGGCATACGTTTCCACTGACCCGCTTAATTTAATAATGTGCAATCGGAAAGTGTGAATTTTAAAAAGAAGAAAGCTAACACTGGTAAAAAGTTTCTGAGCTCTGAGGTGGTTTTTACAGAAAATGATTGCAGTAAAAAAAAGTAGTATTTCATAAAAGTAAAGTCAGATGATGTGGTCTGACACACCCCATACGCACATCTGTTAATGGTAGTTTTGCTTACAACAAAAGTCTCAGCTGCCTCTCTGTACTCTACACAGGCAGCCAGTTCATAAAGAGGGATGGCTGCACTCATCTCAGTTGGAACTTGCTCTCGGACATGATTCAGCAGGCACCACAAGGTGTCCTATTGCATTTTATAACTCATTAAACGTTGTGCGAGTCATTCAGAAGTTCAGAAGGACCTACAAGATCACTGCAGGCTTTGCAGAAATCCCTAATATGAGTGGGTTGCCTTTACGCTATTACAAGCAAGAGGAGCCACCAGCAGTCTTGGGATTCGAACTCACAACTCTCTGATCCCATGTGGCGTGTGAGAATTCTACCATTAAACCACCAAGGCTGATGTAAACAGGACAGGGCAGCTGGTGGCCTAGTGGTCTGTCTCTGTAACTAATGACTGTAAGACTGTCCCTGTAACTAATGACTGTAAGACTGTCCCTGTAACTAATGACT
>JBBPCY010000018.1:9256244-9272795 GCA_037974405.1 Brachyalestes nurse
TCTAACTGAAGTCCTGAACCAGTGAAGAAACAGGAGCAGATGATTCCAGATGATCAGGCGGTGATCAGTATACTGGTAGTGCTGAATGCACACATACATAAACATCTGAACACTTGTTCCCATTTCTTTCATTTAATTTACTCAATACGCCAAAGATGAGCAATTTCTTTATATTTAGGTTTTAAGCAATTTCCTCCGGGATCAAGACAGTTTTCTGATTCGACAGTTTGAATGAGAAAAAATAATATTTTTGCACCAACAAGATGATTCAAAGCAAAATTTAAATAAACGTGGACGTTTGGACAGTACTGTGTGCAAATACACAGACATTTTATATAAATATACATACACACATCTATATATATGGACACAAGGATACAGGGCCTTAATGAAACACCCACATTGATGACTGTGTGTGAGGTGGGTTTCACTAGCTGGGTTTATCATGTGGTCTCTCACATGACAGCTGCACAGAGGCTAACAGAGTCTAAGGGTCACATGGACTAAACTGCAGCCCTCCGAGACTATATTACTGAGTGTCTGTCTGTCTGATTAAAGCCCAGAGAAGAGGTCCAGAAAACAAACTCCTTCTGCAGTCTGATTTACACCCAGCTGTCATTATTTTCATCCTTAACACACCAATATCATCTGCAAAAATCTCCAGCTCAGACAGGGAGCCATGCAACACCTAATTTTAAGCCTGATTCTGTGACTTCGGAGAAAATGAAAACGAAAGGAGCAGGAAGGGCTGTGTTTTAGTGCTGTTTTAATATTCCGCTGGATTAAAGCTCCAGAACCCAGATCATCCAAAACCGTGTTCCAGACATGATTAACATTATTCTGCGCCTGGTTAATAATTTATATTTATATTTACAGATAAATGTCTTTATTCCCCCTCTCTCCTTCTGGTTCCGTTATTACTCTCACCACTTACAGACTCTCGGATGCTTCTGACCAGCATGGTGCCGCTCCCCTGCTGCTCCTGGGTCTCCTGGGTCATCTTACATGGTGCTATATACTCCAGAAGAACCGTCCATGTTGCCAGAGTCGCATAATTCACCCACTTTAACACCAAAACGGCCCAACTTCAAACCAAACTTGCCACACACCAGCCAAACATTTCCGGCCCTCTGCTTCTTCCCCTTCTCCTCCCTCCTCTATGGGAGGGGTGCGAACATTTCTACACACACCGCCCTCTACAGCAACCAGGCGGCAGTCAAGTCATGTCTACTACACAATATGGACAAATGTATTGGGACACACCGCTAAATTCTTGAATTCAGGTGACCCCTCACTTTTGTTTTCAGTAAGAGAAGTAGATATAAATACTACAGATAAATTACTGAAGTAGTTTACTCATACAAAATAGTGTTCTGTTACATACTGAGTCTGTTATTGCATTAATGAAATAAGTAACGTTAGTGATACTGCACACATACTGGGCAAAACTCCTCAGGTAGATTAGCAGACCTTAAAATGACCACTTTTTCACTCATCTAATGACATCTATGTGCACAGTCACGGTACAAATCAGCTACTGCTGTATGTTCTGGGTGTGTAGCATGCACTACAATTATGCTAGAATGTACAAGAAGTTGTCCTGCTTTTTGTTTGAAAAAACCCCTCTTGAAAAGGCTTATTTGCTCACTTCTTACAATATAAAAGTACATTCTCAAGATGGGAACTGGGTGTATTTCTGAAGATGAATGTTTGCATAGTTGGAGGCTTTAACAAGCTACTTCATCACATATTTAGATAGAACACTGTTGGTGGAGTTTAATAAGATTCTTTGTCTCCCCCAAAATTAGGAACAACATTTTCTCTGTAGCACAACCATGTTGGCTTTGTCCTGGCATTGTACAGTTTTGCGAGAATATACATTTGGGAACTGTCCTTAATCACAAAGTCATGTTCAATGCTGTATTTTGGTATTACGACAAGGAAAATTGTGTGTTTATGTTTCAGCGATTAAGTGAGGACTGAAGTATGAATATGTCAAGTAGAGCTTTTTATGTCATACGATCAATCTGTTGGAAAAAAGGCAATCTAGACTGTTTAGGTTTTTTTGTGTGTATGTGTGTGTATATACCTTGTAATTTTTAAATAAAAAAAAATGTTAAAAAATAAAGTTAAAAAACATGTTTTTTCTGGTATGCCACAAACCTCACACTGATGAATCAGTATCAAAAATGAAAATAATTTAGTCCTGTGCACTCCAATCTTAACCTGCCCATCTAAAACTGTGACAGACCTCTAAATAAAATAAAGGTGGGGGCCTAGTGTCTATATCCTGAGTTCCAGCTGTTCAGTATGTCCTTCCTTATAAAAGCCTTCACTGGCCTTCCCAGCAAGACACAGGCATCTAGAAAAGACATGAGCAAGTCGTGTACCAACCAAAAAGCTTTCTCCACCCCAAGCTCTACCATAGCCCAACAAAGAAATCACAGACCAAATCCTCACGTACAGACTACTGGGAGATCGAAAGGACAGATACAGAGTCTGAATGTTGAACTGCTCATCCAACCACACATTCTACTCACCTGCAATCCTAATATAATAAACACCATCTCCAGGGAGAATACTGACAAACCTGGTGCAGACTTCTTTGAAGGAGACGCATTAAAAGTCAAGAAATATCGATACTCCAAATGTTGGGGTATAATAAAACTTTCTTTGGCATTTTGAGAAATGGTATAATAGATATATTTATCTATTATACCATTCAGCCATCCTGAACCATCGGATGGCTTATAAACAATGAGTACTTAAATTAAATTCTGGACCTGACAATTGGAGTAGTGTGCCTTCTTTCTTGTTTTTTGTTAGAACTCTAGCAGCAGCATATAACTATAGCTGACTTATGGTCTTTTCTAGAGGCCAATGAAAAAAATGTATGCCCATTTTATGCCCTGACTGTCTTGAGTGTCTTGAAAGGCACTTTTAAATAAAATGAATAATGAAAAACAGCATTGCAATAGTCAATCCTGCAGGATATAGTCATGCATGAGTTTCTCCATATCTTACTTTGACACAAAATCTGTGACCTTATCTGTGTTCTTGAGAAGCCAGAATGCTGATGTAATTGTGTTGTAGTGTTAATGTGGCCACTGAAACTAAGATCCCCATCAATGATCACACTGCTCATTTTGGTATATTTTGCAAGCTTTATTGCGTTAGATTTAGACAGGTGCTCAGTTCAACCTTCCTGCTTCGTTCATAAACAGAACTATCTTTGTTTTGTCCTTAATTAAGTAAAGGACATTTTGTTGTTTCCAGCCATTTACTTTTTCAAGGTATACACACAACGAGTCTATGGGACTGAGATCATTCGGTGAAAGAGTTGGACGGACGTGAGTATCGTCTGCATGTATCCACCTTGTATTTGGCTGAGAGGAAGCGTGTGGAGGCCGAACTACATTGGCCTAAGAATGGATCCTTTCTGGGACTTTGTACAGCACAGTGGTTTTTCTGATTCTTTAAACAGAGAAAATACTCGTGTTTTCTATGTATGTCCTGAGCCACCCGAGCCTCACTGAATTTTTTAATCTGTCTAGAAGTACGGTATGATCAACAGTAAACTCAATTTAACCCCAGGCTGTCAGGCTAAGACACTCTTCATGCGTCTGGTTATTTTTATATAGGCAACACAGACATTATGTATTCCTGTTTATTTTTGAAAGCTGACTCTCAGACTTTCCTCTTAGTAGTGTCCTGTGTCTTAATTAGTATTAGTAACTGATAACATAATTACACGCTTTCGGGAGTACTGCTCCAGCAACAGAAATAGATCATGTTAGTCTTACTTGACCTATGGTTAAGACCCTGGGCTTAGAGTATATCATGCACTAAAGAAATGAAATGTCAAGCATGTGCTATCAGATTTGTTCAGCACACCATATTTTCCAGAATAGCGTTGGCCCTGTCCCCCAGAACACAGAGCTGAGATGGTGCTAATGTGATTTAGATCAATGACAAATACAACAGACTAGTCTCTTACAGACAGCGCCCCGGCTGACCTCCCCAAACTAAAATAACCTGTCTCTGTTTCCTCGCCATTTGATTTCGTTTTTAACCAAGAACAATAGACGCCAGTCTTCCGGGCGGCAGTGTACTTCAGCCATCACTCAAAGGTTATTTAACATACGCAACATGTTTTCCACCTCTTTGTTCAAAGGCAATGTACACCTTCTCAAGCATGATGCTTCATGCATAACCTCACTAACCCATTTTTGGTCCAAGTCAGTCTAAATTGCGGGCTGCGGCTGCGAACCTGATCCGTACATCAGAGGTTTTGTCCGCAGTAATAAGATCCAAGGCCAACAGCATTGCTTTGCTGCTTCCATATTCACATTTGTACTGCCAGCTACATTGGCTGTGATATGACCATTTAAATTGCATTAGAAGTTGATGCTGACAATCTCCAGTGACACTCGCGGAAGCATGCAAAGGCATGTGTGGTGCCCATGATGGGGAGTGGACAGGGAAGGTGGTGCTTATTATGACTGCGACACCTGTTGAGTATTACAACATTGTTTCAAGTCTCCACTAATCTGAATGTCATCTGATGCAACACGGTGCACAGTGGGAATTATGGCACGATTCCACTGCAGCTTCCAGCAACATCTCAAACATTACTTTAGTCCGGCTGCTTCTTACATATACCTCTCTGGGGAGGGAACTAGGAAGGTAATCTTCCATTCTGGAACTACCATTACAGGCAACCACGACTCTGAACCAAGGAACACTGAAAGACGGCCGCCCTTCATTAGGTTAGTCTCAGTGTGCCAGTGTTTTTCTTCTTGTAGGCAACCTGAAGATACTAAACCAGCAAGAACATCCTGTGGAACCAACATCTGGAGCATCAGGTGGTCGTAAGATACCGTGATGTGATGCATTGCCGTGCTTTACTAGATGTTTTTAAATGCGGTTAAATATTCCAGCTTATGTTAGTGTTTGAATTGGATTCCTTCTTCTTTGTCCTTGTCCTCAGTGTGTAGGAAATGTCTCATTCATATTACTTGGTTGCTATTTTCCTTATATTGCCAGTTATTTGTAAATGACTAAATTTCACAGTTTCTTCTGCTCGCATAGGAAATGAATGCAGCACTGATTCATGACAAGCTGTTCATCAAAACATTCTGGGAACAAAAAATTTCAAATCACACCCAGATGACAGAAAATGAGGAAGAAAGGATGAAGAATAGTGCTCTAACAAAGTAAGAAAGTTTTATTTTATGTAAATTATATATATATATATATATATGTGTGTGTGTGTGTGTGTGTGTGTGTATAAAATTGCATTCTTATGACAGCATTGAGCAGATTTGACTAAAGCAGACTCACAGATTTAAAAGCGTTTGTCAAAAGCGTTTCCAATAAAATATAAACCAACTGTGATTGAAATGTCAGTAAGGAGGTGTGCTAGTGAGGTTTTAGCGTTGTTTTGCTAAGCCTTTTACACCAGCCTGTCCCACACTGAGATCACGACCAACCATCCAGAAACAGAGCTGGGCAGTATGACAGTATGTCTCATTATCGCAACAAATTACATCACAGCATGTCTCCAAAAGAGTTTCGAGTTTTCTGTCAGTACATGAAGAACACTGACCATCTGCACGTTTCATTACATCACGACTGGACAGTTCAGTACAGTGTGATTGTATATTTATATCCGACACTGTGTTCTTCCTAGACACCTTATCAATGTCAGAAAAAAAATAAACACAGCATTGTGAAAATTTCATATATTTGCCATGCCGTGCATTTCAAGCTGGAAAGTGAACCGTCTATTTGAAGATGTTAATGTTACGAGGACTGGTCTCTATTACAGATTCTGCAGGATTGAGTGAGTTACTACTGGCATTACATTGCATGGACTGATGCCAGTATTAACAAGCTAACACTGCGGTTAAAGTAACATATCAGATCACTGCTGTACCATGAGGTGAAATGCTGTAATTTGTATTTTAGGCTCCGTGACGAATGGCTTATGCGCCTCGAGAGTCGAACAAAACATCTGAAGAATTTCAAGGACGGGCTTGCAGTGAAGGCAAACCTAGTCAAGCAGACGAACCAAGAATGACTTGGAATTTCTGAGCTCATCAATAAAGTCGGCACAAACTCCTTCATGCAACTTTGCGTCTGTGTCTGTTCTGGTCTTTTAAAATCTGAGTGTTAACAGAAGCTTTTCATCACCATGATAAAACTAAATTGACCAACAGGAGCGAGGAATCCAAGCAGCACTCCCACATCCCGCGTCAGTACAGTCCTCTAAAACAAACAGGTGGTGTGAAGGGCGCGGGCAAGCATACGCTGTCCCATCGCCAAAGAAATGTCGAGCATATCAGTGTGTTTAGTGCCGCGTCCAAGCACGTAATCCGTTAATGACCTCAAAGAAATATTTTACCTCAGGCCAGATTTTTCTTTCTTCCTCTCCTTTCATGTTTTTTCCACTAATGTCACCCCTGCCCATCTTATTTTAGGGATAAGGGAAATAATACTGCAGGTGTTATCCTCTTTAAATTTTAAAAAAATGTAAAAAAAAAAAAAATTGCCTACCATGACCAAATATCATATAAAACAAAAACAACTTACAGAGCAGGTGCCTAATCAGAGATGGTGCTATACTGAATAAATAAAATCTGGGGAAGATTAAAGGATGAATAGTTCCTCATTTTAACACTCGCTGTCCATCTGTAACCATTTAATTTAAATAAACACTAAATTGTATAGGAATTATATTACAAATAGTTATATTACAAACCTATAAATAGAGAACCTACCAAATTCTTCTCTTAATTAAAACAAATACTGATAAATTCAGTCTTCAAAAATAAAAAAAATGCTTTTAAAGTATTTTAATGTAAATTGCTTGCTCTTTTTTCCCCAAATTTCAAAATTCTGAAAACTTATACTACTAATCACTTTAGGACAGAAATGTGTTTTTGTTTTCAAGAATATTTCAATCTTTCAGGCACACAACACAAAATGAATTAAGAAAAAAAGGTCAATTTTGTATATACAATATTCTTTAAAACAGATACTTTGGATCCATGTAGACAGTTTGTTTGTTAACGTAAAACCAACATTAATGTATGAACAGAATAAACAACTACGTTTTGAAAACCAACTGAAAAGATCCCGAAAACACAGATGTCTTATCAGAAAGTTCATGTATTCAGCGAACGATAGAATTAAACTGAATACGCGATCAAACAATAGTACACTCCTGCACATCATTCACTGTACACTTGGCCTTTACATGTTTCCTTCTGTTAACAAATAAAACCCAAGGAGTCTGTAAAAAGAAGGTCTAACACAACTGTCAACAAAATACACGTCAGAAACGAAGAGCCTGTTTGACTGTACATAAAGTTCATTAAGACAAGTAACAAACTTCTATCGTTTCTCATTTTCGCACTAATCAGATACCAAAATAAATCAACTCCTTTTAAGGCAAAAGCTTTTACTTCTTCTTCTTCTTTCCTTTCTTCCCTCCTTCTCCTTGTTGCGCTCCCGAGTCACTTCCTCCACTCTTCTGCGTTCTAGTCTTCAGCTTTGGGATCATCTCCGCCACATAAAACATAACGTCTTTCTCTTTAAAAAAAAAAAAACAACAATTTATTAAAACATAAATAAACACTGAAAAAAAGTATTGGGACGCCTGATCATTGCACCAACAGAGACTTAATGGCATTGTGTTCAAACCTTGAAAAGTGTGTGGGGTGTGTGGTAAAGCAGTGGTGGATATTTTTAGTGGACTGACTGGAATGATATTTTTTAAATATCTTCTATTGGAAAGAAACGGAGATAAAGAAATACTCAATGTACAGAGAGATATTTTAAAACATGCCTCGTCTGTGGGTTGTGGTATTTTAGGTCACTGAAAACCTTCCATTACAATACAAGCCGTTACGTCCTTTATGCTTGTTATGTCCTATTAATGTCCTTTGAGTGCATGAGGTGAAACGATCGGATTTGCGGCCCCTGAACGACTTCCACACCACTGTCTCACAAGTGTAGTGAATGTTATACACAGCACCACCTGATCTGTACCGTGACTGTGTGCACATTTTATGTCATTAAACGAGTGATAAAGTGGTCATTTTGCCATCTTCCTCGCTCGGTTGGGATGTCATTCTTCTTATTTATCAGTAAAAACACAGTTTTAAGTTTTGAATATCTACAGTATATGTGCAAGACCACTAAATCTATCACCTTTACATGCAGTAACAAATTATCCAAATTTTTATTTTGACTTTTGACTTGTTCTTGTCTGTGCAGTCCTAACATAAGCATTTTTTTTCTGACTGATTCTGTCCCTTAGCCTGTACGGGCTCTGCAATACAAACAGCATGAACTAGGCTGGGCTGAATCTCAGCTGGATCTCCCCACTAGTGCACTGCGTAGGTCATGAAATTATGGCTTCTACACATAAAGTGTACTACACGTCTGATGGAAAGTCAGTCATACATAAGTGCAACATTATTTGCATTATTTGTGTGTACGTCTGAAGAATTACTGCCTGTTGATCTGACACGATCCTGAGGACAACTGTTGTTCATTTTAATGTAGACAGAGATTTTTCAAACTGCTTATAGGGTTGTTTAAATAATGAAAGAATATGCACAGGTGGACTAGGCCCACAAGAAGTACTAGCTTAAGGTAACAAACACAAAGAGCAGAAATAGACCACATAAACGTACATTAAACTACATTTTAGATTTGAACTAGTTGCAGAAAATGATTAGCCCACATATACTGCACACAGTGTGACTAGAAACAACACTAACCATATAAAGGTATTCACCTTAAAGTTCAAGACGGTCAAAAAGGCGAAAGATCCATGGCACATATTGAATCTGACCAATACCAAGATTATGGATCTTCTAAGGCAGAACAATAATGATGGGTTCAGCTTTGGTTAGGTTTTGTAGAGACTAGGGACATCAGAACACACAAATTGAAGGCTATGGGGTCTGAAGCAATAACCAAACACAGTGGATTATTCGACAGACTGTACTTTAACACTTACTGCAGGTGAACTTCTCCTGACACAAGCTTCCATCTTCCTCTTTGATTTGAACTCGCACTCTTCCCCGGAACTGTACGTCTCTGTTCCATTCTCTCGGATACATCTTGTTCTGTACAATCACACACACACACAATTTTAAGGTGTTTTTCATTCACTCAGTAGTTGGAATACATACACAAAACCCAGCAGACAGGTGTTTCAGGAGATTACAGGCTTCAAAGCAGACAAAAAGGGCTGGTGGTCTGAAGCCCAGGTAGGACACCAGGACTGTTGCAATAACTTTACCTCAACTTCTACATTCACCCCTGCAGCAAGCAGGACATCCTTGATTTCACCACATGAAGGGTTTTCTACAGCCTAGGAGAAAAAGGCACAAAAAAAACCGTGATGACAAATATCAAAACTAAATTACACAAATGAGATCGGACAGAAACATATGAAAGAAAAAAAAGCACAGATTTCTCTAGGACATAGGCCTATTCATAAGAAGTGATAAAATAAACAAATAAAATAATAAAAAAAAGACATGTACCCACACACCTTTTCACTTGGTATTCTTCGACCCTCCGCCAAGGTCTTTTTGCTGTTAATGTAAGCTGGATATATACACAAGAACCTGGAAGAAATTCAGAATGAATCTGATCAGATCAAAAGTCAATCTAGTGCACCAGATGTCAGATTTATTAAACATCATTCACTCACAGCAAAGCAATTTGCAAAAGCAATTTGGAAAGTAGCAAAGCAATTTGGAAAGTAGTATCTTACACAATCTACAATATTAGCAGAATCTTACACACTCTACAAATACATGAGCATAGGAAAACCATGCAGAACTGAGACCAGAGATTTGGAGTTGACTCCCAAGTCTAAAATGGCTGGAATTGGAAATCTGGCTCTTTTTGGAACTGACTGCCCTACTCGCTTCAAGCCATGTGAAATAAAACGGTTCATATCCATGATGTTATTTATAATTTATCATTGTTATTTAATGTATTGCTTCTTAAGACAGCTTGACAAGCCAATATCTCGTCCAAGCTCTCATTACTTAATCATGAGGGTGCAATCTCTGTGGTTTTGGATTATTTTTTCTTATGTGGCACCACTGTTTTGTTTTTGTCCATTTTAAAAAATTATCAAGTACAAAAACTGAGACATCAATACACTATATTTAAGTCTATTATATTTTTATTTACCCCTCCCCCTATCTAAACCTCCATAAAAGTGCTAAACAAATAAGACTCAAAGTAATTGTGCATTTTCAGCAACTTTGAGCTGCATGTATCAGCCTAATTTCTACTGGACCTGTAGATAAAAAGTTTTGGAAAGAATTTAAAGTGCTAAGGAGCTTAAAGAGATGAAAGATCCAGCCAAAGACCCTTAATACAGTACTATACAATACAGCACAGTGTGGGGAAAAAGACATTGATTTATGTCTTTTCATTCAATTAATTACATTGAAAATGAATGATAACCAAATACACATTTAAAAATTGCCTTATTTATCTATAGTGTTTATATATAATAGTTTTACGTGTATAGTTCTTGTGTCTCTGTGCAGTCGTAGAATAAGCAGTTTCCTATGGGATCAACATTCTGATTCTGAAAACATTCTACAGAAATAGGCTAAAACCAGGACTGGTATTATCACCAAACTGCTGATGTGGGTTATTTGGGTACAGATATTACATGTCCACTCCAGAGTTTTGTTCAAGCTGCGTGGATTCACAGCTTTGGTTAAACCAGCAGCGGAGCTTTCCAGGCAGTTCGAGCACAATCCTGGAACGGATTATTACTATCTGGACTTGGACTACCCAAGTCTGCCAAACTGGTTGGCTTTAATTTAACTTATCACTCATTTGCTCGTTCAGCATTATACAGTACAGAGTCAGAATCGTTCACTGTGTTGATCTAGGCTACATTTCATAAATAAACGTTGAAATGACAGTAAATCTCCCTCTGCCTGGTCTGGAGCTATTTGGACACGTTATCATTCCTCAGTCGTCCCGGTCCAGTCCGGCCAGGCTCAGACTCTCACACTCACCTCTTCCTATCTGCCGGGTTCGTGGTTAAATAAGCCATTTTACACCGAGCTTCCTTCCTAAAAATGACAAAAACACAAAGTGAAAAACGCCAAATTTTCACTGAAGCTTCATGCAGCTGGGAAATACAGCACACGTCCTTCTTCGTGCTACCTATTCCTTTCTGACCCACAGCGCCCCATACAGGCCAGGAGTTTAACTACGGGGGAGGGAGGTGAAGACATACACTATATGGATAAAAGTATTGGGACACATGATATAACACAAACAGAGACTTTAATAACATTGCATTCAAATCCATAGACTTTAATATGGAGTTGGTCCTCGTTTACAGCTATAACAGCTTTCGCTCTTCTTGGAGTTTCTGTGTTTCCACAAGATTTTGGAGTTTCTGTGGGAATTTGTGCCCGTTCATTAGAGCATTTATGAGGTCAGACACTGATGTTGGACGAGAAAGACTGGCTCACAATACCCGTTACAGTTCATCCCAAAAGTGTTGGATGGGGTTGATCTGTGTGGCCAGTCAAGTTTTTCCATGCCAAACTCATCCAACCATGTCGCTTTGTGCACTGGGGCACAGCCATGCTGGAATAGAAAATGTTCTTCCCCAAACTGTGTCCACAAAGTTGGAAGCATGTTGTCCAAAATGTCTTGGTCTGCTGAAGCATTAAGATTAAGTCATTCACTGGAAGTAAGGGGTCAAGTCCAAACCTTGAAAAAGGAGTGTCCCAATACATTTGTTCATAAAGTGTAGCTACTCTACCGCTTCGTATTCACTGTTGGGTCCAGAATTTGTTCTGGAGTTTCGCATGATTTTCCGAAATATTTTTTTAATTCTCACCGGTTCACCAGGGGGCGCTGTTCGCGTGCATGCTGGGCTCTCTGTACTGCGCATGCGCACAACGCCAACCGGTATCCCCTTAGCAACCCAGACGCTGGAACAGAAAGAAAACATGTTTTCTTTGTTTTCTTCTGAATTACAGAATTAAAGTAAGCTTTGTTTCCAATCTCTAACTATAAATACTCACCTTATTGTGCAGGTTTGTGACTGTGACAACTGAAGTTTCTCTTGTATAGCTGTGTAATTTAGCTAGGCTATGCTAAGTTGCTAACTAGTTAAGAGGAAACAAAACACTTCACCTGAGTAGTCAATGATTTTCTTCATTGATTTACAGTAAAATAATAAAAATAAGTGCTGACTCTCAATATTTTTGTTGTGCTCTGATTCTCTTAAAGCAGAAACGGAGAGCTCACTTTCCTGGATGGATGGATGGATGGATGGAGAGATTGAGGGATGGAAGGATGTGTCTGCATTACACGGACAACCAAGATAGATGGAAGGATTTGGTTTTCATAACAACATGCTTTGTGATCACCTGTATTTAAATAACTTAATTTGAAGAAGTTCATTTGTATAGTATGCCTTTCCTAACAATGGTCCTGGTGAGTATTTCACAAACTTGGATTTCTCAGTTGAATCAGACAACTTAAGTCTAATCACACCACTGTCCAATATGTGTTGATGCACTTACTACGATCTTTGATCTCCCACTTCATTTGATCTCTTAAAGCGGAAACTGCCTTAACAGAGAGCTGCACACTTTCCTGGATGGATGGATGGATGGAAGGAAGAATGTGTTTCTGCATTACAAGGACAACCCAGATAAATGGAAGGATTTGGTCTTCAGAACACAGAGGGCCTTGGAGGACTTTCCATGTCGCGTTTTGCCAACATTCACGCCTTGGTTTCCATCCCGCAGCTCCGACAGACCTATCCGACCTCAAAAGGCTCCTCCAGTCATTTCAGCAGAGATTCTGAACGGTTCCAGTGGCCTCCAGAGACCAGAGGTCGAGCTAGATAAGAGTCATCAAGGACATTTTGAAGAGGTCTTTAAGAGGAAATTGGTAACAAGTCCGAAACCCACTGATGGAGTGTGGGACCCACAAGGTGAGAATGTGCCAAAGAAAAGTAGAAGGTCCTGGAGTGTCAATTCAAGCAAAATGGCAAGAACTGAGGACACTCAGCCTTTCTCAGGACGCTTCCACAAGACAGTCGAGGCGTACGGACTTCACTCCCACCAAAGGGCGAAATGGATTATTCGTGACCTGAACTGTGCGCCACAGAGTGTTGAAGAGGTTTGGTCCAGGGTCGACCATGCAATCAAACACTCCAGGCTTCCAATGTGCAATGCCAACTTTCAAAGGAGCTTGGACCAGATTTGGGTGTACTCTGACATACTTTACTGTGAATACATTGGGCACTTTTTGAGGCAGAAATTGCAGCTCTCAGGGGAGATTACTTTAGCAGTGCATAAACTTGGAAACATATTTACATTGTAAGTATGTGCACTTATTGTTTTAACTACTGTTGATGCTGGTAAGTCAGCTCATGTCTGGCTGTCTACTACTCGCAATTAAAGTTTTTAATAAAAGATTATTGCAGTTCTTGACCGCTTAATACAGCATAAGTCACACAGAGAACAAAGTACCAAGAGTGATTTGGTGCCTGGAGGGGTTGGAGCAAGCTTATATTTTATTTTACAGTGACTTTAAAAAAGAAATGCTTTGGAGTCACACACTGAAAACTGTCACATCAGAGACTTCCAAATCATTTTCTTTTATATCTACACTGAATTGTTGCTAAGTAACCTTTTTATTCACTTTTTGATACAAATAGAAGTAGATGTTGTTGCCATATATTCTGGTATTGCTATCTATTAATATATGATCCATATATGCGTGTGAGGGGCAATTTTTTGTGTTGAGACAGGGCACAACATCCAAAGATTGGTTATATTATAAAAGTTATATTTGTGCACATCCCAATAATGAAAGTGAACACACAAATTATGATGAATTTTTGACATCAGTAAAATAATTTCAGCTAACTCTGTTTCACATCAGTGTTGTCCATTGACGTCTAGACAATCCACAGGAGCAAATATGTGGACCACCTAGGGGTCCCTGACTACTGGGTTAAGAAGTACTGATCTAATGGACCAATGTTGCATATCAAAACATGTATAATTTCTGGTCTACTTACGTTTACATTGACGGCATTTAGCAGACACTCTTATCCAGAGCGACTTAAATCAGTGCTTAAGTTCTCTACGTCTGTTCTTCATACCTGTAAAGCTAGACTCAAATCAAGACCTGCTTTTTACCAAGTTACTGCCAGCTAAGTTACACACCTTAAACTCTGTCAATAGAAAAAAGTCAGAGGTTAATACACAAGTAAGGACAAGTAATATTGCGAAACCCTTAGAGCAGGGGTGCACAACGGCGTCTAGCACAGCTTGATAGTTCCCCAATTTAAACACACTCACTAAACCTGCCAATTAACAGATGAGTGGAAATTGGTGTGTTAGAGGAGGGAAATGACCACGTTGTCTGAAAACTGGACTGGTGTTCTGCACCCTTCCCTTTAAGACTGTTTAGAGGTGTCCAACAAGTCATCCAGCTCTCTATCGTTTAGAAGGGCTTGACAAGAAGATGTGTTAAGACTGAAAAATGCTGAGGTCTGCACTGGATCTCCACTGACTGGAGTTTGACACCACTGGTTTAAGTGTTTATTCCTTCTGTGGCTCATAACACCTGACTGCACTTAGGAGGATCACTTTTTAAGAGCAAAGAGAAATCAAGTTACCCTTTACATGGTTGTAATAAGTATCTGTGTACAACATAATCCCCATTGAGTACTAGGGATTTAGCGTAAAAGATTCCATTACACTCTTCATTAAGATGGCTGGATGGGAAAATGCCTCACACTGGTGGACTCAGAATAAACCTAAGAGGCCATAATTGGAACATAATACGTGACTTTCACTTTTATTCGACAATGACAAACTTTTCTAGTCACTGTGTATTTGTTGGCACATACTGTATGTGGGTGCTTTACACCATGTTGTGCATCATAATATTAATAGTATCTTAATTACAGGCATATATATATATATATATATAAGGATGGGGCATGACTTTCGAATAGTCGAATATTTGATATATGTTTGAATATCGAATCATTATTTTAAATACTGTTATCTCACTTAAGGGAAAACACGGAACAGAAATAAAGACGTTTCCTAACCAATATTACATGTAACGCATTAACTCAGCCGGAGGGTGTCGCTAACAGTAAAGCTCCCTAGGCTACTTCAGAATAAGAAAAATGAATTTTACTGTGCGGCGTGAATAATGCAGAGACCTAAGGCTAGTAAAAACTCTGTATGGGACTCGTTTACGTTAAATGGCAACGAGGTTCAGTGCAAACTGTTTCATACGAAACTGGCATACCATAGATCAACCACTACCATGCACAGTCATCTGAGAGCGAAGCACCCCGAAGGAGTGACTTCAGGCCAGCAGTCAGTTGCCAGTTTCATGGTGAGGCCATCTAAGTTCCGAACAGATTACAGGCCTGTATACATAAAGGTGTACAGTAAGTTAGGAACAGGGTGAGAGCTCAGAAATTGAGAGGAGCCAGCTGGAGGAGGTTTGGGCAGGAGTTCCAGGTAAGAGAAAACTTCGAGGAGACCCTGGGGCAGACCAAGCAGGCACAGGGTGGGTCTAAAACACCTGAGTGCTATTCCTGGAGCTGGAGTAATGATTAAACATGAGAGTCAGCCAGTTACTATGAACTATCCAGTTAAATCCATTGTAATGTTTGTGTTTGTGCAGGCGCGTCTGAGCGCAGGGCAGGTGGAGGCGGTGAGCGGTTACAGGCGTGTCGTGTCTGAGCGCAGGCGGGCGGAGCTGCAGGAACGCGTGCGCAGGGCTTTGCTGGAGGCCGAGGGCGGCTGTGCCAACAGAGACGTCACGCCTGTCTGGAAACTCGCCATCACTGACTTCGAGGACCCGCGCGGCGACTGCGGTGAGTTTACTGACCGTCATGATGATCCGGAGATCAGGAGAAGGCCTGGTCATCGGAGCGCGTTCGGCACCCCGTGCTGAGGTTCTGGACGCGGCAGTCGGTTTTGATTTGTGCTGATGAAAGCTGTTTTGCTGCCCGTCATGCTGAAGCTGTTAGACCTGACCAGGCGCTGTCTGTGTGTATCACAGTTTACACGCTGAATATTTGGAGGCCGTCCGCAGAGCTGCGCTCCTCGCTCAGAGAGGGCTGCAGGTACAAGGCCTATCATCTGGCCACGTCGGAGACCAGGAAACGGTCCGGGACAGCCCGCGTCCAGTTCACCACCACCAAGAAAACTCAGTTTCAGGACATGGAGGTAAAGATGGGTGATGTGGTTGTCATGGCAACTGTAATCTCTCCTTAAGCAAACGGTCCTCTAGGTCTTAGTCATCTAGCTCACAGTCGTCTAGATTTCTGTTTCATAATTGTCTTGTTTACGGTCATTTACTCACAATCCTCTAGTTCACAATCCTCTAGTTCACAATCGTCTAGTCCTCTAGTTCACAATCGTCTAGTCCTCTAGTTCACAATCGTCTAGTCCTCTAGTTCACAATCGTCTAGTCCTCTAG
>JBBPCY010000018.1:9272895-9292931 GCA_037974405.1 Brachyalestes nurse
CTCTGAAACTGGTCAGGTTCAGGGACTGGACTGGAAATGAGAGACTTTGAAAGTCCTTCAGGAAGCCTGGAGAACTGCTCCTCAAGAACACATTAAAAATACAAGAAAGTCTGGATTTTTAGAAGCAAAATATGAAGAAATGAGGGGAGGCTCAGGACTTTTGCACAGTACTAAACATTGTTATGTGCTGGTGTTGATTGGTGACCCGCAAATGTTTTCATCTGATATTTCAGTTTCCCAGGTCAAATTCCCAGTATCACAAAATATTCAAAGACATCAGTGAGAATGAGCAACTGAAACAAAGTGAGTGCACCTTAACACTCACAAACTGCTATTTAGAATTTTATTGAATTTCATGCCTCCATCTAACTCAGTCACACTTCAGCACTTTTACACAGTAATATACAGTTTGTTTTTTAAATCTAAACCTTGTAACTCATTGTTTTCACATTGAGCAGGCTACAAATTCTCCACAAGGGGGCGCCTTAAGCAGCCAAACAGCTTCTGATGTTGTGCTTCCAAACAACCCTATTTTTTTCATAGGTTACACTTGCGCTTTGCAGAAAGACATTCTGTATCAAGGGAGGCTTTTTGTGTCTAATAACTGGATCTGTTTCCATTCCAAAGTCTTCGGCAAGGACACTAAGGTGTGTCCTTCACAACTAAATGTCCAACTATTGACAAAGGTGTTCACAGTAATCCGGGATTAACATTTGAGACTGACTTTTTTGTTTGTTTGTTTTGATTCCAGATTGCCATTCCAGTCACATCTGTAACAATAATAAAGAAAACAAAAACTGCCATCTTAGTGCCGAACGCACTGGATATCACCACAGCACAGGAGAGGGTAAAATTTGTTTGTGCTTAACTGTAGACCAGGTAGCAAGTAATCATCTAATAGAGATTTTTGTGACTTCGCAGTACGTCTTCGTGTCATTCCTGTCCCGAGACACCACATATAAGGTTCTGATGTCAGTTTGCTTACACCTGGATGTGAGTATCTGACACAGGACATGTTAAAGGATTCTACACCTCTGTTTCCTATAAGGGCAGCTGTTAATGTCTCATGTTGATCACAGGACAAGTGTCTTGGCAGCAGCCCCATTCCCTCTTCAATAGACAGCAACTATAGAGTCACGCCTTCTGTGCTCCCTATGGTGAGAGTGCACACAGCCAAAACCTACTCAGTATATCTAATATTTCTCTTTATGAAATTGTGGCAAGAATGTTATAATTCAACTTTCTTTCTTTCTTTCTTTCTTTCTTTCTATCTAACTAACTTTCTATCTATCTATCTTTCTATGTATCTAGCTAATTAACTTTTTAATCTATCATTTGTTTGGTTAAAAGTTTTAATGTAATTTAATCTGCTAATTAAATAAGACTATTTCTCCAGGTTTATTGACTTAAAAAGGGACACTTGTCTAAAAACGAGTGGAATGATCTTATAATATTCTCACAACAATCCAATAATAAAAACCATTAAAAAAGTAAATACAACATTTCAATGCCAAGATGTCATTTTGTCCAGGTTGGACTTTTTTCATTTTCAGAATCTCTATGACGGATTGCTTGTCAATGGGGTGATGGAAAGCCACACACCATCAGCCTTAAAGATGTCTTTATTTACATCTACTTAGATTTTGCTATTTTTCCTTTATTCCTGTATTTTTGTTTAATTGTGATCTTAAAAAGATCTGGCTCCTCCTTTACTTAGTCAGGCAACAACAACAGACAGTAATAGAAATATTAATGTTATTGCAAGCACTTGACAGGGGAGTGACAATGCTTTAACATTTCATTCACATCATAAAGCACCCCTCCCCCAGCTCTAGTCTCATTATTAAATAACTGAATACAGTCATTATTTTTTTATTCAGATTTCATAATAAATATTATGAGAACATTTAATTGTTCTCAGTCTTACTTTGTTAAATACATTGTAATTGAATCAGATTGAATGTTCTAGGAGTTACACCCCTAGAAACTGAGCCCCAAGTTAACTATGATTACGCTGCTATTTCTTTAGAAAACAACTTTAGACTGTGTTTGTTCTGAGAGTGTGAAAACCTGTGTTATTTACTTTCACAGCTGTGAGATTAAAAAAAACTGTCCTAATTCACACTGTTATACCTTTTCACTCCATAATTGCTGATTTCAGAATCCCATTAGTGCTCTTTTTTACCTGACAGGATTTCTCAGCAGATCTGTCGGATCTGGATGGCCCAGTGGTTCCGAGGAGGCAAGAGATGGGGGACAGCAGTAGTTCTGACTCTCCAGACTCCCCAGAGTTCGAGAAAATCTCAGGTGTGCTTTTGATCAGGTTCCTAAAGGCTGTCAAAACAGACAGAACCAAGAGATTTAAACTGACAAGAACATCCTAATTTTAAAGGGTTTTAATTGCAATTACTCTGTGAACACTGTCATTATGTAGAGTTCCCAAAATGTTCTCCAGTTTTTCTGAACGTGGTGAAACAAGACAGTCCATCGGACGCTCATTCACCGCAAGCAAGTAAGATCCCCTCATCACAACTGACCACTTATAACTCAGCATGAACTAAATGCTATGTCTTGTTGAGATATTTTTTGTTTTGTCCATCCTATAAGAGCATGAACAGAGTGTGTGTGAAGTGAAAGCGCTGAGGCCGAATTCACTCAATGTTCTTCTGATGATCTACCTGTTCCTGTGAGTCAAAATTCTTCACTTTCTCTGCTATAGGAAAAAAATGATAGATTCCTTTTTTTTTGTTTGATTTTGCTCTGCTCCTGCAGAGTCTGCATATTACTCCTGTCTTCATGCTACATGGCCTTCAAGATAATATCTCTGGAACAGAAGTTAACTTCACTGGGCTCCCTGGCTGAATTTTCTCACAATGGGTGAGGCCACAGCGAATCTGAAGGTACTTTTCCACAGGTGTACAGGAACCGCGCTATAGACAGCCATGCTTGTACAGTTGTTAGTTTGTATCTCCACTGCTGTTTTTTGGGTGGACAGTAACCAAACAGCAGCCTCTTTCCATGTTGTGTTGACATTTCAACCAAGCAGAAAGCAGTGATGAAGTCTCCTCAGCTGCGGCCTGCTTTCAGTGCTGCCGTCGAGCAGCTCGGGTATGCGCTGCTTTATTTGTAATGGAAAAACATTTGTTCGCGGTTCAGCACGGTTCCTTGTGCCACTGGAATAGCACCTTAAGTTCAAGTCTGATCTCTTGAAATAATTTTTTGGTCTTATATTTGAAAGTGAATTTCATTGCTCAGTTTGGACTCTCGCATTTTCACATTCAGAGAAGAATATCACCGACTGTACCCCGAGGACACTGCTGAGGTCTACTCTGTCATATCAGTGAACCTTGTGAAGTTGGAAAAGGTACATATTTTGAAACTTCAGTGTTCTGTTGCATTAAATTCAGGTTCAGTAATGAGTATCAATTAATAGGTCCAGTTCTGAATCCAACGCTAGCTTTTCTTAATCAAACATTTATTGTAACTGACCCTGCTCTTTGGACACACTGGAGTAAAATGAGCTTCTTGAGGAACAGCCAAGAGAGCGTCAGCGCACATGGCATGCCACCAAAAACCTTAGTTTAATTCTTAGGCTTGACTTTGGATGTAGGCACAGTTTCAAGTGAAGGTCATAAGGAACTGCCGCAGTACTTTATAGTGAAACTACAACTTATAGGAATGTGTATCCTGAAAAGTCCCAGGAAAGCTTCAGTCCCCCCAAAGTACATGTGAAGGTGCCTGAGCTACACATTTGGACCAAAAGCACCATAATCAGGGCATATGTGCATGTTCTGAAAAATAAATAAAAATCACAGGTGAATAGAGTAGATGCAGGTCCATAAATGCAACAAAATTGTGCCCTAAGAAGCAAGAGGTGCCCTTCAGAGTGTCATGGTTCCCTGTGAGGTACCAATTTTGTCTGAGAAAGAACATCAAGACAATATTATGAAAATAATTTTCAAAATCATGGCATTGAATCAATAAAAATAACAATAATAATAATATTATTAACAATTAATAATCGATAATATTATTATCAGAAGCAGTAGTAGTATGATTGTCATTATTATTATTATATTTTTATTGTTGCTGTTGTTGTTGTAGTTGTTATTATTATTATTAGTAGTAGTAGTAGTAGTAATATCATCATCATTACTGTCATCATCATCTTCATATTTTAATAAGACGAATGCAACATTACCGCAGTGACCAAAACGGTGATGTTTTCTAGTAAAACAGCTGAGAACCTCATTTTACTGCTACAACTTTCATTTTCACTGTAAAAACAGAGCAGCCTTGAGAAAAAGGTCTTTCTTTGCTCTCCAGATTCAGAGAAACCTACAGAAACTACTGGAGGAAACCTAATGGTGTTAAAAGGTAAACTATTGCTCCTCAGCCGGAGATTAAGCAAAGAGAGCCCAGACGTCATGGACAGGCCCACAGAAGACAAAATGAGCTACAGCGACTGCATTCCTGCCTTTCAGCTCAGAGGCAAAGAGAGGAAAGGAAGTTTGTTTCACCTTTAGACACACAAAACAGTGTGAAGAAATTCTTCAAGGCCTCGTTTGTCCTTTTTTATAAAACTGAGTCGCTGCTGGTGGCTGCATAATGCAAACACAAGAGCTTGGTTACTGAGAGCCTGATTAATTATTGATCTTAGTAATGAAGTAATCATGAAATAAAGATTAGCCGGTCCGGTGTTTTCTTTTGGTGCTAAAGTCAGGAATGTGTACCGGTTGTTGCTGAATTGTTCTGACAACTGTGTTGCCTGTGTTTGAGTCTTGGGAAGTGTGTGGTTGGTTGGAATCATGCAAATGTCATGTATCTTCACAGCATGGCTGGTAATGAGTCACTTTTGGATATGTGCCTTAAGTTAAAATAAATCTATTCATGTGATGTGTTATAAATGTGTTATAAATGTATTATACATGCATCTGCATGAGTTGTTTTTCACAGTTCTTCAGTACAGGCTGACATTATTGCCCTGGCATGTCTGGAGTGTGTGGGTGTGGCGTGAAGGCCCAGCCAATGATGACGCGGTTTCTTCCTCGTGATGCTGCTGACGTGGTGCACATGGGGTTCCAAAGCAGCGTTTGATCATCTGTGGCTTTTATTGTGAGATCAAGAGCTTCAGTTGAGCTTGAAATAAAGATGTTAATAATAATAGAAATATAGTGTCTTTACACTCTTCTGAGTGTTCCTATTCTTCTGTGGCTCTAGATTAAAGAATTTTGACCATTATTGTCACCTAAAATCTGACTGTGCAATTTTATGTCATAACATTTTTAAGGGCTTAGATGTGTTTAGGTCAACCCAAAAATGCAAAGAACATTTATTAAAGTGTTATTATTTGTATGGTTATTTTATGATTCATTTCAATGCTGTACAGATTGCAGTCAACATAGAGGTTTTTACTGATGAAGTAGAAATCACATACTCATAATTTGAAATTCCCAAACATTCATGCATGAACTCCAATACATTTTAGTAAAATTAAAAGAAAAGAAAAAAAACCCCAAATGAAATATATAATTGATCAAATAAAATTAACCAAATAACAGAGAGGTATTTTGAGTGTGTCAAATAAACTTTGTGTACTGTGTTCTATAAAAATATCTTTAACAATCTATAGTACAAATAGACCAAGTTCAATATAATCTACAACCTCAGCCCATTTTGACCAATACTTGCAGATACTCTCAATTTGAGAAAATGTAATTCTCATGATAAAAAAGTGTTTTTTATATTTTGCTACATCTAGAACATTTTGTATAGTAGGTGATTTATGCTGCAACCCCTTTTGTTTCACACCAAGTAGTGTAAAATTCAAAAGATCAGAAGAATGTCAACCTCTCAAATCTGACAGATGTAGCCTGGGATTTTAACACTAAATGTCAAATTTAATACCTCATCAGACCAACTGCAGCACATTTGAACAGCCAGGGCTGCAGGCTAATGTATGCTTTCAGTCTGAGACTCACAGCGTCCTCTAGTGGACACATCTGGTTTTAATCTGGCATAAATGTTTCATTAAAGTGGCCCCCTATAGTCACGTGTGAACACAGCACAACACACATTTAGGCCATTCACCAAGTGAAGCAGGGGGCTGCCATCAACTAGGGGCATCCAGGGAGCAGTGTGTGGAGACGGTACCTTGATCAAGGGTACCTCAGTTCAGTGGTGCCACTAGCAGTGTTGGGATTTGAACACACAACCTTCTGATTGCTGGGGCAACTCCCTAACCACTATGCCTAAACTTACATTTTTTTTAAAACTATGGAACGTAGGGTCAACTGATGAATAGTGTTTTAATCCATATCTTTTTGTTCTATAATAAATCATAAAGAAGAAAAAAGTATCATATTTCATCAGATCCAGTGAACTCCAGCACATATGAAAAGTCACGACCGGCTATTTGATCACTAACCAAGCTTTTGAAGTTTTTCAGTTTCATCCTCACACCACCTTCTAATGGACACATCTGGTTTAAATGTGAAATTAATGCTGTGAGAAACAGTTTTTTTGTCTTTGATCAACACTACTATTGCACAACAAATGTATTTCACAAGCTGCAGATTTTCTTTCTGTTAAACACTGGAAAGTTGTTGAGTGAACAACTATAAATGAAAATATGTCAAATTAAACAAGTTTTCTTCATAAGAATAACAAATCTGTAACAACACAGTCTTTAAGTTTAGATGCATTAATTAACTGTTTCATCATTTAATAGCTCGTTAAATGTCTAACACTTGTCTGGTGATCCACATTATAATTATAATGGTGGTTTTTAATAGGTTAGAAGTGATTAATAAAAAATATGAGATTTTCACGCTAGTAAAAGAACTCAAATGTTGAACAAACTGTACTGTTGTTTTTTTTTTGTAAAATGCAACCACGCCATGGACCATTTTCTCCACTCCATGATAATTCTAGTCGCAGGGTGTGACGCCATCGCGCGTGACGCAGGAAAAAGTCCGAAAGAATCGTTAGAGGAACCGATAACAGCGGAGGTAAATGATTCCGGTGTTTTGCTAATTTAAAACCGGTTCTAAATCGGTACCAGGTTTCGACTCCCACTCCTAGCCCCAGTACACAAAGTAAGCTCCATAAAGACATGGCTGGAGGAGTTCAGTGTGGAAGAAATTAACTGGCCCGTACAGAGGCCTGACCTCCACCCCATCCAGCACCTTTGGGATGTTGGATAGGATTGATATCAGGGCAAATGCTCTCCAGAAAGAATGAGCACAAATTCCCACGTGGAAAATCACGTGCAAAATCCAATGGAGTGGAAGCTGTTATAGATGCAAAGGAATGATCAGTAGGGCGATCTGAGGTATTCTGTTTTAAATACAGGCAATTTTCTTCAATAATAATAAGGAATATCATGAAGAAGAAATGAGAGCTTTATTCACACCTCAACAGATCTAACCTGGGTGTTGAGGTCTGATACCCCACTCTGCCGCCTGGTGGACACAACTCCATAACGTGAACGTCATGTTGGGAGAAGCTGAACTCAGAATAAGAGAGTCATTAGAGGAGAATCAGAGTTGAGTTCAGTCGAGTGAGTCTGACTAGGCACTCATTTCCTCTTCATGATTTACTTACAAGAGAAACTTTTCTGTATTTAAAACACAATTCTGCATATAGACCTGTTATTATGAAAGTAATACCTTCTGGGTTCAACAAAAGTCATACAGTCAACTATTTGAGAATGTTTTGTTGATGCTTTGGCACTATTACATATGAATAAATAATTGATTTTCATATGTGGGTCCTTTACTACATAAATAACAACCTGAGCAGAAATTAAACACCTCTTTAATTATTCACCATCTCGAGTGTCGTTGTTCAGTTTGTGGTGCTGTTGTTTAACCCTGCCTGAACTCCTTCATCATGAATTCCTCACAGACATCGTAAGACAGTGGAAGACAGTGGAAGACTGCGTGAACAGCACATGGGCAAAACACCAGTACTGCCATTATTTTACTGCTATATATATTGCAATTATGGTGACTTTCACAATATTAAAGGGCCCATATCATCACCTTTCTGGAATTAAAAAGGCTTGAAGTCTGTCCTCATCCATACAGTCCATATATGAAAAACAAGCTACAAAAACAGATCATTTTCAAATCAAAGGTTTTTGTAATGTCACAAAAAATCTGCAAAAAAAAAACTACAAAAATGTTTACATTTTTTTAAAAACTCCATAAAAAATAAAGCGACCTATTACTCGAGCCGTGTCTATGCTGTCACATGATGGCAGGGCCAAAAGCTGGCCGCAGCCGAGCTGACTGCGTCTCTGATTTGTTCTCACTCACTCACTCACTTTCTGTAACTGCTTAATCCTCACTATGGCTGCGGGTACCTGTACAGCATTCACTCACACATTCACACCTACAGTCAATATAGAATCCCCAGTACTCCTGACATGCATGTCTTTGGACTGTGGGAGAAACCCGGAGACCCCGGAGGAAACCCAGCACCACCACGAGGAGAACATGCAAACTCCATACACACAAGACCAGGACCCGGATTCAAACCCTGACCCTGGAAGTGTGAGGCACATGCTACCCACTGCAAAACCATGGAGACTCACAGCTTTTTTAAATTGGTCAAAAAATGTTCTCATGACAACAGCCGAACTTGGAAAAAGTCCACTGTTTTTTTTACTACCTGTGCAAAAAACAGCTTCAATGGAGACACAAACTAGAAAGATGACAAAATACAAGCTCTACTCTCTGTTTGGGCTGAAGATAAATTTCAGTGGGAGTTTTCTATGACGCTAAAAAATTTATCTTTAACACTGTGAGAAACGCAAAGGTGTACATCACTAACAACTTAGCTGGCTTAGGTTTTGATCACCTGGCTAAACAAAGCAGAGAAATAATGAAAAAAGTCAAACAAGAATATAAATAATAAAAGATCACAATAACAAAAGCAGCTTTGAACAGGAAAACTTTCCACTGGTTCAACTCCATTGACGTAGTGTTGGGACGACAACCAGTCATGCTGGAAAAGGATCTTCCCCAAACTGTGTCCACAAAGATGGAAACATTAATATTGTCTAGCACAAGGGGTCTAGCACAAACCCTGAAAAACAGGTGTGTCACTGTTTAGTGCACTGTCTAACATAGCACCACCTTGTAATACTTCCCCCTTTTAATGTCCCTCTTCTCAAGCCCAATGTATTGGTACATACTTTAGTTATAGTATTGCTGCTGTGTTCACTCCTCTTTATCTGTACTTTACCTGCAAATACTATTCTTCTGTGTTTCTGATCAGATGCTGACTACATACCTGTACACAGCACAATTTAATCTGTATACCTATGGAAAAATGCCTTTATTTTAGGTGTTGTGCTTTTACAGTAGCTGTAAATTAGTAGCGGTTTTGAAGATCTGTGCATAACTTTTCCATATTGTTAACTCGTCCTTTCTTCTCAACCGATATCGCAATAACGATTGACAGACAATGTATTGTGTGGCCCTACAGCTCACACTGGCACAGCCACCGAATATCAGCTATGGTAAATGGGTTTCTCATATAACAGCTCTGCGCATCAGAGCCTATTGTTCCCATTCTGCCTTTAAAGTGATCATCAAGGCCGCCTGGCCACCGTTAAGGGTCCCTTTCAGTGTGGGCGGTGAAAGGCGGTGTTGTGCTCAATGGTAATGTGGACACATGTCATCTTCCCTCCTCACAGCAAGACAATTGTTTTTTCTTTGACTTGGAACGAATGCAGATTTGAGCGAACTCACAAGTTTTTCTCCACTCAGAGAGAATGGAGATGAATCTCAGGCTAATCACAGCAATGAAGCCCCACCAGAGCCAGTTTAACATTGCTGATGGGTTCTGGTGCTGGTTATCTGAGGTGTCGGTTCAGGTTTTGGTGTTGGTCAGGAGTCGGTTCAGGGGTGGGCGGTGGGGTCTCCAGTACTAGAGACATGAAACAATGAACAAACGTTCTTTTATGCTCTAAAATCAGTTTCAGCTTAGTGGATCAAAATAAAATGACTCACACTGCTGTTACTATTAGAAGTTCAATTAACTTTTCAAGTTTTTAAGATTTTTAAAAGAATTTAAGTAAAACAAACCTCTTCAAAATTCAGCTGCGTGAATTAAAACAAGGGCCCCTGTTTATTTATTGGTTTGTTTGTTTACTTATTTAGTAAAGATCCATATCATAAGTCTTTGGGTTTACCACTGTTTATTTCTCTTTGTTGTTTAATAGATATGAAAATCATATCTATTGGGGGGGGGGCTGACTGTGTACTTGTTTAAATTGTTAAATTGTCTTTTTCAAATTTTTAATAACTATCACAGGTCGAGAACTGACTCTCCTCGATAAAGCGCCCTAATGAGAGTTTGAGTCACGAGTTTGAGTCGCGTTGCTCCTCTATAGTGTGTGTGTGTGTGTGTGTGTGTGTGTGTGTTGAGGAGTTTGAGAGTGTGCGGCTGAATGAAGCCACTTTCTCCACTTGATGCGTTGTGCGCAAAACTGCGCCAATTTCACCCGTCCAGTTTGAGCCCAAGAGTGTGTGCAGGAGTGTGTGTGGAGTGCACAGAAGTGTGTGCAGTAGTGTGTGCACTTACTCCATCATGTCGGACCCGTCCTCCTCTCCTCCGGCCGGACAGAGACCCGCTCTCCGGTCCACTCCGAGCCGGTTCCAAGTGGACCCCGTGGCGGAGGCGGCCGCTGCGGCTGCCAGCGGAGACCCCCGAACTCCCCCAAGAACCAGGTCCGCGTCAGCTGGGAGGGCAGGTGAAGGAGCCCCCGCCGGAGAGGAGGCCAAGGGCCGGTTCCGCGTGGTGAACTTTCTGGACCCCTCAGGAGCGCCTGGTGATGGAGCTCCAGATCTCGGCTTTAACGGGGACACGGCCAGCCTGCATTCCTCCACCGGGGGTCTCAGCCACTTCTCCGACACCCACTCCAGCACCTACTACCTGCGCACCTTCGGACACAACACCATCGATGCTGTCCCCAACATCGACTTCTACCGGCAAACAGAGGCTCCTCTCGGGGAGAAGCTCATCCGGCCAACGCTGTCCGAGCTCCACGACGAGCTGGACAAGGTGAGTCCTCTCAACAAAACAAACCACAGTCCTGGATTCACCTTTATTCCCTTCTGTCTATCACCTATCTCTCTCTCACGTTAAAGATGGATCATGTACTGTAGATGTTCCAAGACTCCACTTCATGCACTACCTGATTTGCATGTTACTCACCTAATATTTACTAAAATACACACAATATTCTTTGTTAACAAATAAATGTACAGTATTCTCACTGTTTGAGTACCTTTGTTAGTCACAAACTTTTAATTATCACTACCAACCTACAAAAAACGTAATATAATTATAATTCTAATTGAATCATTATATTGTTATATTTAATGATATATGTAATATTATATTTAATGTTTACTAAACAATACACTCAATATGCTTAGCTAAGAAATACATTTACAGTATATTCACCATTTGAGTCTGTATTAGCCAGAAAAAAACAATTATTACTTACTACTGACCTACAAAAATCCACCTCATTATAATTGTAATGTAGATCACCAGGTAACTTTTAGATATTTCATATTTACTGAAAATACACTTTTCAGTATCATTTGAGTACCTTTACAAGAAATTTTTGTTCATCATTACTGACCTTTAAAAATCCTAATAAATAATTATAATTATAATGTGGATCACTAGACAACTGTTAGATATTTAACAAACTATTAAGTGCTGAAACAGTAAGGAGTGCATTTAAAGTTAAAGGACAGTCTAGAATTTGACTCTTTGTCACCAACAACCAGTTAATAGGAGTCAGACCTGCGCTGTTACAGATTCTTTCATCTTATAAAGGAAACTCGTTTTATTTACATATAATTATTTGTAGTTGTTCACTCAACAACATTCTGATGCTTAACAGGAATAAAAATAAAGAGTTTATGAAATTATGGATAAGTGGGGAAAAACCAGGCGATGTGCAAAACCTTTTGTCTGCTAGTATGCATTAATATTAGCTCGTCTTGCTCTTGCTGTTATTCTTCATACCTTTATGTGTGTCTATTCGTTTATTTATCGTGACGCACGTTTGTTCTCATTTGAATGGGCTGTGTGATGTCAGGGACCCACACACTTGTTCGTACACAATGGTCTTTCTCACCATGCCCACTCCCCGCAGCACCGTGGACGCTCGGCCGGAACGCGGGAGCCTGTAACAATAACCCAATGTTTGACCACACGCGGCTGTCAATGGCCCAGTGTGCCCTCGCTGTGGACAGAGCTCTCCTGGGGAGACACTTGGAATTGTTTAGGGTGGGGGCATGACATTGAGGTCGCTGAGTCACATGTGATCTGTCTAGATGTGACAGATACGCTACAAATCAAGATTTCTTCTTAATATTAACTACAATACACTAATTATTCGTTGCTAACAAATACAAATTATAGTATGTTCACTATTTGGGTACTTGTATTAGCCAGAGAATGTCTTATTTTTCAATTAAATCACTCATAACCTATAAAAACCACCTAATATAATCATAATTATAATGTGAATCACAACTGTTAAGCAGCTATTAAGCAGCAGCCAATGGAATCAAACAATTAACACGTGCATTTAAAGTTAAAGGACATCTGTATCACCACACAACCAGTTAATAGGATGTCAGACATGCACTGTTACAGATTCTTTCACCTTATAAAGGAAACTTATATTATTTGATAAATGTTCATTCATAGTTGTTCACACAACAACTTTCGAGTGCTCAAAAAGAATAAAATCTGCAGTTCATGAAATCAATAGATAAGTTATAAAAAGCTGCAATAACTTTTGACTAGTGTATTTAGATTGAATAGGGTAATACATACTCCATGAAGGAACACTTTCTCCACTCTGTTCCACACACAGCATTATATACACTGTCAAAGCACTTCAGGAAAACACAGCTGTATCCAGGCAGAACAAGAAGATCAAAATAGACCAACTGAACTATGTCATACTCTTTTGATCACTTGAGATTATGTTAGACAGGAGAAACCGTCTTTGTCCGACAGCCTGATTCTGAGACTCAGGAAATCTGCAGTCGGATTTTCTAACATCCAGACCTCACGTTGTAAAACAGCTTTACAGCGAGTGTTCCAGTCCTCAGGATGGGCATCTTGTTCATTCTTGATTTTACAGACCTCTATAGCAGCAGCTGCTGTATTATAATTGCAGATGATATCTTGGTTATTGAATTGTTCAATTACAGCAATTAGACTGCTGACAGGGGGCAAATTAGCACTGTAGCAATAACCTGGATGTCAATGTGAACAGGACTAAAGAGCTCATCATGGGCTTCAGGAGACCCTGTGAATGTCATCAGTAGCACATTTTAAATGATCAACTGCATCAGGCTTCTGGGCCTGGTGATCTGGAGCAAGCTTTCTTAATATCACTGATGGGCAGTTCAGAAAATGGCTCTACAGTGTCTGTATAAGTGTGTGTGTGTGTGTGTGTATGTATATGTGTACCATAAGAGTCCATACATTACAAGATCATTTTATCTTACCTGCTCATCCACAGGAACCCTTTGATGATGGCTTGGCCAATGGGGAGGAACCAGCAGCTGCAGAAGAGGCCGCAACAAAAGCTGTGTCCAAATCCAAAGGGGGCACAGTCAAGTTCGGCTGGATAAAAGGTGTCCTGGTTAGTATATTACTTGGGAGTTTAATAGAGTGATTAAGATTGTATAGCTCTGTACCAATTTTACTAAAAATTGCACGTATGAATTATAGACCACAGAATGACAATCTGCTTCCATCTTTTGTCTGCAGTAGAGTCAGCTCCACACAGCATTAAAGAATAAATAAATGATAATTAATATGATCAGTTTGGCCATTTCTTTTGATTTATATTAATCACAATTACATGGATTCAAAATAATTGATCTGTAATCTCTGCAGATACGATGCATGTTGAACATTTGGGGAGTGATGCTTTTCATTCGTATGTCATGGATTGTTGGCCAAGCAGGCATCGGTAATCTTCTGAAAGACCCAACATACTTCATTTCTAAACAGTGATAAAGTTATAGCTTCTAGGCTTCATGCTGTTCTCTTATTTTCAGCTCTCTCTTGTGCTATCATTCTAATGGCTGTTTTGGTGACCACAATTACTGGTCTCTCCACCTCAGCAATAGCCACCAATGGCTTTGTGCGAGGAGGTAAGAATAGTTTTGACCTAGATATACTGCAGTATCTGAGATGTTACTTGGCAGCGTTCATTTTAATATGTTTTTGTGAGATGTTAATGTGTAAAATAACTCCAGTATGTTATTGTTTTCTCAGGTGGGGCATACTACCTGATATCTAGGAGTTTGGGTCCAGAGTTTGGTGGATCTATCGGCCTCATTTTTGCCTTTGCTAATGCCGTTGCTGTTGCCATGTATGTTGTGGGTTTTGCTGAAACTGTGGTAGAGCTCCTTGATGTGAGTATATCACAGTTGTTTGGATGGATGGATGGATGGATGGATGAGTAGATGGATGGATGGATGGATGAGTAGATGGATGGATGGATGGATGGATGGATGGATGGATGGATGGATGGATGGAAAGGTGGATGGATGGGTGGACAGATGGATGGATGGATGGATGAATGATGGTAGGATGGATGGGTGGGTGGATGGTTGGATGGATGGATGAATGGATGGAAAGATGGATGGATGGATGGATGGATGGATGGAAAGATGGATGGGTGGATGGATGGATGAATAGATGGACAAATGGATGGATGGGTACACTGTTTGGGAACTAATCTAAGGCTGGATTATTTTGTTTTGCACAATTATCTTGCACTTTTTCTAATATTAATATTAATCCTTTCTATATGGCAGAGTGTGGATGCCCTCATGACAGATGAGATCAATGACATCAGGATAGTTGGAACCCTCACCATCATCTTGCTCCTTGGCATATCTGTGGCTGGAATGGAGTGGGAAGCTAAGGTACCGATGATCCATGATTCTATGTTTTTGTGTGTTTTTCAAGCAGTGATGGCATGTAACTCTGAGAATGCACCTCTTCTCAGTCCTGAGAGTTGAGAGTTTCACACCATTTCTTAGCTAATACTATCCTAATCTCACTACCCTTCCCCATTTTAAATATAAACAAGAAAAACACTGCAAACTGGTTAACTAGTAAATTTTCCCCCACTAGTGGCTCTCAGCTATATACAGCAGGGGCAGAAATGTCACGACATTGATCAAATGTCATGAAATTCAGTAATATTGAATATTGATCATAGTCTAATAAGCTCATTTGGGTGTTTAGTCATGACTTGATTGATGGCTTTTTCACAGGCCCAGATTGTGTTGCTGATCATTCTTGTGGCAGCAATCTTTAACTATTTCATTGGATCTTTCATCCCCATGGAATCAAAGGAACCCAAGGGCGTTTTTGGATACAACTGTAAGGATTATTTCCGTTATATTTCCATAAAAATGTCTGATGCACACCAAATGTGCATTGTGATGCATGTGAAGATGTAGTAAAGATGTGTAAAATGGCCATTTGTCATGGATGAGCATACCTGGAACTCCTGATTGTGTCATATTCAGTACATTTTCATGCTGCAAAATGAATGATTTTGAAAGTGACTCACATACAATCAAAACCAAAGGAGACCTTAATTTTTTTCTCTATGTTCCTCACAGTTGCAATCATGATGGAGAACATGGGTCCAGACTTCAGGAATGAAGAGACATTTTTCTCTGTCTTTGCCATCTTCTTCCCAGCTGCAACAGGCATTTTAGCAGGAGCCAATATCTCAGGGGATCTATCAGTAAGCTTAACCGCTTAACCTTCCTAATTATTTTAGTCTTAATGTAAATAAATCCTGTCAGCATTGCTGTACATTGGTTTCATACTATTATGTTCACCTACAATAAAAACAAAGGGGAGCAAAACTCCAGCACACTTTCTCTACTCAAACACACCCACTAAACCTGGCAAGAAACAGATGGACTAGAACATAGGGTCAGACAACAATATGGAACATGCAATAATGTTCACTAGAAAGAAGTAACTGACCCAAATTGCATTTGGACATGTGTCCTTCTATGGTCAAATTTCAAGATTTCAAGAGAGTTTATTGTCAGCCCACATACGCAAGTACACAGGGGTGTAAAAAGCGTTCTCTGAAGCAAATAGTATACGAAGCAAATAAAAAAAATGCACCACCACTGCACCTAAGGTTGTACTAATCCCTGGAACCAGAACTTCAGGTCTTTGTCAGATATCGATTTTCAGCAGGAACTTAGAGTGGAAACAGTTAGAGGCAAGTGCTGATGTTGAAGTGCTGACTCACTTTTACCTCTGGACTAAATGTAGTCAATTTAAAGGCATCTAAACTGTAAATATACGAAATATGAAAAAAAAATGATCTAACCACGGGTACCTGATGACAAAAACCACAGCTCTAATGCTCGTGCTGCTAACAAAAGCTGAAAGCCAATTTGGTACACATTAGGTCTTTTTCAAAAGATGTGTACCCTGGAACATGTTGTTTTGATTCTGAATCCAAATGCATCCCACTGAGAACATAAAAACAACACATTTTGTGACACCAGGGTGACTTCAATCTTTGTGTCTCTTTAGGATCCACAGTCTTCCATTCCTAAAGGAACCCTACTGGCTATTCTCATAACTGGGATTGTTTATGTCGCAGTTGCTGTCTCCAATGGTAACAAATACGAGGCTGTTTATGTCATCTACTTTTTACTTTAAACTGCACAAATAGTGTCACATTGTTGAGAAAAGCTTATTTCCTTTTTTGCAGGCTCTTGCATTCTTCGAGATGCTACAGGTGATGATAATGACACCATCATTGGCTCTCTGGAGAACTGCACAGATGCAGCCTGCACGCTTGGTTATGACTTCTCCATTTGTAAGGAGGGCGGCTGCAAGTATGGACTGCAAAATGATTTTCAGGTACAAACCAGGTTCACACCTCTCTACACTATGCTACTAAAATGCCTCAAAAAGGCGTTTTGGAGTAATTCCATAAAATAACAAAGTCTGGTTTCCCAAAGAACCATTTGAGCAACTTAGATGTGAGTGTGAAGAAGGTTTTAGAGTTTAAAGAACCTGCACTTTAAAGGGCATTTAGGTCTAGAAATACATCCTAACAAGTCAAGAGTCATTTAAGAGCCTTTATTTTTAAGAGTGCATCTTGTTTATGTGATGATGAAGACTACAAAGCTATATATATATATATATATATATAAAACAGCACATATCTTTCTTTCTCTTACCTACCTTCATTTATTACTATCAAGTATTAATCCATTATTATAAACTATTATCCATTGCTTTGCTACAATACGTGTCATAAAACAGAAAGATAGTGGTTGGCATTGTTACATTCATACAGTATCATTGCAGATCTGAATGATGCCATTGATGCCACTCCTGTCTGTCGTTCACTGTGTTTGGTGATACCATAGACAAGAGGCTTTCGTGTGTCCAGAACAAGCCTCAAAAGCTTGATACCCACCCTGGAACTGAACACTCTGTGACATTTAACAATCAGTTCCAGTCTCAGACTTGCTTTTGGGCTGGACAGAAATCTAGTGTTCCACAGAACCCTTTTTAGATAGGTAGCTCGATACATTAAGCTCTATAAAATAACAACTATTTAGGATTACTTGTAATAAGTATTGGTTCATTTGTAAATCTAAATGTTTCTTTTGGGCTATGTTGTTTTGGTCAGGTCATGAGCTTGGTGTCTGTATTTGGACCACTTATCACTGCTGGAATCTTTTCTGCCACTCTTTCATCTGCCCTGGCTTCACTGGTCAGCGCTCCCAAAGTTTTTCAGGTGCGTCTCCCTCACAATCTCAATATTATTAAGCTGAACCTATATAAATATGAATAAAGCTGGCTTGATGTGCATTGTATATACAGAATTATGTTTTGTGAAATTTGCTAGAACATGCCTTCTCATAAATGTGTATGATTAAGTGAATCCTTTTTAAATACTACTACTACTACTACTAAAAATAATAATAATAATGCATTTTATTTATAGGTGCCTTTCAAGGTACCCAGGGACGCCTCACAGTACATAGTAAAGTCAAACATGCAGTAGTGTACAACAGTGTAACAAAACATAAAATGCCGCATAAGAAGTTAAAATAATATAATAATAGCATAATCCGTTATTGACAGAAAAAACAAGCTTAAATATGTGTGTATTATGGATGTCTTGTGAAAGAGAGTTCCAACGACGAGGGGCAACACAACTGAAGGCTCTGGGCCCCCGGGGTATCCAAGCAGGCATGAGGTGTAACTAATGGAAGAAGATCTAAGAGTGTGAGAAGGTGTGAGGATGTGAAGTAGATCAGAAAGGTATAGAGGTACTAGGTTATGAAGTGTCTTGAAAGTGAGAGGCAGAATCTTAAAGTCGATATGGTGTTTGACCAGGAGCCAGTGAAGCTGCTGGAGGACAGGAGTAATGTTCTGTTGAAGGGGTTCTGGTAATGATATGGGCAGCTGCATTCTAAAGCAGATGAAGTTTATGGAGGAGTTTGTGCGGAAGACCAGAGAGGACAGAGTTGCAGTAATCCAAACGAGATGTAACCAAAGTGTGTATGAGAATATTTGTGCTGTGGATAGACTACCAGTCTCTTCACTATAATATTCCTCAGCATTAGTATAATATGCTGTGACATGGATTTCCCCTGCCAGGCCCTGTGTAAGGACAACATCTACCCTGGCTTACGGATCTTTGCGAAGGGTTATGGCAAGAATAATGAACCTCTGCGTGGCTACGTCCTGACCTTCATCATCGGCCTTGCTTTCATTCTCATCGGTAAGTTTGCCAGAATCAATCCACTGTGTGTGATGTATGGATGTGATAGATTTATGGATCTCACCCTTGCATGTGACTGTTTCCATAGCTGAGCTAAACATTATTGCTCCCATCATTTCCAACTTCTTCCTGGCTTCTTATGCTTTGATCAATTTCTCCGTCTTCCATGCATCACTGGCGAACTCCCCGGGTGAGTGCAATAAAAAATGAATAATCAAGAACTGTTACTTAGCTGTTGCTTAGATGCTAAAGGACCAGTTTTACATTTATTGGTGAATAGAAAATAGCAAACTGTATAAACTGTATACTATCGCTCATATAAAAAATCCCATATTACTACATTATTTTCAATGCAATATGCAGTACTGCAGTGCAATACTGTATGAACACCTTATTGTGAATGTACACTCAGAAATAGCTCTTCTCTGTTTTTTTTTTTTACTTCTCCTTTAAAGTCAGTGTTTCAAAGATGTGTGGTTATGAATTATGTGTCTGTTATTTTAGCATTTCAAATTCAGTAGTTTTAACAGGCATTAAAAGATACTGTTGGTTACATGACAACATTTCTCAATTTTTGAACCTAAATCGACCAGGGTGGCGTCCGAGTTTTAAATATTACAATAAGTGGGTGTCGCTGGCTGGAGCCGTGCTGTGCTGTGTGGTTATGTTTGTAATCAACTGGTGGGCTGCCCTCCTTACCAACGTCATTGTCCTGGCACTCTACATATATGTCAGCTACAAGAAACCAGGTAACTGTACTATATGACCATGATTTCATGAGATGTTCAATAAATGTACAGTATGACTGAAAAGAAATATACTGCTGAAAAATACTATGTTTAGCCACTCTGATGATAAACTGAAGTAAAAGTTGATATTTAGTGGAGTTTTGTCCACCACAGATGTAAACTGGGGATCATCCACGCAAGCTCTGATGTACAACAAGGCCCTGTCACACTCTCTGCATCTCACAGGAGTTGAGGACCATATCAAGAACTTCAGGTGATCTACATGTCAGGTGATCTACAGGCAGTGGCCTAGTGGGTTGGATACTTGCCTCTGGACCAAGAGGTCATGGGTTCGAATCCTACCTGCAGCAAACCACCACTGGGTTTCTGAGCAAGACCCTTAACCCCAAGTTGCTCCAGGGAGACTGCCCCCTGTAGTTAGGGAATGG
>JBBPCY010000018.1:9319082-9350728 GCA_037974405.1 Brachyalestes nurse
GTTCTTCCCCAAACTGTGTCCACAAAGTTGGAAGCATGGCGTTGTCCAAAATGTCTTGGTATGCTGAAGCATTAAGACTGCCCTTCTCTGGAAGTGAAAGGCCTAGCACAAACCCTATAAAACAGGAATGTCCCAATACTTTTGCCCATATTGTGTGCATTCCTCACATCCTTCCCTGTAGGGGTCGTTCACCCAGAGACTCCTTAGTCTCCGGTTCGTTGAAGATCAGGTTTGAATGCAGTAGCGCCAGTAAACACTGATGCTAACGGACAACATGAGCTTCTCTAAGAAATTATAAACCTCACAAGCCAAAATCGCCTTTGTACATAATGCAATGGCTTCAAAATCCGACCAGCTTCTTATAGTCGTCTCTGTTCTTGAAGGTAAGTTACGTTTTTCCCAGCCGATTCTCGAAGTTTCGAATTGCGGTGAAGCTAACTCAGGCTAGCTTTGGTGAGCTAAACTGCTAAAACATGAGTAAAGCAGGACGAAAATGTGCAATTTAAATGTCATTCGTTGTTCAGTAGTGTGCTAGCACATTTATTATCGTACTTGCGCCGTAAAACCTGTTAAATTTGGGTAAATTAGCCGTTATTGTAATCCTAACGGAAGGTGACAGATTGGATAGCAGCTGTTGTAAACAAACAGGCTCACACGTTGTTAGGCAACAGCTTACCTTATTACGGACCATATAATTATACTAATGAAGAAAACTGACATTTTTTCTTTAGCATTTTACTCTTAAGATTACTTTAATAACCTTACTTAATAGGTCTTATAAATATGATGTTGCTGTCTGACTGTTACAGCCTCTGGTAAATGGTTGTCAATTTATTTTTAAATGTTCACAATTAAATGCACTGTTTTGTTCCAACACAAGTAATTCAGTCACTGTCACAAAGTCAGTCAGAGTGCTCTGATTGGAAATGGACTATGTGGACAAAAGTATTGGGACGCCTGACCATTACACCAACAGGGACTTTAATAATTTTGCATTCAAATACATAGACTTTAAAATGGAGTTGGTCCCCCTTTGCAGCTATAACAGCTTCCACACTTCATGGAAGGCTTTCCACAAGATTTTGGAGTTTCGGTGCCCATTCATTCTGTAGAGCACTGATGTTGAAGGAGAAATCCTGCCTCGCAATCTAGTGTTGGATGAGATGGGCTGTCGGATGGGGTTGAGGTCAGGGCTCTGTGTGGGCCAGTCAAGTTCTTCCACACCAAACTCATTCAGCCATGACTTTACTGAGCTTGCTTTATGCACAGGGGCACAGTCATGCTGGAAAAAGGTTCTTCCCCAAACTGTGTCCACAAAGTTGGAAGCATGGCGTTGTCCAAAATGTCTTGATATGATAAAGCACTAAGACTGCCCTGCACTGGAAGTAAGGGGCCTAGCCCAAACCCTACAAAACAGGTGTGTCCCAATACTTTTGTGCATTGTGGAATTCCGTTTCAGACCTGTGCGCTGTCAAGACACACATGATGATGATGGTAAAAAAAATTGGCATGCTATTAGTAATGGTACCAGTGAACTATTAGATTTTATATTCGTCCTTTGCTTCGTTTAGGTCGTCAGTTCCCCAAGAGTCAGAGACATACTTTAGTTGTACAAGCCAAGTTCGATGGGGAGCAGCTAGCCACAGACCCTGTGGCTCACAAGGATCAGCCACAGTTTTGTACTGAGTTGGCTTGGGAGCTTGATCGCAGGACACTTCATCAACATAGGTACACCTAATGTGTTCATGTATGCTTGCATATGTTTTATGTATGTTTATTTTCTAAGTAACTATTTCTAATTTCACACACTACAGACTCCAGCGGACACCCATTAAGTTACAGTGCTATGCAGTTGATTCAGAAACATCTGCAAAAGAATGTGTTGGATACATTGTTCTGGATCTCAGATCAGTTCAAGAAGTTAAGCAGGTAAACTCTGTCACATATTCTAGCTGTTTGTTGTAAATATGATCAGTATCTGAATTGTGTTAAATGCTTTAGCATGTAGTTCTCACATCTATTTTTGTATCTGATTGTTTTTACAGCCTCCAAAGTGGTATCCTTTGCTGAGTAGCAAGTACACCAAGCTGAAGCCAGCTTTGTTGTTGGCCGTGGTCCTGGAGAATGATAACAAACAGCCTCCAGATCAGTTTAAGGCAAAGAAAGCTCCACCCAGACCAGGTTAATTAAAGAACTTCATCTATCCTTTTGTTCAGGGGCACTGATTTTACTTTGATGTTTACTTTGATTCTTAAACTTGTTTCTGTCCTTGCTTCTTTCCTTCTTTCCAACTTCTTTTGCCCTCTGCTTCTGTTGTCATTTATGAACTTTGGTCTTTTCAAAGCACCTTGCCCTGCATGCATGTTTCTTTTTCCAAAGTATTTCTCAGGTCAGTTCTGGTTTATTAACATATGGTGGTAGATAGCTTTGATATAACATTGTTTACAGTGTAAATGTTTTCTAATGCCACTATCTAACCGGCACTTTACTTCTAGGTTCGCCAGTGTTGGCAAATCTAGAGTCTGTTAAACTAGAGGCTGTTCTAAATGAGGATGAAGGATATCATCAAATTGGACCAGCAGATATTTGCAAAGACATGTTTGTTTTGTCAGTCACTCTTGCCTTTGCAACCAAACTGGAGCAGGTAAAGCTCAGTCAGTTATATATTTTAGGTTATTAGTAGTGTTGTTTATATGTTTAATCTAAAAAAAAAAAGTTTTCTGTTTTATGATCCAGCTAATCTCCAGTTCAACAAAGCTGACCAGTGAAGGCTCAGAGTTCTTCTTCTTTTACACTCTCTTGGGCAATGATGTCACCAGCGAGCCTTTTAACAATATTATCAGTCCAAATTTTGAGCCTGAACGAGCCTCAGTTCGCATCCGCAGCAGTGAAAAGCTTTTATGGGCTTTTTTCAGTCAGCAGGGGAATCTCCAGGTAAAATACCTCAAACTTTACAATGATTAAGGTTTCTGTAAGGGACCACACACTCATATTTTTAAATAATGGTTACCTTATTTGTTTATGAATGTTTGTTTGCATCTGGTTTAATTTTTAGATCCATCTCTGTTGCGGAAACCATTCCTTGGGAAGAACTGACATTTCTCTTGCTGCACTGGCAAAGAACAGCATAGATTTGGCCAAAGAAGCCACCACTATAGAGGGAGCCTTTGTTTTGCAGCCCCCAAATCGTACCAAGCAGAGTCTCCAGACTGTCCCAGTGGATTTACAGCCTACTGTTGGGGTGGCAATTACATTAAGAAGAGAGAATGTCAGTGCTGAGGTAGGCAAAGAGTGTTCCTCCAGGAATCAAAAGATCATGGATTATAGTCCACCTAAGTAAACCTGATTTGCTTCAGCAGGTCCCTGGGATTCAGGTACAGCTCTGCTTGACAGGTTGTGAACCCTTTTGAAATCTCTTAATTTTTTACATGCATCTGGCTTCATATAAGATCTTCATAAAAGTCATGGCAACAAAGTGATGCAATCTTAAATATCTTTGTTGGCAAAAGTATGTGAACCTCTAGACTTATCAGTACAGTTTAGACGGTAATCCGAGTCAACTGGATGACTAATGAGAATGTTGGTGGCTCTGCTCTGTTTAGAAAACATCAACCTGAGTCTTCATTAGCAAAGTCTGATCCTCATGTTTGTGAGTGCATGCCAGGCTTTGGTAAAAAGAGATTTATGAGGATCTCTGAAAAACAGCTGTTGATGCTCATTAGGCAGGAAGAGGATACAAAACAATTCCAGAGGAGTTTGGAGTTCAGCAATCCACTGTCAGGAAGATAGTGTACAAACATAGAAAATTCAGCACTGCTGTCACCCTCTCCAGGAGTGGAGATCCAATTAAAATCACTCCATCAGCAAGGTGTGTAATATTCTGGGAGAACACAAAGAACCCTAGGGTAACAACAGTGGATCTGTAGGCCTTTTCTGCACTGGCTATTGTCAGTGTCCATGAGTCCACAGTCAGGAAAACAATGGACAAGACTGGTGTCTATGGGAAGATAACAAGGAGGAAGAAAGTACTTTTCCATAAGAGTATTGTTGGCTGTTTCCTAAAGACCACATGGGTGTGACAGAATACTGAAGACAGAAAACTTAAAGAATGTCATGTGGACTTATAAGGCATAAATGTATCTTTATGGCTTAAATGAGAAAACATAAGGGGCTAATAACACTTTAATGTATGGCCAACACAGATTTTTAATGTTGGATCACTGTGTGGCATTTATTAATTAATTACTATAATTTTGTTTGTGTTATTTGTTTTATTGGGCTCTTTATTGTCATGACCTGATAACAATATGTCTGCTTTATATGAAAAAAAAAACAGGATTTGAAAGTGTTCACAAACCTTTAAACCAATGGTTCTCAACCTTTTCAACATCAAGACCCACCAGTTTATCACAGCATGTTGCCGAGGCCCACGTGGCCACATTAGATGATATTAAATAATGAATTGCTTGTCTTTTTTTAGATTCGTACAGACGTAGCAATTGACATAATTCACTGAGGAATTCCCTCAGACTTTTCCCCCACAGCTGTATCATTTGGGCCACTGCATTAACGCTGCTGGGCTGGATTGAGAAGAAATCTGTAACTTTTCTGATACCGCACAGGGTTTCTTCAAGTGAAACATGAATATCATAATAGAACACTGTCACATGAGTGCGTCCAAAGAGTTAAATTATGCTTTTTGATCAATTTTGTTTACTCTGATCTCTTTCTTGTAAGCTGCCAGAGAGAGCCCTTGAGGGTGGAAATGGGCTTAGGACTCCAGTAAAGAAAGGCCCTGCAGTGGATGCTTATCCTAAACCAGCGCCAGCAAACACAAAACCACGTAGCCCATCGCCTACACACAGATCTCCTGTCCAGCCGCTGAACTCTCCATCGCCGGTGCCTGACCGCCAGCATTCAGAGAGTGAGGCCGAGAGTCTGCCTGAAGATACAGGCCAAGTTCAGCCAAAACAACCAGGTAAGCTTCTTTTGTATGTGAATGTAACACAGCAGGAAGTTGCTTTAACCAATCAGAAGTTTTACCTCAGACATAAAATTCTGTAACTAATGATGCGGTTATTTCAGCGTTGTCTGTTCCTGCATTGGCTCCTGCTACAGAGGTGCAGCTAGAAAGTGATGCAGAAGTTCAAGCATCATCTGTTACCATATCTGCGCCGAAGATTGCTATCCCAGCCTCTGCACATCATTACTGCTTCTCCATGGACCTGCGCAGTGTCAGAGATCTCAATGTGGGCTTTCCTGTGAACTGCATGCTGAGGTACAAAGTGGTTGATGTGAGTAGCATGACCATTAAACCACTGGGTTTTCCTATAATGAATGATTATTAACGTTAATGTTTTTTAAACTAGATATGCCTACCAGTTCTTCGGAAGTGCAGCCCCCATCATGACCAATCCTGCAGTGGAGGTAAAGAAGAACACAGAGGTGTTCCTACCTCAGTCCTATTGTGCCTTTGATTTTGCAGCGCTGCCGAATCAACTCCAGGACACTTTTTTAAGGTGACTTCACACCTTTTTGCCTTTTGAGCTCCACATGTTACTTTACATTCAATACCTACAAACTCTCAGACTTAGAAATGTTTATTGTTTCTTCTGTCCCTGGATGAGCCACTTTGTCATTGCTTTCCTGACAAATATTAGTTTGCTTAAACCCCTAAAGGCTGTGTTGTTACTTTCATTTTGTTGTGCTATTTAATGTAATTATGTAACTGTATTTTAGTTGTGTGTGTGTGTGTGTGTGTGTCAATAAAGTCAATAAAATGTCCACTCTTGTCTTTACAAATACAAGTGACAGTTGGAATCTGTGCTTCCAATAGCATTTCTCCACTTATATCAATGGACCATGAGGGGAAACAAAATGAATCTCAGATTACAGCGTGTTTTTGTAGTCATTGATTTACTACACCTTCTAAGGGATTAAACAATTTGGTAAATAATCACTACAGATCTCACCCTTTTATATTCTTTTTCTGTTTGTTTCTTCCAGGGTTCCTCTGGTAGTGGAAGTGTGGCATCGAGACCTCAGTTCCAAAGACATCTTGCTTGGTACAGCCAGCATCCAGCTTTCCCATCTCCTCACCTCTGAGAAGACTCGCTTCCTTGGCCAGTCTGGCGAGCAGCACTGGAGACAAACATACTCTGAAAGACTACCTGTTATTAAAGCACAGGGGTTTGTATAGTATTCTTAGTTTATAGGTATTTCATCAATACAGGACAATTTAGACCCCAGATCAATTTTTATTTCAATCACTGTGGCATGTCAAGTGCAATACCATAATAAGACCTTTAGATGGCAGGCATGTAACACTAGTACTTGTTGAAGACAAAGGCATGCATGGTTTTCTATTCTAATGTTCTTTGTATTTTTCTGTCTCTAACGGTTATAAGATTATTGATCCCTTGTGGAAATGATTCTGGCAATCATGGTGTCTAAAATTATTTTTCTTTTTCTTTGCGCACAGATCAAATGAGAAAGTGGCTGAGCTGAACTATGTGGCGGTTCTGGAAGACATGGGTCTAGTGAAAGCCCAAGATGTCCTCATATCAGAATCATCTCTGGTAAAACTTGCTTAATGTTTGACTTAAATTTGGGTCATGTGGATTTTTAAATGAAAATTAAGCTAACTTCTACATTAGATTGATTTACAGTGAAAAGCTTGCTCTGTGGACACCCAAATACTAAGACAGCCAAAATATGATGTTCTGATGTATGATTGTGACAGAGTGCTAATCAAGGGCACCAGAAGACTGCAGTCCCTCCTCAGCCTCACAGTGGGGTCGAGGCGGCAGCCAAGTCTCGGGAGACTCTGGAGTACAGGGCGGCCCTTGAGCTTGAAATGTGGAAAGAGATGCAGGAGGATTTGTTTGATAACCAGGTAATCTCTTTTTATATGAATCTTTTAACTGTACTTCAGATGTTCCTTAAATTTCATGTTTTTATATTGGGGTTTTACAGTTTAATATCCTTAATCAAACCCAGTCCGGTCTTATTGGAAATACAAGTAGGCATGACTGAACATTATTGTTTTGAATAAGTTGGAGAGCAGTGTGGGTTTGGCCTCTTTGCAGCTGAAGCAGAAAGAGCTGAGCCACATGCAGGCCCTGGCAGAAGAGTGGAGGAAGAGAGACCGGGAACGAGAGGCACTTGTTAAGAAGAAGGTACTTGGATTTGGCTGCGCTTTATTTCAATTTGAAAACTGGCACTGGTGGTTTTATAATGCGATCAGCAGCTTGATGTAGGTTTACAAAACTGTGCGTGTTGTCGGAATACATTTCCCAGGAGATGGAGTATAATCTGTTGGAAGAACAGCTCCAAAAGACTCTAGCCGATCTGGAAAAGAGAGAGAAGACTCTTGCTCATGCAGAGACGGAGGTTGGTTGTATTTGCATTGCCGTTCTTGCAGTACATTGTTTGTGCTTGTAGAGGCCAAAGTTTAAAACTGAAACAATTAAACCAAGCTTGGAATGAATCAATTTATCTTGTGTATAGCTTATACTCTTTCAGTTTATTATGATGGCTCGGGGCCAAGCGGTGCCTTTAATTCCTACTAGAGTAAAGATAGAGATGCTGTAGCTCCTGCCATTGTTAAAAGAACTGAAACTGTTGTAGTACATAAATGCATTACTGGTTGTGTGTGTGTGTGTAGACCCAGAGGCTGCAGCGGGAGATGCGTGCAGAGCATGAGTTCACCATGCGTGAGCTGCAGGACAGTAGCCGACGTTTGCGTGAGGACTGTGCTCACCAGGTGGAACTGGAGAGGTTAAAGGTCAGGCAGCTCGAGGAGGACCTCGTCCGGCAGCAACAGCAGGTAATCGCAGCAGACACTGAAGCAGGTTTCATTTCTAAGCAGCCATAAGGAGCAACACTGGAGAGAGTGTTGACCTCAGGGTCACTGGGGCAGATCACTCCTCCCCCTTTCCTTCTGGCTGTGGAAGAAAAGTCCAAGCACTTCCAAGCCTGGTTTACATCTAAAGACTTTAGGATGCAGCCCTGGTGACCAGCATTGATTCTCTTTAAGTAAATAAAGGGTTAAGTACCTTAAGGGGTCCATATCATGGAAACCAAGTTTTCCTGACTTTTTGGACAAAAAGGTTGATGTGGTTAGGAAACACTGTCAAAGTTCAAAACATGCCAGTCATTCTCCATTCAGTGAGTTTGCTGTAATTCAGTTCATTGGGTTTGAATGATGTCAGAAACAGACAGACAACAGACATGTTGAAGTTAGATCGATTGCTTTGGCCCAGACTACTTTTTGAATGAGGTACAAGGCAATAAAAGCAGCCTTTTTTAAAGGTGGGGGAAAGCTGTGTAAACATTAATTATGTTTTGGTTCATACAATAATGTAAATGTCAGAGTACACAAAAATGCAAGAAAAAAAAAACGTAGGACATGAGCCATTTAAGGCAGATACTTATCTCACTTCTAATCTAAAGTATCTATTAATGTTTTTCTTTGTATGTCAAAATTGCTTGAGTAGATTCTCTATTATTCTGTATTAATAAATTAGTATTTGTTTGGGAAGGTGCTGCTAAGTATTCTAAATTTTCTGACTTTCCATTTAAAACATAGCTGAGAAATTGCTTTACTGGCAAGCAGACTCCCGAGAGCATTAGGCAGACTTTGGCTCACTATTTTAATAATCTAGAATTGTCACATGAAGTCTGTTTACTTGAGCACATTTTATCGCTGACCTAATTAATCAACTAGCCAAATGCAACAAAAAAAAAAAACTCTTGACTGCTGTACAAAACTTAGCTTGTGTCAGACTGTGTTTCTGTCTTGTAGCATTTTTCCCTTATGACCATATTTCTCAGGGCTTTTTTTAATAGAAAAAATGTCTCGTCTTAGCCAGTCTCTCCCATCGTCCTTTGCACAGACAGCCCACCTACTGAAATAGTTCAGTCCGCCGTCTCATTTTTTTTTTCCCCCCCAGAAAACATCTGGACCGACCCCGGCTCTAACAAATCAAGCAAAGTAGGTTTCTGACATGCGAAAAAGGAGAAGGGCCTTTGCGATGAGAGATCCTCGGCCGAGGCTGCCACACAGCTCTATATCTTGTCTTCCCTCCCGTGTCAGGAACGTGTAAACATACATTTGTCCTCTGTCGGCACACTCTAACCAGTTTATCAAGCCAGATCCCTCCTCCGCCTTTTCAGTTGGACACTCCTTGCCTTGTCTCAGAATGCCATGCTTTGTGTGTGTTGGGTTTCTTTTGGCCGTCTGGTTTATGTCAGAAAGGGAAGGCTGCGGAATGGAGAGCGCTCGTAGGATTTTAGTTACATTGGACGCTGTCTAACACCCTTGAAGTCTTGCGGCTCTTGAGTTTGTGCAAGAGCAGTAGCTCTCGTTAGTTCAGAGGTGGCCATTTGTTTGCAGTGAGTGGTGTTGAACAGTAACTGCAAGGAGTCAATGTGCTGTGCACATGTAGAAAAACTCTGAACTTTTAACAAATTAACAAGTCTTTTCCAGCCTTTTTACACCGCTGTCGGTGGGTACAATAATGATCTAAAATTACAGTGTCAGTATTGTACTGGTATAATGATTCAAGCAACATGTGTCACTTTCATCAGTAAAGTTATAGTTAAGTGCTGTAAAAAAACCCATATATATATATATATATATATATATACACACACACATACACACACAGACTATTGGCATTGGCCCTGAATTTCATCTCTAATGTAAGTGGATTTCACAATGGCTGACACCTGAATTCAGAAATCTTTGTTCTTTTTGTCTTTTTAATGGCTTGTGCCTACCACATCTTTCTGAAAGGTCATTTTTGGCATAGTCATGTGCTTATACTGCTACTATCATTGTCATACTCTGCTTCTTGCTGCACTGGACTGACTACAGAGTAAATGAGGTATAGGAGGGGGGTACAGCCTGTTCTGTAAGTACTTTATTTCAGCCAGGGTGTCCAGTCTTTTCAGCACAAAACAAGAATGAACATACCTGATCCCACTTGTCTCAGGAGCTCTCAGTCTTCTAAGTCTTCCAGTGCACTTTTGCTTTGGAATAAGAAATGCAGCCACACCAGCCCTTTGCAGATAAGATTGGAGACTCCTGGTTTAAGCCATTATCCAAATTTGGAAGTAAAAAAAAAAAGCAGCACTAGCAGATGTTCACTTAAGTGTCTTAAAATGAACCGTGGCAAAGTTATATTCCAAATGAAGCTAAAATATCATAGATATATTTTTGCTGTTGATTGTGTTTAATCATTTAATGTTCATTTTCTACTTACAGCTAATCGAGGCCGAAAAGAAGTACAAGCAGCTGGAAAACGACTTTCAGCAATATCGTGACCAACAGAACACTCGACCTGAAATACGCCTTCAGTCTGAGATCAACCTGCTCCGGCTGGAAAAGGTTAGTGAAGACAGCAATAAAACACAGCACTCAGTAGCGTGTTGTTTTAGACTTCATAAATGAATTTGAATGAACTCATAAAATAATCATCACTGGCTAATTAGTTTAAGGACCATACTTGAAGACTTCATAAAACATTTACAGCACATAACTTGTGGATAAATCATATATAGATGTTTAAGTGGGCAGCTGCAGGCAGTGTACACATAGGCTGACACCGCATTTGTAAATGTGCGGTTTGTGAATAAATTATGTGTGTTCTTTGTAGCCCTTAAGTAGAGACCTTCAAGTAAAAAGTTGACCTTCATTTCTCATGGCTTTTCTCAAACAGAAATGAGTCGAATGAGTAGAAAGTGAGTGCCTTATGGTGTAAATGCTGGCTTGTGAATATACACGGGGTGCAATGTGCTGAAAGCTGTTGTTGCTTTGTGATTGCCAAGGTGGAACTAGAACGGAAACTGGAATCAACAACAAAATCTAAACTTCATTACAAGCAGCAGTGGGGGCGTGCTCTGAAAGAACTGGCGAGATTTAAGCAGGTAAGCCATATAATACAGCTCTTTGCATTGAATTATCACAAACTCTGATCGCCTGGCTGGGAAAATGCAGCTAGGCATAACTGGTCTGAAATGACCAGAATATGAGAAATGTTGACCTGCCTGATCTCAGTTAAGGATTTTTTTTGGCAGCTTATGTAATGGAATACCAGCTATTTATACAGTCTAGAAACTGTTTTTCTCCCTTTTATATATGAAATGTTTTCACGGTAGACTGATTATACATGCACACAGTCGGGGAGATCTGCAATATAAGATAAACTATGTGCCTCAACATATGCATGGACCAAAAACGAAGGAAACTGAGGTATCCAGTATCTTGCATGAGTGACCATGCGTGGTAGGCAGTGCGGGTGCAAGAAAAATGTGTCATATTCGTACTGTGTTTAAACCAGATGTAAATTGTACTTTTCAAGGGCTGAGGAAAACTTCCACAGCGCACACCAAGAAACAGTAAGCATGTCACTAGCTTGTGGTATTTGCTTTGAAATATTGGACTCCTTCTCAAGTGAACCCTGTAAAGAACTAATACCAGTGTAAACAGAGCAGATGCAAGGAGCTTATCGGGCCTTGCTAATAACTGTTAAAGACAAAGTCCAGCTGGAAAGTCTGAGAAAGACTCCTCTCCCCCCCCCACCCCACCCTTTCTTTTTTTTTCTTTCTTCTCTTTAAGAGCCAGATATATGTTAAGAAAACACCAGTTGATTTATGGCGCTCAAAGGGGTCTATAACTTAATATGAAAGAGAGCTATAAATCAGGTTTGTATTATGCTAAGCATGAACCGTTCTGAACATCATGTTCACTTGTTGAAAGATTAGTTTGTGAAAGAATGAGGCTTATTTTCCACCTATGTTGTATTTAACTCAGATTCACATTTATCCACACTGTATCACTTGAGAGTGTATCCTTTACCCTGACTTTACCCCGTTTTCCTTGACAGAAAACAGTAAATGTGAATTACGGGTGCTTGGCAGGGGGAAAAACACGATGGCGATCATCTTTAGCCCAATCCACATTCCTGACCAACTCCGAGAGTGTCTTATCTTGTTAGCCCGTAATGCACCAGACTTTGCCTTTTTACTCCCTTCTTTCTCCGACTACTTTGGTATTTCTTTGTCAGTTTGAAGACCTGGGAAATCTTAAGCTGTGAAATCCCCCAGGTGCTTGTCCTGTTCTTGTCAGCTCAGTCCTCTGCAAAAAACTGCAGTTGAGCTGTTGTCTGGCAGCCTTCTCTGCTCAAATAAGTCCTCGGTCTGACCCCCCCTCTGGAGGAGAGCCACAGGTCATTCGCTGGTCACTCAGCTGCTTTCTCACTCTTCTGCCCCACCGGGTCAAGGCAACCCAAAATATGCTTGTGTACACAATTTGTCAAGGTCCTCCAATCATTGGTTAAGGTCTGGCAAGGTGAACCTCGTGCCACACACCTTTTTTTTTCTTTCTTTTTTTTAATTATTGTCAGTTTAGGCCTCTGGAAATATTTAGTTTAGCCATCAACCACAGGTAGCAAAGGAAACACTTTAGCCCTTGGGACCTTAAGAAAATCTCCTAGATAATTGTTTCAGTGCTTTTCTTCAGCATTCACTTGGCTCTCAGGGCTATGGCTACGTCTTGGTGGGTTTGTTTTTCTAGCAATTTAGGGTTTCTGCAAATGGTGTATTGGCCTCTAATGCTCCATGAAAACATAAAATTAAATTAGATTATATGTAAACATATCAGTTCAGCGATAAAAAATAAGGCCAAGTTGAGCTATTATGTGAGAGCATGCTTACATTTTCACACGGGCTTTGTTCTGTCAGCGAATGGTCCAGAATATTGATGTGTGGTTTCTTAATGGTACTGCAGGACCTTAACGACAATTTTAACCTGAGATTTCAGCAGTTTCTCATTATACAGCCAGCTCTGAAGGTCAGATTCAATTAAACAGCAATTGAACTGCAAATGCACTGTATTTCTCCAAAGCAATTAGACTAGCTGAGACAGAATGTAACTATCATTATTGTAAGGATACCTTATAATGATTAAAATCAAAATGGTTAAAAAGTGCCACTCTGGTTTTCATAAACCTACTGGAATTCAGCACGGTTGAATAAGATCATTTGTTTTTGTGCTGTACAGAGGTGTGTAAAGCACTTTGTGGTGTTGAATCTCTCTCTCTCTCCCTCCCCCTGGGTTTGTTTGGTTTTCAGAGAGAGCAGGAGAACGCTATGATACGGCTGAAGAAGCAGCAGCAGGAGCTGGAGCACATGAGGCTGCGCTACCTGGCAGCCGAGGAGAAGGAAGCTGTCAAGAACGAGAAACAGGAGCTCCAGGACATCCGCAATGAGCTGAACAGGTACGAGCTACCAACACCAAAAAACTAGCACTGGTAAATCTAGATGCTACTAGAAACACGCTGGTGGTGTGAGAGGACAAAGGGGAGTTTTTCATTTTTTATTTATTTTTTTTATTTGCTGCTATTGGTTATATGAGAGGTGTTTAAAGGTCTATTGAAAATGGAAAGCATCCCATATCAGGTCTTTATCAATTTTTATTACAAATAACACTGAATAAGTTGGTGACCTTGTAGTTGCCCCTGTGATCGGACGGTTGTGGGTTTGTATCCCAAGACTGCCAGTGGCACCACTGAGTAAGGTTCTGTCCCCACACACTGCTCCCCGGGCGCTGTGTTCCTGGCTGCCCGCTTGGTGAATGGGTTACATACAGAGAAAGAACTTCACACTGTTCACACAGTGTGCTGTGCTGTGTTCACACGAGACAAATCGACACTTTACACTTTACACTCCACTTGTCCAGGCTAAAGCAGCAGGAGGAGACGAGGACGTGGAAGGAGCCGCCCTGCGTCTCTGTGAGCGAGAGTGCTGATGACCACCTGAGTCGCCTGCTGGAGGAGAGGGACACGCTGCTGCGAACGGGTGTTTACACACACGAGGACCGAATCATTTCTGAACTCAACAAGCAGATTAAAGAAGCCATGGCCAACAGAGCACCTAACTAATGGACACATCAGTTCTGATGAGATATGCATTCCCAAACTTCTGATAAGTCAATTCCATTCAAAATGACACGATAAACTTATCATAGACTACACATTGAGGCCATTTTAATAATTTGAGAATGATTAGTGGTGCCCAGTTCATAGTAATTAACACGTGTGTGTGTGTGTGTGTGTAAGAGTCTTACCTGTGTAACATTAGCACAGATGTCAGCCATGGAGTTCATTATGAAATCAGTCTTAGTTTGTGATTTCAGTAGATGGCACTATCTCTCAAGAAATGGTTACATGAAGATTCGCATCACCCACTTTAGATTTTTTGTTGGGATTTTTTATTATTTATTGTATATTTTGCTGTATGTTTGTGCGTATGTCGTGTTACTTATATTTCTATCTTTCTAATAAATTATTTTGTTTATTAGAAGAGTTTTTCTCTTGAAATTACAGAATTTGATCTTCTAGATTGCATTACCGTGCAGTGGTGTGTTTTAAAATGTAATTATTTCATGCCGTAATGGAATATAAAATGTATCAGACTAATCGGATGATAAATGGGAAATAACAAAATGCAGTGACTGGTAAAAAAGAATCAAAATTATGTATGCAGTATAACTACCAAACCATGGGTCACAGCATGTGGCACTGAATATTTTTACAGAAAATCTACTAAATATGCTTCTAAAATAAGAGAATGGCTCAAAAATACATTCTAGTGGTGCTTTGGTTATTTCAGTCTAATTAAGAAGAGAATATGTGCAATATTATAATTTTTACTGACACACTGATCACTGCTTTTCACTATAAAGGAGTCTGTGAACTTAAAATGTAGGAACACGAGTATCTGAACCAAGAAAATATTTAACAATACTTTTCATGCTAAAAGTATTAATACTTTATTATGTACTACGTAATAATACTATTTTATCTGTACATGGTATTATGGTTTTATAATTCACACAGTGACCACAGAACGTGGTGTCATCTGTTTTTATGTATGCTGTAAGACTTTTTGAGTAGGATGCTGCTCTGTGCATTGTTTGAGGCCCACTGGGGGTAATTTTAGTGCATAAAAACTTACTTTAGCAAGCATTTCACAGAAAAAATAAAATACATGAAAACGAGAAAAACGCCTTTGAGCAATAATCCTTTAATGCAAAATCCACATGTAGTTTGTTAAGAGGCTAATAATATTAAATCCTCACTGGTCTTTGTCCAAATCATTTGGAAATACGTTTTTCTAAATGAAATGTGATAGATTTATTTCTTACACTTAAGAAGTTCATGACTTCAGTCACATATGAATAAATTGGGTCCAATGGATGTGTTTAAATCTGGAAATGTTGTGTTTAGCTTTAGTTTTAACCTCCCAGAGAAGAGCACATGATGTGTTGCGCTAGGTGCATTCTTTTACAGCGACCTCATTCTTCGTAGATTGATACTGTCCTCAGAGATGAATTGAAATTGGGCCCGGTAGATAAAGGCAGAGAAATGGCCGGGCAGAATCTGCTCAGGGAGGGACCAAATGGTGCACGAATGTGGTCTTGTGTCAAATATGTTTTGACGTCGTGGAGCACCACCTTTCACATGATAATTGGTGAATAAATTGTACCTCTTGTCTCACTTTAGGTGTCTAATGGTGTGTAGGCATGCATGAGCATGACTGCATACACACACGCAGGCTGCTCGTCCATCTCCGGCCTCGAGCGGTGCGGTGGAATTCATACCGCACTTTATCTGGCTATGAAGAACAACGGGCCTTTCGCTCCGCCCGCTGTCTGTGAAGCCTGTTTTAGCAGATAGTGACATATAGCTTGTTTTAGGCACTTGCAGCGGAGCCCCCCACCATCTCAGCACTTATGAGGACAGTCCGTCAGCCACAGCTTACACAGCTGATAGAGAGGTAGCTCTATCTACACACGTATAGAGCCCCGCACTCCAGGCCTGGCCGTGGGATTAATGCCTGTCTGAACCGTGATGACCAACTTCAGGCTGCTGGGCTTTGATCTCGGGCCCTCGGTTTCACACACGCTCCCTGTTCTTCTTCGACAGGTCTCGATGGCGTCCCGTAGACTTCATCTGATTCTATATGGCCCTTTCAGAATGACAGAAGAGTCAAGCGGGCTATAAATCCACGCCTTGAACCTCATGGAGGCCGGACCTTGGTGTGACTATTCACCTTCTTCCATGGACGGTCTCCCATTAGCCTCGCGTTACACAATCTTGGCACCAAAGCAGTTAAAATAATCATTTGTTTGCATGTTCACCATCTGTCTCTCTGACTGTTCAAGCACTCTGCGCTCAAGTATTTGTTTTTCAACAGCCATTTCTCATCACGTTTATTAAAACAACCCAACGTCTCATTGACATTTGCCATTTGTATGAACTAATGTTATGTTAACTTTTTTTTCATTATTATTTTTTTCCTCGTTGGTCATTTTTAATGGATAACAAATGACCTCTGGACACAGGCAGTGTAAGTGCAATCAGCTGCTTTATCTAGACTAAAAAGAAAAAAGAAAAACCATACTTTTAGCACCATTATCTTCCTATGTGGTCAGACTGCCTGACTTTTTGACGCGACTGTTTTAATATCTTTCATGCAGAGTAGCGTGAACCCGTGACCTCGTCTGAGCACAAGGAGCGAAAGCGTTCGACTCTGAGGTGATTATGAACTTTTCATTGGTTTCACTTTTCGGAACCCACTACTGTACATGGTCTACCGAACGGCTGCGCAATTGTTTCCAGAGTATTCCGAATGGGAGTGTGTTTTAGATGAAAGTCGTCCCTCATTAGTAAGCTGATGAGGTAAATGTGAAACACATAGTGAATCGGCCTCGGGATACATTTTTCATGTGAATAAACTGCATGCAATCAAATACAGTCAGATGAGAACCAGCATTTCTCAGAGTTTTACATGGCATTGCATGGTTCCAATTAGTTTCTTTCTTTTTTTTTCGAGTCAGAAAAAACTCAGGCCTTATCACTAATTGCTTCTGAAAGTGTGACCTTTGTCTGTTTAGTATTTTCAACAGCAGGAAATTCCATGGAAAGTGAAGTATTGTAGTTAAAAGCCCAAGGGCCACTTTCATGTATGTTTTCAAAATAATAATTTTGGTCTGATCGTTTGTTGAGCCCTTGGGCTGCGCCGCCTTTCACAGGTCCGAGTTCCCATGGCAAAGTGCTGTGATTGATGCTCGAAATGTTAACTATTTGCTTTACGAATTTGCAACACTCCTCTGGGAGCAATTCTGTTAAATATCAAAATCGTAGCGCCTATTAAGCAACAGAGGTCAGGTGGACTTTTCCGCTGCTCCGATAAATACGTCTGCGTGCTGCAAATGTCCAAGTCCTGCTCGCGCTCTTCAAGATGAATTTACAGCGTCGCGCATGTTACCTTAATGCAGTTTAATGGAATTTCCCACGAACATGCCTCTAAGTATTACATAAATCAACAATGCGAAATGGCACTCCCATTTGTCTTCGACTCTCGAAAACAAACAATTACGGCCTTGTTCTATGTCATCAAGAGCCTTGTTTTATGTCCAGTGTTATGAAAATACCACGAAGACTAATCATTATCTTCAACTGGCAAAAGGACATATATATCCAAACAGCAAATTAGAGAGAGCTGTCCAAAGGCTACACCGAAATGAAACTAGGGTGCTTAATACTGTATTAAGATGCATGGCCGTCGCACTTGTAAGTGAGTAAAGTCAGACGGGCCAAAGCAAACAAGGCCGCGCCAAAAAAGGTTAGAAATAATGTTGATCTAACAATGTCCAGTCGTTTCCTTGTTTGAGCTGATTGTCAACGATAACTGAGTCGCAGTTGTTTTACTCTTTCCCCTATCTCATGGAGCTCTGTACCGAATGCCCCCCTCCCACCCCAAAAAAAGATTAAATGGTTCGAGCAATCCACATAAAGCAGAGGCCACTGAAAGAGTCTAACCTTTTCCAAAAAAGGGCGCTTTAGGAAATTTCTGTTTTTATTTCTTTTGTGTGATCCGGGGGTAGTGTTTTTGGGGAAGGGGGGGCCCCGCTTGAAAGGTGTGCATGGCGAGCCCTAATAAATCAGAGCGCGAGCGAGCGAGCAGCGCTGAGTTCATGTTCCATGGGTCAGATCCATAACCCCCCGACAGCTGCCCGAGCCGCAGGAACAGAGGCGCTCTGGGACGTGACCTTCCACACAAACACCACAGGGGCCAGAGCCGGAGCGCTAACCTCCGACGCCACACTGATACATCACAGGCTCCTAAAGATGGATTTTATGCTTTGCACAAGAAAAAAAGAAAGCATGGAAGGGAAAAAAAAACATCACTGTTGATTGTGCATTGTTTCTAGAGCGCATCAAACAGGAGCCGGCCGAAAGTAAACAATGGCGGAGGGGGTGGGTGAAGGAGATACACTACAGTTTGTAAGTATTTGTGTAATTTTTAGGGGTTTTTTTTCCATCACTGGTCAGGCTTCCAAAAAAGCACATGCTGATCATTAGCGGGACGCGCTTGTGTTTAATCTGTCAGGCTGGTCAGGACTCTGGCAAGGCCTTTTGCTGGGCCATACTTCAGACGCGATTGGTGGAGATACACTTCAGCGTTCCTCTGTCACTTCTATTTACACACAGGGCCAGTCGTGTTAAATGAAATGCCCTCATATGTACAAGGTTGGTGGTTTATGTTGTTTATGCAGCCATGCAGTTCGTTTTCTCCCTCTGTTTGATGGGAAGAATTTAAGGGTTTGGGTATCAAACTGGTAAAAATACAAAGAACACATAATCCAGCAGTGTGTGTTTTTTACAAAATTAAAAAAAAATGCGTTTTGGTTGTAGCCTGTCGTTTATTTAAAAAGGCAAATGTCGAAATCATGCAAACGAGAGTCAAATGAGGATAAGACTGAGCTCATCACACCTTCCGGAACTTATTCTGAGACACAGCACAGGTAATGATTATCATACACATGATACTGCTTTCAATACAACCGACTCTTTGCTCACTCAACTCAAAAGAGTTCATGAAAAAAAAAACAAACAAAAAAAGATTTTGTAGAGGTTTAGAAAAGGTAGTACATCTTGATTGAGTCACTTTGGTTCAGAGGTAAATCAGTGTGATCTTTTTTTTTTTTTTCATATATTTTTTGACGCTCTGTCAAACGCTTTGTTAAATAATCTGAGACTGAGTCGCTCAGCCTGCTGTGTTTCTGATTAGCAAAAAAGTATGTCAAAATAAGGCTATGTACATTCTGGGTTCGGGAAGATAAATCCTCCGCAAAGTCTGGCGAACAGATACTGCTGTAATATTTGTCTTGGAATTATGATGTCAAAGATTCTTTCAGACGAAATGCAACATTCAACGGCCACACACCCCAAACGAAAGGAGGACAGCTATAAAAGCAGTGGGTTTTTCATGAATAACACAAACAGCCTCGATTCTATATATCACTTTTACACATTTTCCTCTTCCCTTCATATTTTTTTTTTATATTTCATTTCACTATTTCATTTTCCCCCCTTTAATTCATACTTAAATAGTTACATTTTTGGAGCATTATCCCACAGAAATATTAAATAATAACTGTAAAAGTGCCAAAAAGCATGATATGAGAGAAATATAATTCAGAATTTACATTTTATACAGAGGACATTCCTTTTTTTTTGGGTGAAAAAAAAAATGCTTCCCTCAAAAAAACCTGCTTCCTAAACGGTGCGATTATTCAGATACTGTGCATTCTCGGTTGGAGGGCTGTGAATTTGTGCACCTTTCTAGTCTTCTCCCTTTGGTTTCATTCAAGACCACAAAATAAAGCAACAAACCATATTTTTGGTATCTTGTGCCTATATTCTAACACCTCAGCCTTCATAACATTTTAACAAAACCATTCTCCCAGTCCCATGAATAAATAATCTTGCCCCCCCCACCCCCCACAAACCCCCAGTTTCTATTTGCCCCTCCCATCCCCTGCCACGTCCAGTCCCTTATCTGTGTCGGGATCAATAGCTTTTAACATCTTACTTATTTTATTACTGCTTTTGGTTTTCTAGGGCTGATTGAGAGTTTCTCAGAGGAAATCTTTGGTTTTGCTTAAGTGTCCGTGACATTTAATCATGATTTTCCCTCGCCGTTTAATTCCGGCTCGGTCAATCAGCTAATCCACCTCAATTGATTCGCTGCTCTCGCTGATGGGCTTGCACTCGTTGGGCATCCGCTGGTGTCTACTGAGCTGCGTGGCCTGCGTGAAGCTTCTATCGCACCGCTCACACCTGGACACACACACACAAAGCAGACAACACACTTAGTGGGGGCCATCAGACGTTGCATCTCATCCAGTGTTGCCTTAATGACAAGTGACACTTGAAAGTGGCTGGGAATCTTACTGGGCCAGAAAGGTGTAATTGCTGCCCACGCCTAAGGGCCTTGATGCCGATGATGGGCGAAGGCTCAGACACCTCACAACACAGGGACCCTGTCAATAATCTGAGAGGAAGGGGTGCCCCCAGAGAGGCCTGTCTAGATAAGGCCCCGCATCATTGTCACTTACAATAGATAAAGAACAAAAAGAGATTTTCAGGAGGCTGGCTATCAAAGGGGAACATCTCTTTACGGCTTGTACTTAACAGGCTTGAAAGCAATGACAGCACATCCAGCGTCTGTACGGGTGGCTTCTTATTCGGCTGGAATCGGTCTGCGCTTTAGGGATCGTCTCGAGAAAAACCAAAAATCAGTTCACATTCGAATCTTGGGGAAACTTTGAGAAACAGATCCATTTCATATTCATTTTTAATTCAATTCCAAGGTCCACCCCCCCAACCCCCCCCTGACGCTGATTATGCTTTGCAAGCGAGCAATTATTGAGTTTATCAGATCATAGTTGTTATTTGTATTCCAAACTCTAGACAGGGAACAGCTGAGCTGGAACACCAAATTTGCAGCTGATGTCTTACAGTGCAAAAACACTTCAGCGGTTTTCCACGAAGAAAAGAGAAAATGCCAGCCTTATTCTATCAAGCACATCAGCTCAATGAGAATAACTCAGGCATATTGATTGACTAAAGATTTCTGTGGTGTATTCATTAATGTCTTTGTTCGCCTCTTCCTCTCTGGAGCTCCTGAAGTGCTGATGACACATTTGTGTATCACTGATTGCTTATTAGATAGCTGATTTGTTACTGGATTGCTCTGTTCCAAACAGCCCACTTCCTAACACTGAAATCGCTGAGCTGGTGCGATGATATTAAAAGTTTCTACATGTGACTGAGGGACAAATTCATGGCCTTTGTCACAGAAGGGCTCGATCCATCACTTGTCAAGCGGCCAGCGGCAAATAAAAAAAGAGACTTTATAGCTTTGGCTGGGGTGTATTTTTTACAGATGTTTTCTATGTAATCTTGGAATGCTACTCAAAGAAGAATGTAATACGGTACAGAACACTGAGGGTAATTTGTAAATGAATAGAAAACAATGTTCATGCTGTAATAGATGTGAGTCAGTCTGTCATCAAGCGGACAAAGGCAACAGCAACATCAAATCAAATCAAATCAAATCCCAATGGCTGCATCGTGGCTAGAGAGGAGTTTATAAAGTGAACAGCGCTTGTCTTCACTTTATGTAAAGTCCCACTGGACAGCACCAACAAAGCAGTTTTTGGTAGATAAACTGAATAAGTAAAGGTATATTTACATTTACAGGATTTAGAAGACACTTTTATCCAAAGCGACTTCCATTTCCAAACTACAGGGGACAGTCTCCCTGGAGCAACTTGGGGTTAAGGGTCTTGCTCAGGAACACAGTGGTGGTTTGCTGAAGGTAGGATTCAAACCCATGACCTCTTGGTCCAGAAGCAAGAATCCTACCCACCAGGCCACCACCACCAATATTGATGCTGGAGAGTATTGATAATGGAGGCAACATTTTACCTGTGCAAAAGTTTGAACACCCCTCAAATGACTTTTTTGTAGATTTTTTTTGTTGATTTCTACTAAAGAGAAACCAACTTAAAAACGTAAGTTTTTTATTTATTTGCTATCAGGATATTGTGGAAAAATCGAATATAAAATGTGCCATTACTTTTGCACGGACCAAATGTAAAGTTTTACCTCTTTTCCTATATGTGACATTCAGCATTTTGCATTAAAATGTGCAAAAGTGTGCTCTCTGAAGAGGATGTTTATTTTAAAATGAACAGAAAGTCATTTGACTAGGGGCGCCCAAACTTTTGCAACTGTAATTCTATTCATTAGTTATGCTACTAATTTGGATGACAATAATTATATGCCTTATTGAACTCTCTGATATGCCACTGGCCAAATAAAAAGCTAACTGAGGATTTTAATGGGCCCCAGTATGACACTCCAGCTCACAGACCAATTGAAATCTTTTAGTTCTGTGAAATTTTATGAAGTATAAATGTGCATTTAATGATCGTGATGGAGGTCATCATGATGTTCTGGCTTAACCTGTGTAAAAGGTATGCACTGAGATACGTATGAATAAAAAAACCTTCCAGTTCTATTAATTAGTATTGCTCGGGAGCGTTATTGAAAAACATGACCTGTATTTGGTGTAGGGGAAAAGGCTTGAGTCACAAAGGTCATATGTGAGTAACAGCCCATTGACTTAAAAGAAATCCATTAACCACTCTGCATGTTCAATTTGCCCCTTTTATTTTTTAAAGGAATCTATGTTGCTCACATAATACCTCCCACGAATCTCAGCACTGTAGCTGAACTGCTAGATCCAGACCTAGACAATAATATTTTCCTCCCATAAGTTGTGGCCAAAGGAATGTCAGTGCTGTCCGTGCTGGAAATACCACGATGGGCCAAAAGTAACCAAACTATTATATAACCTTATGGTGGCTTAAAGAGGAACCGAGAACTGAATATTGACACCACTTTACTAGCTGCATCTGAATAATACTGATTATGTACTACTGATCTCTACTACATGCAATAACAGTCCCTAACCACCATTTGTGTTATTATTAATTCACTGTAAGTTACTTCTCTATTTCTATTTATATCATAGTGTATTTCATAATGAGGTTTTTCTAAAGATAAAAAAAAAGACTTTTTTTTATACTGTGCATCTCTCTGGGTCTCTCTGTGTCTGTGCAGTTATAAAATAAGTATTTTCTCCATAGTTTTCTGATTCTGACTCACTGACATGATGCTAAATATACCACAAATGTAAAAAATGGCATATTTCTCGATTTGATGTCCCTTTTAATATTCATACATTTAATGTGTCTTGTGATTCTGACATTTTTTATCAACAGAGTAACATTAAATGGTGACGAGGAAGCGATGGTACTCACTGTTACTTACTTGAAAGGCTTCTCCCCGGTGTGTGTGCGGATGTGGTTGTTGAGTGTGGTGGCCCCGGCGAAGGCTCTTCCACAGTAGCCGCACTTGAAGGGCCGGTCGCTGGAGTGTGTGACCACGTGGTTGCGTAGCTCTGAAGGCTGGGAGAAGGACTGGGAGCAGTGTCCGCACTGATACGGTCTGAAGACACACACACACACACACACACACACGGGGCAAATCAGTGACATCTCAGTGCTGTTACCATGGCAGCATGACCTCTCATCAACAATGGGGCAAGAAACCCAGTTTGGGCCATCTATCAATATTTTCAGTTTGCTAGTAGCGCTGCTCTGAGGGGTGAGGGCTTCTTCTGCTTTTTTTTTTAGTTTTCCAGCACGTAACTACAGCTGTAATGATCTCTGTTAATTATTATCCCAGTTCCAGTTAATCATGGAGAGCTGATAACAAATCACAAATGTATTGACAATTAGGGGCAACAAAGGAAAGCACTTACAGGCGTAATTAGATGAATTGACAATTCAACTGTGCCATCAATCACTTTATTTTTTTTATATTTTTTTAAGGGTAGAGACAAAATGGTTTAAAATCACCCCAAAAGTTAAGTCATTTTGAGAGAAGGGGGAAAAATAATGTGTTTATGGCACTAAAACGTAAGATTATATAGCATGCAATTACGAGGCTTTTACAACAGCATGCATTCATACAGTTTTCACCGGCCCCTGTGACTGAAGTTTTTCTGTTGGGAGATGCATTGATTGTGAATATTTTAACATGATAAATGTTTGGCGAGTATTTACTACAGCAGCACTTGTGATTAATGTCAACATATTGTTTACTGCCGCACTGGGCCCTGGCGCGGCACAATATTAGAGATAAATAGCCCACTGAACTGCATCTGTACCAAAAATATGCACCTTATAAAAACCTAGACTGAATATAAAATGAAAATATGACAACAGGGAACCTGCATCCTTGGCGCCTCTTCTGTGAAGTGGTGGGGAACATGGTTTTGATGGTCAGAGTTGGTATTTTTGGATGTTTATGGAGCAGATCAATATTGTAATTAATGGCCTTTGGAAGGCTTTGCTCATTAATGGAATGCAGCTAAATTAGGACACCAGCGATGACTGATGTGCTCAAACAAAAAACAAGAAATACTATTTCAGCTCAGAGAGGTCGGCAAAACAGATAAGCAGAACCCTTTTTCGCGATGATATACCAGAATAATTTATCCACCCTGAAATGTACATATAAAACAAACATCAATAAATATGTATGGACCAAAGGCCATAAAACATAGCTGAGAGCTTTCTAAACAGATTCACAGGGTCATTTACGGCACTGGCTTCGACTCCAAATACCAACAGATCCAGATTCCCTTGTTCAGCTAAATTTTATCTGCACCCCGGGGTCATAAAGTTTAATATTGACAACCCCTCACATTGACTTCAACTCCTAGGGTATCCCAGCAACATTTTTCTTCTGTATGAATATTAGTTTATTGAATAAGTGGCATCTGTTTTCCTCTGCATCACCGTTGGAGTGGGTATTTCTTTGTGACAGCGGCAACTGATTTATAGGTTTGTATGCACCCAAGAAAAATAGTGCTAAGCAAAAAATTTCCAATACATCCCGGCCCGTATTTAATTAGGTTTGGAGATGTTACACACTGTGTTAGAACCCTTAAATCCACAAAGGTTGGTGATGCGAAACCTACCCACAACCCACAACTTGCAGGAAAGTTATTTTCTATTCTAAAGTCTATTTCTATTATAGTTTAGTAGCAGCTCACAGTTACTACAGTACAACAGCACCAAAGAAAAATACAATAAATTTAAATTCGAAGTAAAAGTTAATTTCCCATTAACATCCCAGCACTATCACAGACACAGCCGCTTCAAATGGGAGGTCGCGAGTGGTGCTGGGAGTCCAAAAGAGCACAACTGGCATTGTCATCTACCCTCATTAGTCAGTGCAATGATGGTCAGCACGGGTGCCTGTTATCCAGCACTATAAAACTGGCAGTCAGCATTCTCCTCTAAGCGTGTTGAGCTGTCCAATAACATTGCATTAGCAGCACTTCGAAAAGTGGTTTCTAGTCCATTGCTGGTGGTACTGTGTGATTAAGTGAGTCCTAGCTAGTGTGCGGAACTGGAGATGACAAAATTAGGCACAAAAACAGGGAAAATCATGAATAGATAAAGATAACCCTCGTCTTCATCATTGCTCACATCATACTACAAATTCTAAACTTTAAATAAAACCATCGGTCCTGTTGCTGGGATATCGAGAGAATTATCCCTGCCAATGCCACAGCCATTGATGGCTAGGAGTCCAAGACAGCATGACTGTCCACACTCTCTCTCTCTCTCTGAGTGTGTGGGATGGCCCTCTCTCCCTGTCATCACTCGGTGTGATGTTAGTCACACAGGCGTCTGATAGCAGCATAACAGCACTAACAGTCAACGTTCTCCTTCAAGCTTGCAGTGATTCAGTGATGCTGCATTTCCAGCAGTTTAAAAAGCGAATATGTTGCTACATGAGTCTTAGAATAAACATAAGCTAGAATTCAACCTTCCACCTGGGTAGCATTACACTCCATAAGGGGAGACCCAGCCAGTGTCAGTGATAAAACTGGGGAGAATATTTGAATTAAAAAAATGAAATCAATTGCAAAAAATAATACATTTTGCTTTAACAATTATTTAAAGTTAGTCCATCCTTTCCCAAGGACACAAACTCTCCCTCATGGCTGTGTGAACATTTCATTAAGACATTCTTCACCAAGCACATTCATGCAAACGCATATTTTAGTAGGAGGATTGGTTATACATGGTCACTGGTTATACATGGTCAATGGTTTCCTGGCGAAATTGTCAAAAGCTGATATAAGAATGACCAAAAACATTTAATCTTCTGAAATGAATTACCATTCTAATGATGGTTTTGGCTACACTGCCAAGGTGGACTCACAACTAAACCCCCAGTAGCAGCAACAGCAAACCCCACACTCTCATAAGTCATTTGGACTGTGTGTAAAGGCAATGTAGAAGATTCTTCATTACATGGTTGTTAGTTTAGTAGGGGAGTGCAGTTATGGAAAACATTACAATTGAAAAACTAGATGCATTTCATTTGGAAAACAATTTTTGTTAAAAAAAATCTTTGCACTGTGGATTCGGTTCAGCGATCCTCTGATTTAGTGCCTGGAGCTCTACTGCTGAACCACCAAGGGGTCTCTTACCAAACCATTTATTTTTAAAGACTGCCACATTCATGGGCTGATTATTTTTAATCATACCACAACAAACAGCGACACACATTTTTTTTTACAACTGACCTGAGCTTTAGTGTCTTGAAGTCTATTTCTGAGTCTGCTGTGTGTTTTGGTCCGCGTTTGTGTTTCTCTGTGTTCTGTCCCTTTACGTTTTGTGCCTCAGTCGTAACGTCACAGTCTCTCTCCGACACACCTTTTGAAGGTGACTTGACCATCCGCTCTCTCTCCTCATATATTACAGAGCCAACTTGACCACAATTTTTTTGTAACGATCAGTACTCCCCCCGTCAACTGTTCAAAGATCACGTGCATTGCACTGGATATTAACGGGTGTTTTGACATTGAAACCATACCAATATTTCCAAAACTGTAGGAGGAGAAGAGGTGCCAAATTCTAGCTATAAAAACAATAATAGTAAAAATAAAACTGAAGAACAACAATAGTTCGATCGCTTCCACAATCACATTAATAATATCCACAGTTACCTGTCAGGGTTCTGCGTGCACACATGCATTTGTAGAAGGATTCGTTGGGTGAAAGTCTTGAAACACTGGCCGCACTTCCACAGGTGCCAGTCGCTAAACTCTGTGTTGAGCTGGCTGGTGGACGTGGGACTGGCCAGCACCCGCTGGTTCTTGGAGCTCAGCTGGTTGAAGCCAGACTCTGTGCTGCCTGTCTTGTCCAGGAAGGAAAAGGTCCGAGAGCAGGGTGAGTGGGGGAAAACCATCGAGCGCTGAAGGATGGTGGAGGAAGATTTGGATGTCTTGCTGAAGGGCTGCAGGCTCTCCTGTCGGGACATGGCCTCCATTACAGTAGATGGCACATTCACTGTTCAGAGAAAAACAAGTGCAAGATGAGGATGTGTGCTCACGCCTCAAAAGCTGTGATGCTTAAGAATTCAGCGTGTTGTTAATCATTACTGCCTACTGTTTTATTCTCCTAGTGACAAATTAAGCAGACAAATAAAGCTAGAATTAATCAACTAAAACTCTCAGCCTTACAAACAGCAGACCTGGCTTGACTTAACGACCTTTTTACTGAAATGGTCCTTCTGTTGGGCTGAACAGAAACTCACCGTTCTTCAGACAGTGGTCTCATATGTAACTTTACGTTTAAGAGGGCAGAGCCAGTTTATTTCATGCTTGGACAAACCACATTCCACATTCTTTGTAGCGCAACATGCTGTGCACACAAACATAACATTACCAAACTGTAAGATGAGACTTGTGGGAGAACAGCTAAGCCTTTCTTATTTAATAAAGCCAATGCCTCCGATGCTATGAAACATGAATTATGTATCTCTGGATTTAGTTTTAATGTATGATGTGGATCTCTGCTGAGCATCAAGGTAAAGGAGGATGATTGGAGTTAGCACTGAAGTTACGTTTTGAAAATACACACAGATATTTTAAGGAGCATCTGGGGCAGTGTATTGTAGGGAGTACTTAAAAACGCTCAAGTCATTGTTGGCCACTTCAGGTTTCAAGCCATTCTGTAAACTTAGCAATTCTATTCTGGGAAATGCCTTGCTGTTTTACAACAGTTTGTTGCTTTGTTTGTTTTGCTCTTCACATTCAGGCCCATAACTGTGCGTTCTCTTAAGACAGTGCACTCAGGAGGACAAGATTGACTGCCTGTAAATAAAAATAAATACAACTAAACAAACATACTACAACGTAAGTGGTTTCAGATGTGACATAAGGGCCCCTTTAGACACATTTCTCAAAGGTTCTGCTTCACTGTTATGTCAGTGTAAGCAATATTTACTCATATAAGGTATTTGATGGACATGAGATTCTTTCCCTAATGGAAAGTCTTCCTCAGACAAACACATCTGGGTACACGCTTTAATCTAATATGCAAGCCTTTGACTTAAACTTCTAGGGAAGGATCCAACAAATATGGAAGCACACAGCTCTGACTGTGCAGTGCTCTTCAGTGCTCTTTTTTTTTGGTTGCACTATTGCATCTATCAAATCATACTGTACACTTTGGAGAACAGCTTGGAGGGAAGGAGAGTTGTCTAAACACAACAGCAACCAGACTGAAGTCATAAAATGTCTCTCATATAAACACTTAACTGTCAGACTCTGTCAGATGTCCAGGCTTTCCACTGGCCAATGGACTCAACAAACACAAGACCTGACTGTATGGGGCAAACGCTCGTTTACGTTCAGAGAATGATGTATTGCCCCAAAAGCACATCCAAAAACATTTCGGAATGCATCGCGAATTCCTGGGAGACTAAAATACAGTTTACCTAAAATGCACCAGCAGTGTTCATCTCTGACAACTATATTTGAAATGCAAGGTAAGATTTAAATGGCAGGTCAAAAATAAGAAACTCAATTAACTTCCACTGCTGTAAACTTTAATGACCCACCGCAGTGTAGTTAGCGGCAAAAAAAGGTAACACACTGGGAAAAAAGAAAGAAAGAAAGAATATATATATATATAAATGTGTGTGTGTGTCTATAAAAATGTATAAATATATATTTTTATGTAAAATATATTTATATGTAACACACACAAACACACACAAACATGCACACAAACACATATAAAAAATGTTTGCAGTATTTGCTGTATTATAACAGTAGTGGCTGAGTGAATGAGGCATTGTCTGCTTGTCAGAACAGCAAGACTTACAGTTTTCATCTTGTGCAATGCACTGCAGGGGGATGCCAAAGAAGGAAGTGTAACTGTCATTGTACCAGACCAGTAGCTCGGTTCCTCGAGGAATGTCCATGCACGCCCGGTAGAAAATACAAGATCTGAAAATTCGATCACAGGATTTGTGTCAACGTTCATTTTTTTCACTTTACAGAGAACTTTTTTTTTTTCATGTGTTTCTCTCTCTCTCTCTCTCTCTCTGTGACTCAGTGGTATTGTGTTAACTGTGGGTTTCTAAGAAAAAATAGTGAGGCAGGTTTATTTAAGAAACTAGGCTTTTCACTATTTCATGTGATAATAGCCTGTGCGTCACTATGGTTTAACCCTTAGCAGTGGTGAGCCTCTCTCAGACTGTTTAACTGGTCTTTGACCTTCAGATAGCTGTCATTTTTCAGCTGACGGACATGTGTAATAGGCCCAGAATGTGTTTTCACGTGTTTTTGAGAACATCAGCAGAGCTCTGGACTGGGATGGGGGGCACTACAAATATTTGGCAATAAGCTCCTTTGGTCTCTGCAGAGCTGCTGAGGTCTGTGAATTTTATTAATTCTTTCCACCATGACACCAAAATAAAACAAGGGGGCTAGGCAATAAATCAAAAACATCTCATAACCCATGAGAGAAAAAAAACCCCACTATACCATGTACTTTATACCCTTGTAACAGTTCGTCTCTCAGTTTGGCTTCACTTAACATAAACACTGGAGCACACAAATAAATGTACTCGGACTAAATGACTCAGTTGGCTGCTGAAAGAGGGCTGTTTTCGGAGCGATGGGTGGTCTCGCACACTTTCAGAGGAGGGCCAACGAGTGTAAACGAACACCATCTCTTACAATGCTGCCGTCACTTCCAAAATGTGCACAGAACTCTGCACTGGCCAAGCACATCAAAGGCCATTTTTTCCCCTCCGTCTTGGATAACATTTCCCGCGCTGACATGTATTTAGTATTGTGGTTGGATGACTCATAAAGACAACGGCGGGGCGTCCCCAGTGCAAGCGAAGTGAAGCACATGCCAATGGACATTATTGTCAGAGCAAAACAAAACAGCCAGCTCGGGGTCGATCAATCACGAGCCGCTTTGAAGAGAATTCCATTTAGATATTGCAAATCATAACACGCGGAACTCAATCCAGCTGACGGAGAGGACATCCCACCATACAGCGCGCGGCGTTGGAAAAAAATCCTCGCAGTCTGGGCCTAATGTATAGTGCTTGTATACACAGTGGTGTCTCAAAGTGGAGAAAGTCTCACCTCTGAGGTGCTACGATCCCGTGAGTGTATACCCACTCAGAGCCCTAAGCTGTTGCCGTGTCTTAACAGTAAAATGACACCGAAGTAGTGTTTAAATAAGACACTTGAAACGCTTGAAGAGACAAAGTGACATGATTATATGGCTTAATCCCTCTGATTGCTTAGTTAAGAAAGGATAACATCACTTCATGGCCCCCAAATTTCCTTCTAAGAGTCGCCAAACCTCAGTGCACAATGACATAGCCACAGTTAGGGCCGGTTTCCCGGAACCAGATTAAGGCTAATCCTAGACTAAAAAGAATTTCCAACAGTGATTCAACATTGGCAGTTCCCTTTGGTCCAAGACTAGGCTTAATCCATGTCCGGGAAACAGGGAATCTCCGATACAGGGCTAAGTGGTTACAGGAATACAACAAATGTCTGTTTTTTTACAAAATCCCTTAAAAAAATGTTACTTTACCTGTACTGAACCACTGTCATGTTCTGTTCCCCACAGTGTCTGGCACAGCGGATATACCTCATCCAACTGGACTTGCTCGGCTCATTGCCATCAATAAAGTGCTGTAACGTGCCCTCCTGGTCATAGATCTGAAAGATGAACAGAGTGGGTAAGACGCAGAACCAGAAACAATTATAAGGTACAAACTATTGATTCTGTTATGCACATCATTCTTACAGTTAAACATCACATATAAAACAGCATTACACCAACTAGTACGGCTGATGAATATAGAAAACGTATCCGATGTGTCAAAGCTCAGTAGTAGATTTTATAGAGAACTAATACATTGGCTATGATGATTGGTCACAAGTCACACATGTAAAATACGCTTTTACATTTTTAAAACAATTTAGCAAGAAATCAGTGTTTAAAGGTACATTACTTAACCCACTGCTGATGTTACAGTTACAGTTAGCAAGCTAAATTATCATCTTCACAAAACAGAAAATTAAATACTTAAATATGAGTTAGTTGATCAGTTAAAACTCTTTTGGAGCTCCTTATTTTGTGAGGAAAAGTGAGTTGGTGTTAGTTAGCAACCTAGCTGGTTTTATTAGCTAATTTACCTACATACATTAATATTTTAAAAGTTTTTATTTCTTCATACAGTTTCGGCCCCATGCCGATGCAGCGGAGTAGATGAATTATATGAAATCAAATCTGTTCTGATGCTCGTTCC
>JBBPCY010000018.1:9354905-9366374 GCA_037974405.1 Brachyalestes nurse
CACACACACACACACACACACACACACACACACACACACACACACACACACACACACACACACACACACACTCAATCATACTTTCATTAACGCTCAAGCTGCAACACATAATACTCTTTATTAAATGGATCCTCTTGCTCTGACCTCAGTGTCAACAGGGGCTGTCTGATACATTATTAATTTCTGAACATATCTGACCTTGGGAAGCCTCTACATGCTAAACCACCTCTGCTGTAATGACATCTCACTCCAAGCAGCGGGGCCGGTTTATTACAGAGGTGAACCGTGTCGATAGCTTTACTGCGATCTGTCTATAGACTGGTGGGGCGATCAATTCTGTAAATGATTGCAAAAATCAGGGAAATGGCCTAATTTATTAATCTGCTCATATGTGATTTTAATAACTCTGAACTGTTACCGCCAATGTTCTGGAAGGTGAAGTGTAGGTCTGTGTGGGTTCTGACTGATGCTTAACAGTGAAAGACACGAAGCATTACATAGTGGATTTTAATCAAAAGCCCATATGGGAGTTGCTGTAGAGGAAGTAGCAGCTCTGAAGCTCCAGCTTGTTTCTGTTGCTGTTCAAAGCTGCATCGTAGGGTGGAACTGGAAACTGATTTTTTTTTTTTGTATGGACCACATCACCAAACAGGAAAGCATGTCAAGCTATTCTAAAAGCCCTAATGTTTACTTTTACTCCTTGTGGTAAAAAAGGGGGATATTACAGGTTTCGATGGCCCCCTCTTCTAGGCATCGATTGGGTCTGGCGATGTCCTGTCACTGCCTTACTTACTGCTCAATCTCTTCGGACCGACATTTACGGCACGCTGATTGGACCCTGTCACTGACCAAGTGCTGTAAATCGTCCTTCAACAGCTGCTCGTCGATGGCCGGGGCCAGAGAGGGAGAGAGAGGGAGAGAGAGGGAGAGAGAGAGACAGGGAGGGAGAGAGAGAGAGAGAGAGAGAGAGAGAGAGAGAGACTGAGCCAGGCCCAGCCGTCCGTCGCTTGACCTCCTGCCCTTATTATGGTGAGTAAATCAGGGCCCTCCAGCCATTAGGCTGCGAGCTGAGAGAACCTCAGTCCCAGTGGCACAGGGAACACAGAAAAGGTCAGCATGAGTCACAAGCATGGAACACTTTTGGTAATGGAACTGGGGTGCCTTATCTGAGGAAACACTTAGCGGCCATTGGCCGAGCAGGCCAGGAGCATGTAAATGGCTGGGCTGAGCGAGGATGCCGCGCGGCTGTTCTACAGCGAGGCGATAGTGCGGCGCTGTTATCTTTTCATTAAAACACCTTCTGGAAGCTGTTTGCTTTCAGCTTTCTCCCATTGCCCCTACCAGCCATCTTGTAAAAGCAAACACTGGTCCTTAGGTCACTGACGACTTCAGTGCATGAGAGAACTGAGAACCTGCGACGCATCAAAGTCCTACTGTAAAGAGAAATACCACTGATTCTTTAGAACCTCTATAGTGAAATAACTTAAACATAAACAAGGTCATTCATAGTGGTTTAATGTGAAATGCTTCATTCTGTAGAAACTTAATGTTCAGAATGTAAGTGATAGGAACCAGACATCCAAAGTGTTGAATGCCTCTAAAATCTTTCACACAGAAAGTTACTTCATGAAAACAAATACACCATCTAAATCCTGAGACATTATCTTATGATTTAAACATTTTGGTCTAAAATCTGGATTTAACATGCATTGTAGTTTCACTGATGGCCTTGCATGTCACAACATAAGCTATATTTGAGAAATCCAAGTCAGCAATTAAACATTAACACCTTCTAAATGACTATTCACAATCATTTAATTGCGAAGGAATTAACAAAAGATACAAAATTCCCTTTAAAGGCAGTGTGGGTTTGTCAAAGAGGTCAATGCCCATCTCAGTGTAAACTGTCAGTCATTGACTAGAAGTTATAAAATATTCGTCATACTGAAAAAAAAAAAATGTAGACATAAAGGAGCTTAAGAACAATCTTATCAGTGAGCCACTTGACCTGCACTTGCAATGATGCAGACGATATAAATGATGTCATACAGCTCAGAAACTGAAGTGTAACGGCAATATAAAAATAGCACAAAACACACTGATGGAAAACATTTCTGTGGAGAGACTGGAATCGGTTTCATGGGCTGCGTTAAAGGGGGGTGGTTTTTTGATTTGTCCTCACTGAAAGGCCCGAAAAGCACTGCATATTTCCTGTCTGAGTGACTGTATACAGTATGAATGAAATCATCGTGAGCTCGCTGTCCACTGCAAATATGTTGATGTACTGACATTTTCCTAAATTAGGTGCAAAAGATATACTGAGACTAAAAAAAATTTGGCTGGCAATACTTCAGCCTGTAATTAGGATGCCTGAGTCTCAGACGAAGCTGGTAAAGGAACAGACTACACAAACCTTAAAATAAAAACAAGCATCCATAAAAAAAAAAAAAGGAGATTCACATCCAAACACTGCAGGCCGTGCTGGTGATACATAATCCCGTCTCTGGCTTTGGTGGATTAAAAATAAAAGTGCTATAAATGTTGTGAGGGAAATTATAAACTCGGCGGGGGCAGCAGTATGTTCCTGAGGATACATACCAACATGTTTTACTTCCAAATTAAACTGTTTTCAGCACCTATTTTGCCGCTATTGAACCCAATGGCGAGAAAAAACATCCCTCTAAAAGCCCAGTGTTTACCTTGTAGAGCCTGATACATTTCAAATAAAATTGTTCCGCCATCAAGATGCTTTCTCACACAACACAGCCTCGGATCAAGCGGGAAATGGAGCATAAAATAACTTAAATGACAAATTATGGAGCTTTCTGTGTCAGTGAACCAACGTTAAACAAGTCACCTCCATTCTGGCACGCAGAAAATAAAAATAATTATCCTGGCCTGTGGCCTAGGCACTTTATTATTACTCCAGAACACCCAGCGGTGCCTGCCTGAGGGATGATATCATTGTGGTCTGTCATGTTCTTACAATGATAGCTCATACGAGGGCAATGCCAGTGACCCTCCGGCCACCGCTGCATAATATTATTCCTATCAGCTCACCCCTCAGCACCTGACCTCATTAAGCTAATCCACACCAAATCTCCAGTATTTATGTCTAATTCCATTGACTATTTTCATTTTCCCCTTGACCTTAGATCAATATTTACTGTACATGACTGCAATAATACCATGTTTAGTAACACTACTGTGCAGCACGGGTTCACAAACGTCACGATAACACGGCAACTTAAGATAATTCAAAAGAAACGTGTGAGTTGTGGGCCTTGCTGTGAACGTAAACATGACGTTAGGTTTAAAGATCCATGGCTTAAAGATCCATACACTACGATCAGTAGAAATAAAAAGAATTTGTGATTTTTCCAGACAGATTGAAACAGTTTACTATACTGGAAGCTAAATTTGACAACCACACTTACCAGCGAAGAAAGCAAAACACTGTGAGTTATGTTATAGCTCCAATGTGCCACACTGTGTATGAGGTATAATGCTGTTTTCACTGGGTAATAATAACACAGGTACAGTATTTAGCTTTTAAATGAGAACAAACTGTCACATCGCTCTTCCCAAGCACCTTGCCCTAACCCATCATACCCAGTGCAAATAGGTCTGACAACATCGCTAACAGCCCTGCGTATTTAGGGCATGAAACCTAACGTAAGTCAATACAAAGAAATTTATACGGTGGACACTGGCCATATAACAAGACCAAATAACAGTAGTAATGGGATTTATAGATGATAAACATTACCAATTGTGTGCAATATTGACGATTGGCTCTAAAAGCACTTGTGTATAATATTCTCTGGCCAGAAGTATTTGGGCCTTTGGGTGGAAATTCCAAAGACGAGTCTACCAGGAGGCCTGTGGGAGTGCAAAGTCCGGAGGGAGTTATTACAGTCTACTGCCACCAATTCTCAGAATACACGAGTAATACAAGCAAAAACAATGATGAGAAATGAGCAAGGGCCTACCTTTCAGCTTCGCAGATACATTTAGGTCACACGCAGCATAAAGGCAAAATATAAAGCACTGCAAATTCAGCCATGGGAAGGTGCTGTATAGTGTGCCCAATAGAGATAGGCTACAAATTCATTCCAATAGCATGCCATATTTTTAGTTCAAATCCCATTGAGCCATGTAGTAATTAATAAAATGCACAAACACCTTCATATTCAGAAGAATATGATACTTTGTCATAATACTTTTTGAAATGTATGACTGACCAAATATGAGATGCTGCTTTTAGTAATATATCTATTTGAATTTTAATTTAATTACAGACTTTTGGAAATGCCACTGTCCGGATAAGATTCTACTCAATATAATGAATTAATTCTATGTTCAATGCACCCACATGTACCTTTGGGTTTTGACATGTATTAATGCAAATTTGTGATCTTAAAACGCAGGTTTCCTCAGCGCTGATCCGGAGATCATCATTACATGAGGTTAAATAACAGTTATTGATTTTGTTAAACATCTCCGCTTCTCCCCCTTTCCCCAGCAGAACATGCGTGCAGAGGTGAAAACATCTCAAAGACGTGAGAAATTACTGATATGAATGCTAGCTATGTAATGATCAGCTAACGTGAACATTAAAAAAAAATCCATTTTTCACGACCTACTCTACTGGTTTACTGTGCGCTGGTAAAGGTTATCTGAACAACACTCCCACTGACGGGCTCCAGAAAGACAGAAAGAAAGAATGAAAGAAAGAAAGAAAAAAAGACATACAGACAGAAAGAAAGACAGAAAGAACATTTTTTAAAACGTATGAAAAAAACCTACTTTTTATACAATATTTTGCTCTGGTGTTACGTAATTAGGCAGCGTATCTCAAATGTGTAATACTGTATAATATGTAAGTAGATATATAAAAGTAAATATGTAAATAAATATATAAGTAAATATGCGTCCTAACTCAGTAAATGTCAGCCGGGTGTTCTACGGAGACAGAGGCGACATCTCTGAGCGTCATTAGCCAGGATTATCTTGTGATTAATCCTCCACTAAAAGTGATCACTGAGACGTTCCAGGAGGTGTTTCTCCAGTTTCAACAGTTACACTCTGTGCCTTTAGAGCTCCGGCGGCCAAAAAAACGCACCGGCACTGAGGCAGTACAACACTGAAGGACTCTAAAATGTTTGTACTGTGCACTTTATCAACACAGATCTGATGGCTAAACACTTTACATGCCCCCGGAGGAGGCAGGTCTCCCTGGTTGGCGTAGCACGGAATATTGAGTTCACATCTTTCCCTCACCCACCTCGGCTCTGTTTAAGTCGCTGGAATTTTTACGGTCCTCTCTGGCCGAGCAATGTTTAAAATGGCGTCACACAGAACATATATAACGAGTAATAGTGTTCTATTCTGTCTGTGGGGGCCTCTAGAGCGGCAACCTGTACTGGGGAGGAAAGAGAGAGTCACAGCGCGCCGATAAACAAACTTCTCCTTCTAAACACCTCGGGGCATCTCAAAAACAGACACACTTGCACTTGCACTGAGTTATAGTTCACAGATTAGCCCACATAAAGGCACTTCTTGCCATACAAGAAGTCAAAATTTGTTCATGTCTACAATTAGAGACTCTAGGAAGGGATAACTTGTGAATGTGTCAGAGTGAGCATAGTTTATGTCTCTGGATTCTCAGCTAAATGGCAATTTTCTCTCTTCCTCTCTCTCATTCTGTCTCTCTCTCTTTTACTCTCTCTCTCTTTTACTCTCTCTCTCTCTCGTCAGCTCAAGTGAACCGGCTGGTCATCTCTGAGGGCTGTGACCTTTATTTGTGTGTGTGTGCTGAGATTTTCTCATCCATCACCTTTCTCCTCTTTACAGTGGGCTCATAACATGCTGTGCACATTCAGATATATTTAAGGTTTTCTATATAAAAGTCCATAATCACCACATAATATCTGATCAAATTAGTCCTAACTCAAGGCACAACAATGTCAGGTCATGTAAGGGTGAACAAATTGAGGTATTCTATATAAAAGTCCATACATTCTATATAAAAGTTCATAAAAGTCAAATTCCATTCAAATCATTTGTGGAATTCTATGCAAAAGTCCAGACATTCTACATAAAAATATATACATTTCTCAAGAAACCAACAATTAATCACTAATAAATTAACACAGAAATCCTAACTCAAGGTATGACTGTGTCACATCATTCCAGGGGATGGATATCTGTCCATACAAACACATGTTAGGTTTTCTATATAAACGTCCATACTTTTCTAAAGAAGACAATAATTAATCATCAACAAATTAACAAAATATCTGTTCAAATTAGTACCTACCTAAAACAAGGTATGACAATATCAGACCATTCAATGAGGGAAAGAGAAGCCATGTGCATTCAAACCCAATTTGAGGAATTCTACATAGAAATCCATTTATTCTACATAAAAATCCATACATTTTCCAAGACACTAACATTTAATCACAAATAAATCAAGAAAGAATGACTGTTCTGATTCGTCCTAAATCACAGTATGACCATGTCAGATCATTCGAAGGGAGAAAAAAGAAGCTGCGTGCATTCAAACACAATATAGGTTTTCCATGCATTCTATATTAAAGTCCATACTTTCCCAAAGAAAACATTAATTAATCATCAAGAAAATTAACACAATTTTTGGTCAAATCGGTCCTAATTCAAGTGGTGACAATGTCAGATCATTCAAAGTGTGGAAAAGAGAAGCTGTGCGAGTTCAAACACAGTTTAGGTTTTCTATATGAGAGTCCATACATTTTATGTAAAAGCCCATACATTTCCCAAGAAACCTTAATCACAAAGAAAACCAAAACCATTTCTGTTCAAATCAGGGGATGACAATGTCAGATCATTCAAAGTGGGGAAATCAGATCATTCAAAGGGGGGATGAAGCTGTGGGAGTTCAAACACAATTTAGGTTTACTATATAGAAGTCTGTACATTCTACTCGAAAGTCCACACATTTCCAAAGAAACCAGTAATTAATCACCAATAAATTAGCACACAGTGCTTATTCAGATTAGTCCTAACTCAGGGTATGATGGTGTCATATTGTTTAAGGGGTGTGTAGGAGACCACTCACCTCCCATAGGTGCCTTGTGTTCCGCACAGCTCCAGACTGCACCTTGTCTAACAGCAGCGGGATGCCCTGAAACGGGCCGATCCAGGTACCCTGGGGGATGCGCTGGGCAGCACAGATGCCGTAGCCCAGGCCGGGGACGGTGCTGGTGCAGAGGCAGACCTCCCGGGGCAGGTCCCGCAGCCACTCTGGCACCTCCGGAGGGGGCACGGTGGCCGAGGCGCTGCTGGTCCCCACCAGCCGGCGCAGGGAGTGCAGGGGCCCGTGCATGGGGCACTCCCCGTTACGGTTGTCCGCACACATGTCACAGCCTGGGGGACAGCACAGCAAGAGAGAGCCTTGTTATTTGTTATTTACCCCTCTGCCCAGATGGGACCCACGCACCACTGACCGCTGAGACCCCGACTCTCTCGACTGGACCAGAAAAGCAAGTCTGCAAGCTTATTTATGTTTTGTAGCACATGAAGATGTTCCCTTTCCACTGCTTAGTCCTGCAAATCACAAACATTTATCCCACACTACTAATAGCACAGGACACTACCTACAGTCTCCTTCTAACTCAGAAATTCAGTATAAAGAACCAAAAAAAAATCATCATAAACACATGGTTAACCCACACAGATGTCTGCTGTTAGTTCTGTCAGTATTTAGTTTTTTTTGCAAATATAACCTATAACCAATTTTTTTTCTTTTCTTTTTCTTTTCTCTGAAACCTTTACAGTAGTTCAGAATGTATCACTCATACAACAAAATCACTTAAATTTAGTTTTCAACCTCTCTTTCTAGTTAGTGTGGACATCATTAAATGATCATCAATAAAAATCCACATTATTAGTCTATATATAATTTCCAACTGCAATAATTAATTTATTACATTTACACACATGCATTCATTCATTTATTACATTTAGACACATGCATTTATTCATTTATCACATTTACACCCAGGATCCTAGAGCCTCCTAAATACCTAAAAATAATTAATACATAATTGAAAGCCTAGAATAAAGTTTTAACAAATGAACTATATTAAAAAATAAAGTAGTAAATTAATGCATATTTAATTTTAATGGAATGTAAATGGAGGAACAGTTTTAGAGAAGGTGGTTCTGTGTTGCCTATGTGTGAAATATGGAGGGGTGTGCAGGGGTGTTTGTGTGTGGGGTGGTGGTGGGGGGGGCAAATGTAGATAAAGCAGTGAGTTCCTGAGCCCGGCGAGACTCCCATGCACGCGATGGGATGATGAATAGAGGCCGATGGAGAGGATCGATGTGTGATCCACTCTCTTCCACAAAACTATACAGCAATTAATTGTGGCTTGTCCCCCCCATCCCTCATCTGCCTGAGGCTGGTATCGATGGAGATTACTGCTGATGGGCCCGTTTTATCACCTCAAATAAACAGGCGGCCCGCTTTAATAGAGACCCCCCCACCCAGCGCGAGGGTTTACTCCAAACCTGTACGCGCTCCTCTAACAATTTTACACCCAAATCCGGACCGGATCTATGATCTATAAAAGGATGACAGCTCTAATCGGGACTCGATCACACACACCCGCGCGCTCCACTCCTTCACACACTTCATATCACTCCGACTGACTCTCATCAATAACAAACGAACAATATAATTTAAGATATAATTTAATACACTTTGACAAACAATTAAAAGTGCTCTATAAAAAAACCCATGTGCTCAATAAAAACTTTCTTAAAAAGTCACAAGTCAGTTTTCATGTAATACTTAAATCTCAAAGGTTTCTTCAACGTCGTAAAATTTAAAGTAAAATGTGTGGCGTGTGTTTTTGTTTTCCAGTAATGAATTTTAATTCATTTTTGTAAAGCCTTGATTTTAAATCATTTTTTAATTAGCCTTAATTTTTGTAAAGCCATAAATCTGTTGGATCCCTGTGCTAATTTTATTAGCATTTAATAACCCGCATAAGGGCAATTTATTTTACACGCCTACAGACATATGACGCTCGTTCAGACTAATTCATTTAGATTTAAAAAGTTTGAGTGTGTGTGTTTGTGTGTGTGTGTGATTTGTGTTTGATCAGAGCCATCCGTGTGACAAGCACCAGCCTGTGAAACGCGTGATCATGCCTCATGCATAAAAAAAAATAATAATAATAATTATTATTATTATTATTATAGGCCTAATAATTATAATAATAACGACGCTCGATCAGAACACTTCATTTTACTTAAACGTATTAATGTGTGTGTGTGTGTGTGTGTGTGTGTGTGGTAAGTGTGTTGTGTCTGATCCGTGAGTCTGATCAGAGCCATCAGTGTGTGACGAGCACAAGTGTGACTGTGGTCAGAAATGTGTTATCAGACCTCCTGCATAATATTACTACTACTGCTACTACTACTACTACTAATAATAATAATAATAGTAATAATAATAATGGGACAGCTGGTGGCCTAGTGGTTTGGTGGTTGCCTCTGCGATCAGAGGGTCGTCGGGTCGAATCCCAGGACTGCTAATGGCCCCACTGATGTACCCTTGAGCAAAGCATTGATCCCACACACTGCTTCAGCTTCACTTGATTAAATGCAGAGAAATAATTTCACACTGCGTGCTGTGCTGTGGTTTGTTTAGGTGTGACTATAATAATAATAATAATAATAATAATAATAATAATAATAATAATAAGACGCACGGTTGTTGAGGTCTCCTGCGTGGTTGTTGAGAGGGATGATCTCCATCCTCTGCTGCCCGTAGAGGTAATAGTCCAGCTCCTCAGCGGTGAGTCTGAACCGGGCGCCCCGCTCGCCCCTCAGGTTGGCCGGGCTGCAGAGCTCCTTGGACGGGGCCGGGCCGTCCTCCACCGGGAGCGCCTCGGAGGAGCAAAGAGTCTGTCCGAGGAGCGCGACCTGCGGCACGGGGAGGTGCGTGAGACCCGCCAGGGACGAGACCACCGCAGAGGAGCAGGAGGAGGATGAAGAAGACGAGGAGGAGGTGGAGGAGTTCGTGGATGGAGTTAAAGCAGCCGCTCCGGAGGAAGAGGAGGAGGAGGAGGAGACGAGACCCGGCCGCTGGCGGAGGCTCTCCGGGAGGGGCAGCGGCGCCAGGCCCGCGTGCTTCAACGGACCGTGCGGGAAGAGTTGCTGCCAGTGCTGGAGGTACGCTGGGTCCACTTTCAGGAAAGCAGAACCGCTGGGCTCTCCAGGCTTCAGCATTTCCAAAAAACGAGACTGTGAACAAAGAAAATATTTGTCATAAATATTTTTTTCCAAGGCTCCTTCTAACTTACAGCTCACCTGCTTGCTGAAGGAAAAGTTAGTGAACCTGAAGATGTAACTAAGGAGAGCTGAAGAAACACCAAACAAGAGTGATGACACTTTTAAACCACTGTGCTTTACGGCGCGCAATGGAGACTTAATTCAGCTTCACGGTTAGAGTGGAAGTTAGAGTAGAAAAAACACGCTTACCCTGCTCGCGCGTGTGTCGTGGGCCGTTGCGCGTAAAGTGTAAATCCCAGCCCCTCACACACTCACTCACACACACTCACACCATCCCGGTACTGAGCGCGGAGGAGTGTGTGTTCGCTCCGCGTAGCGCGTGAATGGAGAAAAGAGGAGAGTGTCTCTCTCTCTCTCGTTCTCTCTCTCTCTCTCTCGAAGGAGCAGCACGTGGGCAGGTCGCCAGCGAGGGGGGCGCGCGCTGTCGGCGTTGTTGTTATTATTCGAATCAAATACAGCGCGCGCTGATTAAGGCGGCGTTCGGTTTCGAATAAGAAACGCGATTATTCATCAGTTCAAATCTAATGGGGGGCAGGGTCTGTATCGGTTTTGGAACATTATTTAGTTTTTTGGGGGTCAAGCTAGTTAACTAATTAACAGACATTCTGCAGAGCGTGACTTCAGTCTGGCTCGAGACAGTCATCCGTGATAACGGGGCTCGTGGTGTTGCTCCTGTCCACGTAACGTTTCCCAGCCTCCTCCTCCACTCCTCCTACTCCTCCTCCCTCTTCTCATTCTCTCCTCCTCCTCTTATCTTCCTCATTTCCTCTTCCTTTTCTCCTCCTTCTCTTCTTTTTCTTCTCCTCCTCTTCCTCCTCATCTTCCTTTCCTTCTCATCTCCTTCTCTTCCTCCTCGTCCTTTCAGACTCTTCAGAAGGTTGTAGTTTTTTGTACAGGGTCTGTCTACCTACACTTCCTCCTCTTCTTCTCTACCTATCACCCTCCTCCTCCTCGTTCTTTTCTTCTCCTCCTCTCCCCATCCTCCTCTCCCCTTCTTGATTTTCTTCTCCACCTCTCCCCCTCCTCCTCCTCCTTTTCTGCTCCACTCCTCCTCTTCTTCTCCATCTCTCCTCCTTCGCCTCTCCCACTCCTCCCCCCTTTCTTTTCCCCCTCTCCCCTCCC
>JBBPCY010000018.1:9389854-9422403 GCA_037974405.1 Brachyalestes nurse
GAGAGAGAGAGAGAGAAAAAGAGAGAGAGAGAGAAATAGAGAGAGAGAGAGAAACAGAGAGAGAGAGAGAGAGAGAGAGAGACAGAGAGAGAGAGAGAGAGAGAGAGATCCACTCAGATGCTCCTCTTATTCTCTCTCTCTCTTCACTCAACATATACATATGACAGTACTGGACTGTCTCCAGCACCAGTCCATTGTGTAAAAGACTGCAAGGTAAACCACTGGCTGATGCCATTATCTACTTTTCAGCAGGTGTCATTTTATAACATCTTAAGCAGACTTTTATCAGGCACCCATAAAGTAGGCCTCATCTCAGCTTCCCTTCCACTTCACAGCAAGCACGGAATAAAAGAAAAGAGGTTTTTTTTTGTTTGGTGCACTCCTGCACTATATCTAAAAATAAGTCGATGGTAAAGGTTTCTTGCAGCTTGTAGCCTCCCAGCCCTTAACCTTTCCCAAAGTTGTAGATGAAATGTCAGCGCCGGACCCTCAGGTATAAGTTAGCGGCCTAACTGGACAGCACCATGGTATGAATCACTGTCATTCTAAATGTAGAATCAGCAATTCCAGAGCCATCCCTATCTGGAAATGTAAAGGCGAGAAAGAGCTGCTCCAGGAGCTTCGCTATTGATTTTTCCCTCCGAACAAAGAGACTTTCTCGAATACATGATACATCATAATCACGCAATTTGTACCTTTGAGTCAACCCACGAACCGGACAGGTCCGATGAAGACGTCGACCTGTGAAAGTAGTAAATAAAAAAAAGTAGAAAGTTTAAAAACTGATCTGTCCTATTTTACAGCCCAGTGTGAGTTTATGAGGAGGTTCTGATTTCTTTATCGTGTCTGTTGTTATGCATAATTAAGGTAACTACTGAAAAACACCAATTTCTTCTACTGACTGAGGTGAAATTCCATAGCTATCACACAAAAACAATACTTTCCAAATGTATGCTATTATAAAGTGTTTTAACGGAAGCCAAGTCAGAGTCTGATTATGTATCCCTGAGAGAAAGAGAGAGAGAACATTTCAATCTGCCGTGATAACTCTGCCCCTTAGAGAGAGAAAGACAGAGACAGAGAGAAAGAGAGAGAGAAAGACATAGAGAGACAGAGAGAGAGAGAAAGAGAGAGGAGAGAGAGAGAGAAAGAGAGAGAGACGAGAGAAAGAGATGGAGAGAGAGATAGAGAGTGTTTCAATCTGCCATGATAACACTGGCCCTTAAAGTGGATCCGTGAAAAGAAAGAAAGAGAGATGAGAGAGAAAGCGAGAAAAGAAAGATAGACGAGAGAAAGACAGACAGAGAGAGAAAGCGAGAGAGAGAGAGAGAGATAAGAGAGAGGGAGAGAAAGAGAGACAGAAAGAAACGAGAGAGAAAGAGAGAGAGAGACGAGAGAGAAAAAGAAAGAAAGAGAAACAGAGAAAGAGAGAGATGAGAGAAGGAGAGACAGAGAAAGAGCATTTCAATTTGCTGTGAAAAACACTGGCCCTTAAAGTGGATCTGTGAAAAGAGAGAGAGAAACAGAGAGAGAGACAGAGAGAGAGATCCACTCAGATGCTCCTCTTATTCTCCCTCTCTCTTCACCCGCTGGCCCCCGCGGCGGATGCCACACTGCATCACACCCAGTTTGCCTCCCTTTTCCCGGACAGTCCGAAACACTTTTCCTGATCTCTTTCATCTTGATGTATTGTCAATATATGGATCGTCGTGCTCTCTAATTCAGTGAAAAAATCTAGTTTTCCATTAGTCTCTGCCTTTCTAATTTTCGCCACCGCTTTGCCACGTGTAATTATTAAAGGCAGATTCAAGAAAGCAATTACTGAACTACCGTTTGTATCTTTGAAATCTTAATAAGCAGCAAGAACTTGTGCCGAGAGACCCCGATACGTTCAAAAAGCCTCTCCATTCTCACAGGCAGAGGGTCGGGAGCCTTGTTTTTTTCCCCTTTTTCTTCTCCACTATCACAAGCAGGACTTCTAGTGGGTAAAAATACTTTTTAAGACAATTCATAAAGTTTCTTGTGTTTTACAGTGATTCAGAAACGCCAATAGTTTGGGAAAAAAAAACTAGACCGATACTGATATCTCGATATTCAACACATACCTTACTGTTATTATGGACACTCAGAAACACCATCACAGCATTTTAGTTAAACACGCTGCGGATGAGACTGTTCAGACACGCAGAGCAGCTCTGGTACAGGATTTGAAGGCCAAACCTCGAGGGTCAGCAAACCAACCTGAAAAATGGAGGTAAATCAAGGATGAGAAGATTACAGAAATTAATAAAGACTGCTGTCCTATAATACAAAGATCACTTAGGGAAGACACACTGTATGATGTTATAATGTAAAATACCATTTTGAACACTTTGTATATTTTTCAGTACATTATCTTATAGTGCTCTGAACTTGAATAAAAATTGTATGTGTGTGTGTGTATAAATGCTCTACAGAATGAATGGGCACAAATTCCCCCAGAAACTCCAAAATCTTGTGGAAAACCTTCCAAGAAGAGTGGAAGCCGTTATAGCTGTAAAGGGGGACCAAATCTATTTTAAAGTTTATGAATATGAGTCCCTCTGTAATGTAATGGTCAGGCTTCCTAATACTTTTGTCCATATTTTATATACTTATATACTGTATGTAATCCCACAGCATTAAAATTAAATCCACCTGCCTAATTATATTGGTCCCCCTTATGGGCAGCGGGAATTCGGTCTGTGAGCAGGAAGGCGTGGGTTCGGATCCCAAGACTGCTAGTGGCACCACTGAGGTACCCTTGAGTAAATTACCGTCCCCACACACAGAGCTTCCCGGGTGCTGTGTTCCTGGCTGCCCACTGCTTCACTTGGTGAATGGGTTAAATACAGAGGAAGAATTTTGTGCTGTGGTGTGTTCACGTATGACAGAATGGTCACTTTCACTTATGACACCCACACAGCTCTAACTTATCAAGGCATGGTATGTGCTGTGGTTCCGCACCAAGACGTTGACAGAAGCTCCTTAAAGTTCTGCAAGTTGTGAGGTTGGTTTTTCCAAGACTCTTACAATGTGTCCAGCACATCCAACAGATGCTCGATAGGACGGAGATCTGGAGGCCAAACCAGATTTGTCTTGTTCCTCAAACTGTTCCTGAACAGTGTTTGTTCTGAGTTACTAAACGTTCTGATCAATTGCATGTTGCACTTACATTTCATTTCATATACTGTACAGTGCATTTTGGCTACTGCACTGTACTGTTCAGATTCAGCTGCTATTTATACTTGTTTACACTGTTATACTGCATCACACTGTTTATACAATTCTCAACTACATAGCACATTTCTTCAATCATTGCACATTTCATTTATATTTATATACATTGCACAGAGCTGTTCGCACACTCAGGACATGTCTGGTCAAATAAAACAGAATTCAGTACTACTTGCAATAACTTTACTAGCATATTGCCCACTCACTCTTATTTTATACTTCTTTATTTGCACTGTTCCTTTGTGTCTACTGTGGAACCAGATCTTCATTTCATCTCTGTATACTTGTATATGGTTGAGACGACAATAAAGGTCCATTTGACTTTGAATCGAGGTCTTCATGTAATCCAAAAAAAGTGTAATTTCTTGATTAATCGTTCCATGAATGGTCATGGATTGCCTGATTTAAAAAAAACAGGCTGTTTTTGTAGCTTATGTTCCAAAAACGGACTGTATGCACAGGTATGTAAACGTATGGTTTAACACAGTATTTACAGACTTTTTAAGCCCAGAAAAGGGACTAAATGGGCTCTTTAATATCACACAACACCTTGCAATCACAACCTGTACCGGTAAGATTGCAATACTCATATGTTGCTCATATAGTACAGCTGTAATGTTACATAAAGATTTCTCAGCTGAAACATTTTCTCAAAATAATGTTGTTCATGTATTTGCTATGGACAATAACCAGGAGGTCTTTCTGATCAGTGTCATCTTTATTGTTTTAGATTCACAAAGCGAAGTATCTGAGTTTCTGAAAAACAGAGTTATGAAAAACAAATAAAGAGAAGTAACTCCATATTAAAGTCTATGTATTTGAATACAGTGTCATTATAGTCCCTGTTGGTGTTCAGGCATCCCAATACTTTGTCCATATAGTGTATTTGGACGTTTCCAGGTTGTGTTTGAGCACCTGAACACATTTAGCTTGGCGCTAGTCATGCTAACAGAAATTAGCATTCCTAAAATGAGCCCGTTTGTGCTCTAAACAGGCAAATAAACACCTTTTATACCGCCTTGTTTCTTCTAAATCTTTCGTGAGATTTTCTGTGCCATTTTGTCACATTCCTTTAATTAACTTTAAGCAGGAGAGAGAAAACAACTTTATTAACTTACAACTGTTTTCTCTGGTTGACTTCTCATATTGTGTGGTGTCGTCAGGGGGCGGGGATATTAGAAAACTCATTTGCATATTGTTACATTGTTTTAATCGAATGTATATTATTTTATATTATATTATGTTATATTTTAATTAAAATAGTTTGGCTACACAAGTACATTTAATAAAATTAATTTAAATTAGTCTTAAACAAAAAGAAAGTCCTTCAATTAACCTTAAATTCAACAGGTAATCAAAAAGCAGATCATTAAGATGTTGAAAGTGCGTTTGATGTGAAATGGTTCACTGTACAGCAATGTACTGACTCGGATTTATTTACAATGGTGGTGAATGGAACCAGAAGTCACAATGTTTACAGCAACATAGTCATTTTATTCATGGTCAAATCGCCAGTTACCTGCACTTCAGTTACCATTTCTTCTGGTCGTCGTTACATTTAACGCACTGAAAAAAGGACCCCTGCTTTTTCATAAATTTTGTAACAATGATAATATATTCATATTCATATACATACACACAAACATCTATATTTATATTTTTGTATTATTTGCATAGTGTACTTTTTATATTATATTATACTTATATTATATACTTTATTTTCTATTGGTTATGCTGCTTTTACTTCCTTCTTTTGTTCTGTCCACCATAACAATGCACATTTCCCACTTGTGGGACTTATAAAGTGTTATCTTATCTTATCTTATCTTATCTTATTTTATCTTATCTTAATGACATACATATAGAAACACATATGACAGATATCGTATGAATAGGTTAAAATGTGTAGCAGCGCTGCAGCATTTCATGCCATCCCCTCGACCTTTAATATTATTCAGGCGAAGCACCTTGAGACGGCCGTCATCTGCTTTATTGCTGATGAGCTTTTTCCCCATTCTAATGTTGCAAAGGGAAAACTGTCAGGCTAGTTTCTGACATGCATTTGCATTCTTCAATGACAAGTGACACCAGTGAAAGGCCACAGAAAACTGTTTATTGATCACTGTAAAACTATTCAATGGAGCAGATAAGGCTATATCTAAAGGGGGGGCGCTTACAAAGAAGACATTACAGGGGCTGTGTGTGCAATAGAGGGGCTGCTTGAAGAACACAACTTCATTATATCATGCCACTTGTATTTATATCGGACTAAAGATCTCCCTGATTGGTTTGTATGGATGCTGATGGGAGCAGGCCTGGTGTTCATCAGTCCTATTAAGCGCTCGCTGCGGCCATTCATAATCTCTTGCATACTAAATGCCGGGGGTGTCACAGCGCATTTACAGGGCGAGGAGCTGGAAAATGGCCAGCTAATGAAATGGGAAGAACTTGCAGCCAAAGCTATTTGACACTGCCAGCTGCCCCCTTCTCACAATTACATCAATTCCCATTGCAATTCTGACCTTTCCCTACAGAGAACAAAAGAAATAGGCAGGAATCTCTCAGTTTAGGGCCCTGAGCGGTGCAAGTTAGTGCCTGAGGGCTTATTGTTTGACTTTTTCCCTTCACAAACATAGAGAATTGTTGGGAATAAAATCCTAGTGCTCCTGTAAAGGCCTTAAAGGAGAAGTTTGTGTTTTTCAGAATTTTTGCATGAATTAAAGTGTTTAATAAGTAAAACAAGTAAATAAGTAATTTCAAGAAGTTTGATGTGAAATGGGCCATTGGAGTGAAATCCACAGACTTCTTAGCAGTGGTGGTGAATGGAACTAGACGTCGTGATATTTACAACACAAACATAGTCATTTTATTTACTGCCCAAACCCACCAGTGAACCTACACAAGTCTTATGTATTCATATGTAAGGCTTTAAAGTGGTATGTCTGAAAAGAAAAGATTATATATACCTCTCCACTATAAATGCAGTGGTGGATTTAGGTATGGGTGACAAGCGTGGCCCTCATGGCGGCATCTCACATGCGCAAAAAGAATCTGGAATGGTGACATTTGCACGATCGGTTTTCTATCACTCATTAGCCTGTCACGTTAATGATAGCATGTAGGCGCTCTGATTCCAGCTCCAGTTTGCGAGCTAAGCAGGACGGTCTCCCACTCAGAGATGAGAAGGGGGTCCGGGGGTAGGGTGACCTCAGAGCTCCCCATTGGAAGCCAATGGTTGAAGGGGAACAGGGGAATCCAAATAAACCACAATTCATTCATAAAACAGTATAAATATAAATATATACACACGCACATCTTGTTGCATTGTTTTACTGGTTTGTGCAAAATATTACACACCACAAACCAGTCTACACACCATCAAGCTGAACTGGTTTTGAGTTTGTTTTAGCAACAGGGTCACACAGTAATAATTCTCTTTTTATTTGCAGGAGGCAATGAGCAGAAAGCTGAAAACAAACCTGTGTTCTTCTAACCAGCTCACAAAATATCAACTCCTTTTCAGAAAAAAGGAAATCTTGATACTTTTTTACTGCTTTCTTGTTCGTTTGAGTTTATTCTAATGTTCACTTGTGTTTTTGCTGGCTGAAAGAAACCCACTGCTGATATAAACAGATTCAAACAATTTTCATAGGTGCCTAAGACTTTTGCACTGTACTGTATGTATATATTTATTGGTGTTATTCCAAATGTCAGAGATAAATTACAGTTGTTATGGGTGAGCTGGGGGTTTTCTCACTGCCACTGATTTTTAAAAATTATGTTTTAAATCAAGAAGTCTTAAACATCTCAGGGTGGTGTTTTTGAAACCATTTCATGTGAGAACGTTGCATGCTTTTAGAGGCATTAAATGAATGTAGAACAGTGTGGTTGTGTAGAACAAAGGCCTGGTCAATAATCATACTCACCTAATGTAACGGGGAATATATAAAATATCCACTCACCTGCACTTAAGGAATGCACGGAACCGAACGTGCCAAAGCAAACCCAACGATTATCCGCCGCCTAATGCCCTGAACAGGTGACAGAGAACTGTCAGAGTTCATAAAAGACCCATCAGAACCGATAATGCACTGGTCACGAGTCAGCAGCCTGGCGCTCAGGATGGAGGATCATTGATTAATGTCACATAGCCAATAGATTTATGTATGCAAATGCCCCCGTTCAATCCCTCCACCGCCACTTAAATTTACTGTGGCATTTGTCCTGCACAGGGGGCATGTCCAGTCAAATGAAGTCCAGATTTTCGGGCCAAACCAGCCAGATAAATAGACAGACAGCTGCATTTCTGTTAATTGGCATCCAGCCATAAGCATAAGGCTCTGCAAAATAAAATTCAACAGAGACTTTTTTTTTTTTTAAGCAAGCAGTCAGCTACCAATATTAAAGCACGCGATAATTAAATCAGAGGCCCAATTTAAAGCACCTCGTCTGCCAATTAGCATATGTGCTACACATCCCCTGTACGCATATTTTCGAGGATTTGCTTAAAAGTTCTCATGGGGCCACACAAATTCAAAGCAAAGGTTGCAGACCGTGCTTAATCATTACCATTCGGACAGAAAGTCATTTGGAAGAAATCAATGGTTTTAAGAAACAATGAAATTAGAGGAGGGAGGGCTGCTTGCATTAAAGACATGTAATGCATGCAAAAAAACACAATTAACTAAAACCTATTAAGTCGTATGCATACGCCACAGTAGCCGGGGCTGTGAGGCAGAGGTGGAATCTAAATGTTATTGTCTACCATGCGAGGGAGGAGGTGTGTACAGTGTTTGCAATATGAGCAATTATTTGTTTGTTGTTGAAAAGGAAAAAGTGGGTTTGCTTCCCCCCCTTAAAATCTGCTGACTCTCTACAGTGCAACAGCCAGGGAGATGACTTTGGGTATAAGGAACTGCAAGTTCAAGCCCAGCAAACAACAAAACCAGCAAAAAGCAAGTTTTCATGGGAATAAACAGTCACAAGACTCTAATAGACATCTATGGTTTGTGTTTAAAAGAACCTGGTATGGATGACATACATAAGACTCCAGTTTGACTCTATTTAAATGCCAGTCAATAGTAACACTTGGCTGTAAGGTAACGTTTACAATGCTAAATTATATTTATATAAGCCTTTTATGACAAATGATAATAACCTACACAGACATGTATGAAGACGTATTTCAGGAAGACTTATTTTGGAAAGAAACTGATGAATGCAGCTTTTTTAATAAGCGGAATAAACATTTATAAATAGTAAAGTAGGTTTTTTGTCAGTTATCTTTAAAGATGTATGTAGCTGTTATGAACGCTGGCCTTTATTAAACTGTCACCTAATAAGGGATTAACAAAAAAGCTGTGAAAACTGTTTAAAGTGCCTGTAATATGAAGAACCTGATAGCATTACATTTTCAGATGTATTTCATTGTTTTTGTGATATTGCAAAACATATGCATTGTTTTGTGATGTCAAAAAATATATCCATTATTTTGTAATGTCACAATATTCTATATCCATTGTTTGTGTATATATCCATTGTTACTGTGATGTCACAAAACATATACCTTATTTCTGTGATGTCGCAAAATATATTCCTTATTTCTGGGATGTCACAACATTCATCCGCCTTTTTAGACTACAATCAAGCTCATATTGATGTTATAAGGAGTGTTTCACTTCAAACTGCTTTTTTCTCAATGAGAACAGCCAATCAGAACAGAGCTAATTTACATATATCAGTCCTAAAGGCACAGGAACCAAAACATCCTGTTTAATTGTAAGGGATAAAGAGAAGTTGGAAAATGATCATGTTAAAATGAATTATGATCTATTTTACTACATTAAGAGTAAAATAGAATGTAGGACACATGGCCATTAAAAAAACAAATGACCCATTTTCTTTTTACAGTGCATATAATACCTGCATATGACTAAAATGGGAAACAGAGCGGAGATTAGTTAACTGAGCGCCTTTCTGTGAAAATTGATTCAAGATGATTTGAATTGACTTCACAATAAACTCTTTAGTGGATCATTTATGCGTAGAGAGAAAGTGAATACGCCCCCCTCTTGAGTACGTTTCCTCTTGCCCTTTGGTTAGAAGCACATTAGCAAGGCACATAGGAAGCCATGACCTTCTCATTTCCAAATGCACCCTGGATCGAGTGTAATAGTCGCCCATGGGGATGATATCACACCTTCTGCATTTAACCAGACGTGCATTTTACCCTCACATACGCACTGCCAACTTATCTCATCTGTGTTTCCCCCCATCTCCACAAGGCCCCTGACACAAAAGGGCAACCGAGAGAGGCTCCTGCAGCACAGGATCGGAATTAAAGTTAGTCCGAAGGAGCCTCTGGAGCAGGAATCATTTCTCTTTAAGGCCACAAAATGAGCAGGCATGGGATCATCTAGGAGCTTGGCGACTCCAGCATCAACAGATAAGAAAAATGAATTAACACCATGCTGCAGCGCAGGACTCCCCTTATCTCCAGGCTCTGGAGCACGACCGTGAACTTCAAATTTGCTAAATCAGGAAAGCAGCCCGAGGCAAAGAAGTAGAACTTTGTGTTTATGCAACTGAACTTCACTCATATCAACACCGGCGTCACAGTTCAGCTGCAGAGACTTCAGACCTGCAGGTCAATCAGTGGAGGAAAACAGAACCAGGAGGAAATTACACTCATAACACAGCGGCTGCTTATCTAGACATTCATAACATCTGTTTTATGCAAAGATTATGGAGATTATGGAAATATCCATAATATGCATAAATATAGGGGGCCCTAAACACACCTTAACAGCACAATGACAGTCTAGTAGCTGTATGTATAAATATGTGCATGTATGTATGTTACTACATACTACATACATGTATATTTATATATTTTTGGCTTTTTTAATGTAATTTTTAATGTAATTCGCCATATACACCATGAAAAACGAACAACAGACCAATAAAAACAGTTGAAAATAACATAATAAAATGTTGTAAATTGAAGGTTTTCCTTCACCTGGAAAGTTGGAGATACACATTTTTTTCAGAGACAGTGACAATACACACACACACACATATATAATAAATAATATATAAAATGTATATACATAGATTCTATACAATTATATAATAATTTATGTAACTAAAATGTTCCTCCCTGTAGAAGTACTCTTTTCATTTTACTTTGGAAGTAAAAAAACACAGCATTTGTTCAGGGTTGTATTTTTGTACTTTGGCATACTGCTGTGTAGAGCTGTAGTTAATCTGGGTGTGTGAAATAATCCCACTTCTTCAGTTTCTGACTGTCTAGCAGGGCTGCCACTGATCCAAATGACCAGTCTATGTCACATTTTAATTGGACATGGTAATTGGACCTCATGAACACATTTTGGAAAGACACAGGATGGAAAGACAGTGATGTAAAACAGGTCTAAAAATTCAGAAGTTGTGAAATATTTTCAGTGCGATTATAACTGCACTATTACACATTCGTTTCAGACCAAAAAGCCCTGAAGCTCGGTAATTGCTCAGTGGTGATAGTAACCCAGAAAAGAGAAATGCCCCCTTACAAATCCCTGCAAGAGGGCAACAGGAGGAACAGAGTTCCACATTTGCAAGCAAATTATTTTTTTTTCAGCAGAGCTGGCAGTGGTGTGCATGACAAACCGATGCAATTTCAGCGATGTCGCGAGAGCGAGGCGATATTTGTCTCGAGGTGGCAAGCTTTAGTTTCCAGTTGCCCACAGACTCCCCAGATTTGAATCGCCAGGGGTCCAGAGGCCCCTCTCTTGACAGGGCACAAATAATTACAGCGCACTCTCTTCATTGTACTCCATTATATTGCTCTTCTTATCTGCGGGGGCCCGGGTTGCACTTGATCAAGTAAGGTCACTGTATTTTGACCATAACACAACATAACACTGCAATTTGGAGATATGATAAATAAACACTGGCAGGGTTACAGAGGCTGTATTTTATCAGACCTTTTTTTATCCTTTTTCTTTTTTTGTCTTTTGGAGCCCCATACAACTCAATACAAACCAAAATATTTACACATTTTAACATTACAAAAAAAATAACATTTAAAACAATTCCCCACAGTTCCCTATATTAGCCAGTTGCCCCAGTTCCCTAGATATATGTTTTGGTTAATGTGCGGTAAGTTTCAAGACAGCTTACACTGTTATTACAATGCTATTACATTGTTATTGGACTAAACATTAATCAGACAAAGGACACAGTTAAATATATATTAACTGGATAATTATTGGGAGTAACAAAATGATAAATACCAAGGAAATCACACAACATTTCTCTGGAATGGTACAAAAAGTGGAAACACTTAGTATCATGTAGTTACAAAGATATGGATCACTGTCACTGGACACACGTCTGTTACCTAGAATCAAAACTAAATCAGGACTGTAAAAGGACTGTCCACATCAGTGTTACCAAATATTCTAAATAAAATTAAACCGAATTATTACATTCCAAAGCAAATAGTGATTTAATGTTTGTCACATACACAGTTTTACAAGTACACCTTATAGTGCAATGTGTCCCTGAAACATCCATGAGACTGTGGAACATAGTTACAATAGAGGAAAAATTAAAGGCTAGGATTAAGTAATTTAAATATAAAGAAAGATGTTTTCACTGTGAGGGCACCTACCTCAAATGGTTCCATAGCACTTAATATCTAGAAACTGAGGGACTGTAAAGGGTTATGGTTTCTAATGCAGATTAGCAGTAACGGTCCAGATCAGGGATCAGCACATGCAGAGCTCGGCCTGCAGAGGGCATTTGGGTACAGAGTGTGAATGATATTCAGTGTTGAGGTTCTGTTTATGGTAAAAACAGGTTTCCAGTTTTACCCACGAAGACTGGTATGAATGTGTGGATGTTTTCAGTTCATCCATGCAGGAACTCATCTGTGATCCTCCTGTTGCAACTTTCTAACGAAGGCCTTCTCCTTTTCTAAGACATGCCACTGTCTCCAAAACACTGTGTTTCTAGCAAGTCACTTCACTGTAAGTTATTTACTTATTGTTTTAATACCAAGCATTCTGTACTTGTTCTTATTTGACTTTTATTTAGTTAATATTGTGCTTAGGGCCCCATGATCATAGATAGATAGATAGATAGATAGATAGATAGATGCCTTTATTGTCACTATACAAGTACAGTGAGATAATGTTTTAAGCAAACCAGCAGACGCACATTATGTAGAAAAAAATAAAAAGGTTTAAAACTAGGTAAAAAGTCAGCAGTGAGTAAGGTGCAAGTATGATGTTGACTGAGGATATTGACACGGTGATAACAGGAATATATGCAGTAGAGGAATATATGCAGGAGAGTAAAGTGTATAATATTGCACAACAGTTATTGCACTACAAGACACATAGTATCAAGGTACAGCTGAATAAAGTGCATTGAATATTGCACAGTAGTTATTATTGCAACGTCAGCATTGAGTAATAATAAAAAGACAAGTGGGTGTGTGTGTATGTGCAAGTCAAATTCAGTCCAGGGCAGCTGGTGGCAGCATGTGAGTGTGTGTGCAAATGCAAAAGTCTAGCGAGTCCTGAGCAGTGGGAAGCACTGTTGCTGCACAACTCCAGGGTTGGGGGTTTGAATCCGGGTCCTGGTCGTGTGTGTGTGTGTGTGTGTGCATGTTCTCCTCATGGTGGCGTGGGTTTCCTCCGGGGTCGCCGGGTTTCTCCCACAGTTCAAAGACATGCACATCAGGAGTACTGGGGAATCTAAACTGACCATAGATGTGAGTGGAGAGTGTGTGTGCGCCCTGCGGTGGGCTTGTGCCCCACCAAGAGTGAGTCTCTGCCTCGCACCAAAAGACTTTGGGTACCCGCAACTCCAGTAAGGATTAAGTGTTTACAGAAAACGAATGAATCAATATATATTGTGTTTGTCTCTGTGTCTCTTGTGCAGTCGTGACGAAATCAGTTTCCTCTGGGATCAATATATTTTCTGATTGTGTTCAAACAGCTTTCATATCTATTCACCTTGTTGAACTGTACTAAAAAATGACATCTATGAAAATCTCTGTTCAAGTGCAAGGGTGGCATGAATCTTCAGAGTTTGAAGTTCAGATACATTGGATCCTCCTTCCTGTGATGATGATTTCAGACCACCAGACCCAAGCTTTATACTGAACTGTGTCTGATCTTTTGCACATATAAAGTACACAGCTACACTTAAGTATTCTGTTTGTTCTCCACTTGACTGCAAATGCATTTTGGGTGGTTTTGGGTGTTTTTTGGGTGTTAGAAATTACCCTTGTAGTTGATTCTTACTACCAGTTTTTACTCCCAGCTGGTCGTGTAAAATACTGTATAAAAGTCTTGTGAAAATACCTGCAAAAATAATATGGGTGTTTTTCACACTAATATTACCAAATATACTAAATAAAACAAAAAAGATGTAAATGTAATAACATTATCCAGTAAACAGTGATTTTATGTTCAGTATATCAGTGTGTTCCTTGTAGTTTCCATCAGAAACCTGGTTTGGCTCAATTAGTTCTAAATTGAATCAGGAGCTGCTGATGGACAGCTCACACAATATCAACTACTTTTTACAAACAAAACAAACCTTGATGCTTTTTACTGCTTTCTTCTTTGCATGTATTCTAATGTTAACTTTTCTAGCAGAACACATTATCACACACTGAGAGAAATGGCTTTAAATAGTTTGCACAGTACTGTACACGACCGTTTACCCCCGAAATGCATTAGCGGACTTAAAAGCATCGTGAACCTCAGACAAAAATAGAAAACCGGTTCTTCTACCTGTTTGTGGCCAAACATTAAAGGCCGAGCTGTTTCCCAGTCACACACTGAACCCAGAGCATCTATGGAAAACACCTGTGAGCTACAAGCAGAATCTTGTCATGGCACATTCCCAGTAATGTCATTAGAGACGTTTCCACTGCAGTCCTGCAGGCGGACGGGGGGACAGCGCTCATAATGATATCCTGCACCGAGCCTCCTGCAGACACACCACCCTTATGCAGCCTCTGATTTTGACAGCTTGTCAATATGACAGGCTACGCAAAGGAACGTGCACTTGAGTTTTTGACAGCATTTTATATGCAAAGTGAAGGAACGCTTGACAGGACTTTGCGGACAGTTCAACTCGAAATGTTAAGGCGCCAGGCAGTGGAACTAATACATAGAAAAATAAACATATTAATAGTGTCACACGTAAGGAGAGACAAACATCTGCACACAGTATAGTCTATACATATATATACATATATACCATAGACTGTATACTGTGTGCAGGTGTTTGACATATATATACAGAGCTGGAAAAAAAATGACTACTGCAAAAATGTTTCTCAGGTTTTATCATTTATAGTTGCAAGTACTGAACTGAACAGCTTTGCCTTAGTTTTTAAAAACTGCTGACAATATTTCTCCTCGTTTCCAAATAAAAATATTCTTTTTTAAAGCATAATTTTGAAGGAAATGACAAAACATCAAAATAAGAGAAATTATGCGTTTACAGAACTTGAATAATTCTTAAACTCTTAAACAAGAGACCGCCCAACTGGTCTCATTGTGAGAGGTGAGTGTTGATTACAGCAGTGTTTTTATACTTTAAATTAAATAAGATGTGATTCAGGTGATCAGTAATCAGTCCCTCATAAAGCAGAATGAGGTGCTTGTGTAGGAATTTAACAGACTCTGGCATGGAACAGTTATCATACTCATAGAGATGCTGATTTAAAAATCCATTACAGTGCTCTTATTTTTTTCCAGAGCTGTATATGGTATATTGTCTAGTTTCAGTTTATAAATACAAACGAGTTGCATTCTGATCCAAGCCTGCCTGGTGGTAAGACAGCCATTATGAGTTATTATACAAAGATGAGAAATATACTACGAAATTTAAATTTTAGGCATAAAAAAGTTACTAGTATTGCGACAAAATATTTGTAAACATGTCAAGATTAACCTTGTTACTTGTTTTAGTGTGTCATTTCAGCCATCAATTTTAAATGACCTTTTACATCAATTTTTCTCATTTTATTAGTAGGGATAACATTTCAAATGCGATTTTTAAAATGTCAAACAAATACATTTTTACATGTTTAAAGTGAGTTCATGTCCCGAATTAGGATTAAAAGATGAAGAAGTTCGACTATTGACCTTCACTGTAATGGGAAGGAAGCATGGGTCTGAAGGAACAAAAGACAGAAGAAAGAAAGAAGATTTGACAGGTTTAATACTGAAGTACATTCCTTTATTAGATTTTCAGCATCGTTGCACAGGAATGTAACGTAAAAAAATTCATGAATTAAAAAAATCTGTTAGAACATCGCTTCAAAACAAAAGGATCAACTGAGATTTTCAATATTCCAAAAAATTTCAGGCTAAGAGGCAAAATAAAAAATATATATGCATGTGTATATAAGCTGCAAGCAGCGGCGGAGGGGTCCGAGCACCACAGCACCGAGCAATCGAGGACAGATTCGAACGATTTGTGTTTCAAACAAAACTCAAGGCTCAAATTGAAGTAGTGTTAAAACTGCCCAATCGAAAAGAAATGAAAACCTTCCTCTCAAAGGCCGTCCCCATTTGGATCATTGCCTATGGGGAAAATCGGCTTAATTTCAGTTTTTAGTAAAAGAAAAACATAAAAAAAACAGTGACTGTGGTGCTTGGACCCCTTTAAGGACACAGCAGTAGTGTATCTATAAGCAGAGTGCAAAACCTCTCACCACTGCTCTCAAACCCCCCCCCCCCCGCCCAAACAAGAAACAATCAGGTGTTCTGCTTTCAGACACCGTAACAGGTCAAAAGGAGGGTCTGAGCGATTAAAAGATTGATAGTGTTTTTATTAGAGTGGTATTTAGGTTAAGTCCGTGCATTTGTGTGATTGAACTGTACATTAAACAAAAAAAAGGTGATAATCAGTCCCAGGGCGTCTGCACAGGCGGCTGGTCGGTTTATGCGATCGCTTTGGCTTCGGGCAGGAACGCTTCCCAATATTTTATCAGCTGAAAAACAAGAGGAGAGGATTAAAACACAGAAGAATTTGTACATGAAACCGTGGCGCCGCGTACAAAAGGACGCATACCTGCTGCTGCGTATGTACTAGCGACTCCAGATATTTAATAATGACAACCTTGAAGTCTCTCACTCTTTGTTTCTGTAAAGAAAAAGAGAAAAACAACCTTGACATCATCACAGAACATTTAAAACACGGTCAATGTGGATCAAAGATTTTACAAATGTGACATACTTGATACTGGAACACAGGACCACACACATATACACACTCACACACACACACACATATACACACACACACACATACACACACTCACACACACTCACACTCATACACACACACACTCACACATTCAAACTCATACACACACACACACACACACACACACATTCAAACTCATACACACTCACACACACACACAAACTCACACACACACACACACACACACTCACACACTTAACCGCTGCTGTTTAGGGAATAAATTTGGCAACCATAGCTTACTCTTAAACTAAAGTGCTGGATGGTTAAGTAAAATAAATAGTGTATTTCCCTGTTGTTCCAGAACACTACCCCTTAACCTTGGAAAAAAGGCGTGCACATTTTTTTATGGAGGTGAAAATGCTGTAGACACATTATGCTGTCACGAAGCAGAAATCCCTGACATGCCAACTCACCTCAAATCTTCCCACTTCCCGGCGAATGTTTTTAGATATCTGCTCGAAATCTCTCTCTCCCTGCTGTACTTTCGCCTCCCACTAAAACAAGAGCCAAACAGACAAGAGAAGCATCATGCTGACAGATGTACCGGACCGCCCGTCTCAGGTGCTAACTTTGTTGACAGGAGAACAGAAAATACAGAAAAAGGGAATGACGTGAGAAATGCCCTCATCATACTGAAACACACACACAAAGGCACTTTCTATTTGAACGTTTTTACTTTTCTATGAACGTTTTACAAAATGTTAAGGAAATTCAATAATTTAGTAGGGTTTAGTATAGCACTGGTGAATAATGCATATTCTTATAAATGTCATGTGACCATGTGACTAGTACAGATGTCCAATAATAAAATTTGTTACTGTCTTAAGTGTTTTTGCTTTCAGATTAGATTTCTCTGCCACAAAAAAGAAAGAAAAACTTTAGACTGGGCCAATAGAAAACAACTAACCTCAATCAGCTATAAAATTAAAACCACACGCCTAATGTGTAAAACTGTTCTGATCCATCAAGGCATGGACTCCACAAGACCTCTGAGGGTGTTTTGTAGAATATGCACCTAGACATTAAATTGGATTCTTTGGTGGAGCCTCAATGGACTGGACTAGTTTGTCCAGTATGTCTCACAGTGGCTCGACTGGATTGAAACCTGGGAAATTTGGAGGCCAAACCAACAGCTTGAGTACAGCGGGGCACATTATCCTGCTGAAGAGGTCAATGCCATTACGGAATACAGTCGACAGTTACATTCTAGGAGCATCCGCTAATTGTGAAAAACTGCAAAGTTGTCATGTGGTTTAAAACATTTTAATTTTATAGTGGCTAAAAACAGCTGTTTTTATAGTGTAAACCCCAAATATGTCCCTTAAATATGCTCCCAAAATATTTAATTATCCTTAAAAAAAAAATTTATGTCAACTTGAGACGCTCCAAGCAGGAAACTGTTCTGATGCGGAAATGCAAGACTACAGCTGCCAGAGATGCATCACAGTGCAGCAGCCAATCAGCAGCAAGGAGAAATGAATAACACTCTTGGACTGGCTACTTTCAAACCTCTCGTCTCTGAGTACAGCGGCATTTCGCCATCCCCAGACAAGATAATCAACATTATTCACTCCACCTGTCAGTGGTTTTAATGTTATGGCTGCTTGGTGTACATCCTGAAAAATTCATATTAATAAAGTGAAAATCAAGTAATGGTACCATAGACATTAGGACAAGTGGATGAAAGTGACAAATGTTGCTTTTCAGCTACAGCTACACTTCTAATCTAAGAAAAAAACATGACACTATCTAAAAAAAATGGAGATTATCAACTCACAGTGATTTAAATTCATGTTAGTTGAGAACCTGCTCACGATGAGCTTTATCTCGAAGCACTGGCGCTCACGTTTCACTTAAATATGAAGGCATGGCCAACAATGAAGTCATTATCAGCATGAAAAGATATCTGATACATGTTAGGCCAACGGGACATGTATTAAAAGACCACTGATGGGAGAAAGCAAAAAAAAAAAGAAAAAAAAAAAAAAGAGCCAAGGGTTCCTACCTCCTCAATCTCCTTTGTGGGGCATGACAGGGAAAATGCAAAAATTAAAAAAGGCTGATAATGTTCTGTGGTTAAAGAAATCAATAACTCATGAACTCATACCAAGTGACACAGCGGCTTCTGAGGAGATATGAATGGACCAAAGCAAGAGAAAGGCAGCATGCTTCACCATTAACATCAACAACAGGGCTCTCACTAACAAGTGTTGATGCTGAAAACAGCAAGACAGTTTGACAAAAGCCCTGGGGCTCATTTTCGTGACACATTTTCCAGGGACAGAGGCTCATCTTCAGTGAAATTGAGAAGCTAGAAGAAATCTATAGTGCATATCTTGCTATGCTTGTGTCCAACTGGAACGAATTCTGTGGCCAATTCATGTATATCATCTACATTCTTTTATGCTGAAAGTTTAATCTAATAAGCTACTACTCACATCTAGAAAACGTTTTTATTGTTGCTGCTCATTTGTTTTACCTCCTTTATCTCATCCTTGGCCTGTTGGAGCTTATCGGGCTTATTGGCATACTGTAGCTTAGCTTCAGCCTCTCTCTTCCGCTGCAGCATGACCTGGGCATCCTGCCATTTGGACCACGTTTTCATGCGCTGGTCAAACACACCCTAGAAGCATAAAGAGACTCAAGTGTAAGGATTATATGAGGTCATGAAGTTAGGATCTTTTTTGTTTCACAATAGGAAAGCAAAGCAATGGCCTTTCCCAAGAGTTAACTTATTTTAACTCTTAACCATAAGTTCTTGCCTTGTGGTTATTTTTGCTTTATAAGAATTTTCATAGAACTGTAACTTTTCCAAAGGAATCAGAATGTGAAGTAGTTAACTAATTTATTTTCATCCCTGCAATTAACATAGAGTAAAATCTGACACCTGATGGACAGGGATTGAGTCCAGTAGGGCTAAATGAGAAAATGTAATACTGCAGCTGCATTATTAGTGCAGCTAAATGAGGCACCAGGCCTTTATCTGCCTAAAAGACCAGCATATCTTTTTTTTTTCTGTCTTGTATCTGAATGTTGAATGTAGTGTGCCAGATGGTCACTTGTGGGTGTGTGTTTGTCTCTGATTGGTCATATAAAAGCAGCTCACAAGCTCTCTGTTATTATGTTAAACTTTCCTACATTTAAAGAAAAACAATGTTAGAAACAACATTATGGTTATTATTAAAATCACAGGCTCTTGCCATTTTAAAATTACACTTCAAATTGCAATTTTAACATTTAACAATTAACCTTTCAGCCCTAGATTCATTGGTATCTGTGTAGTATGATTTAATTGAAGAAAATCTCAGATTCTGAAATGACCACGCCCTTTAATGACAGGACTAATGGTGTGCTGAATGGAGATCAAGGCCACTATCAGACAGGCTGCCGCAGACAACAAACTACTTGCTTCCATTAATGTCATACATCAACATAAATAGTCCACATTTCATCTCTGCACAATTCACAGGGACGGGAGGTTTCACCTTGACAGCGGTGATGAGACGTACGTAGTCCCCCAGCAGCTCAGAGAACAGGTAGAAGTCAGCGTAGGCCTGTTCCTGATGCAGCTGATCGATCTTCTCCTCCACCTCCGCCAGCTGGGACAGGGCCCGTGACAGAGCCGTGTGGTCCTCCGAGTTCCCCAGCATGGCGGCGCTCTTCGCGAAGGACGCGGTGTTCACAGAGAGCTCTGCAGACAGGTGGAGGCACTCAAACGGTGTGGTCGTGCTTCTGCCACTGAATGAGTGTACTAATTCTACAGGACTATACAATTCTTGCTCAGTGTGGATGTAATTAGGCTGACCAGACGTTCCATCATGAAATACATGGAGGGTCGTGGGGGAGGTCATAAAAAAGTAACTACTTTTATTTTACATTTGTGCATTCTTCTGCTGTGGGGATAAGCACCCATTCATTTTAAACACGGCCAGATACCACTTTACAATAAGACAGGATTTAAATGAGGGTTTATCAGTGGTTCAAAATGAACTTATTAATTAGGTGATAATCATACTAAGCATCCATCCATCTATTCATCATCTGAGCCACTTATCCTAACCAAGGGGTGGTGGAGCCTTTCCCAGCTCTTACATGGCAAAAAGGCAGTGGAACACCTTGGAAAGATCATTTTAAACCGTGAACTGTGAGGCAACAGTGAGCCGACAAATTTGAATGTGTGATATGGATATGAACGTGTAATTAAAATAAGTACACACACGTAAATATAGCATTTGCCACGGGGTTTTCATGAGACAACTCGGTCAACCCTGTTTCCTAGCTCTCCTCCATTACAGCTGTTGTTTCTGTTACGCTTTACAGGAGAAGCTAAAAAACAGTTTTACCTTTCCTGTGACACACCAATGACTCCACACTGGCATGCAGTTTTCTCAGCTGGATGTCGAGGTTCTCAAACTGCTGTTGTTTCTCCTCAAACCACTACATACCGAAAGAAAAGTGTCACAATAAGAACTGTAATAATAATGTTTAAAGAAAGACTACAGTACTATAAGCTAAAAGGAACAGTCATAACGAACATAACAGCCAGTCACAATGTCATAAAAGTTACAAAAAAACAGAGAACCATAAAAGTTACACAATATTCGGAAGGAACATACAACAGGGTACACATCTATAGTGTATCCAAAGCACACAGAAGAGGTAAGAGATCCTCTCTGTGACATGGCTGGCTCTTGTTCTTTCTTTCTCTCTCTCTCACTCACTCGCTCGCTCTCTCTCTCTAGCAGGGATCTTAGGATTCAAGCCAGAGAGTGGCTCATTAATTCGTCTCATTATTCAAGTCCAAAAATCAGCCCCTTACCGCATCCGATTCATTCATCTTGATTGTCATTTTGTTGACAGCGTCGGCCGCTTTGTTTACCATCCTCAATATTCCGGCCCCACTCAGTGCCTGGGTGCTAACTGCTCGCGGCAGCTGGGATAAAATGACAAATAAGGGCAAACAAACCGGTTAACAGGCCGGGGCCCGGACCCAATCCCACAGGGAGCTTCACTCCCGCCTTCCCCACCACCGGCCCAAGCCTGGACCACGAGAAGCCTGGGGTTTTCTCCACTCCCATACATTTCAATGCTGGATCCAATTTAATGCAATTTCGCCCCCAGAAAACTCTCCCAAGGGCCGACCAGCAAAAATAGCTTTCAATTGCCCTCGGACCACTTATCCTCCGTCCGATCACTGAGGGCTTGCATTACAATTGCATTAATATAGTTTTCCTCAGGACTGCGGTAAACCCTTACAAACGGCCTGAGACTTATTGACTTTACTATAAATATTTCAGCTGGAGATCTGAGGAGACGGTGTTAGGGAAGGGGTTTGGTATTTATTACAACTTGAAAAACAGGAGAGCAATTGGTTTTGAACAGAATTAAAAGAAAAGGGTAGTTATGAAGCGTGAATATAATACCTCTGTGCTCTCCAGGAACTGAATGACATCCGGATCTTTAAGCAGAGCCGGGTGGTTCACGGTTCTCATCAGATATCTGTTGGTGGAGGAAAAAAAGTTTCAGCACTGGTGGTCCTTATTTCGGAGCCAGCACACTGAGAAAGATCTTCTCAGCAGATTCTTCCACAACATAGGAAGCTGTCAGCAGAAACGAAGACCTATGAGAAGTAGAGCTGCTAATATGTATTTTATTAAGCCTAAAACTTAAGCACAAAACTCTTTCTCCATGCATTAAACGTCCTCTTTGAGCCGCTCCTACATCACGGGCTGCCATCAAGATTCAGTTCTTCAATGGATGAAGTCTATAAGCTGACATCCAGGGCCCGCATCCAAGCTGCTGACCTTCACGTCAATCAATGAGCAGATAAAAAGGGCAGAGAAATGTCAGCGCCTCGCTTAACTTTAATTTTTATTCGATTCATCAGGCGGCGCAAAACCAGAAGTACAGCGGCAAATCAGCCACGTACGGATTGTGGGAGAGACGAGCGCCAAAGCTCAGGAGAAAACTGCCAGCGCGAGCCTGCTTACCCTGACAGCATGAAACCCTCCTGAGTTCGGTGATAATTATTTATCTAATACTTGTTGGTTAACCTTTCATCCACAAAAGACCGCAACAAGAATGCTCTTTCCACTTGAATCGTTTCAGCACAAAAAAAAAAAGGAAAGAAAACTTTCAGACAAAGCCAGACGCACTGAAAAGGAAGAGGCCAAAGAGACGAATAGCTGGGGGGTTAGGATGGGGGTTCACACCACAAAATACCAACAAAAGACAATAAACCCTGGATAAAACATAGTAGTTACATTTGACTGAAATGATTAATTGCACCCACGTAGGAATTCTGGGCTGACGCACACAAAATCTCCAAACTGGGAGTAAATCCACCTGGATTTGTATCATGGAGAAAGTAGCACTTGTTTGTAGAGGTTTACAAACGCAGTAAAAAGAATAAAATGCAGCTGCCCAGCCAGGGTGCAATAAAAGCATCGTCAGATTCGGTCAAATGTGACACAGTGCTATGAAAAAGCATGTTTACCCTGTTTAACTGTTATTAATAATATTTGATATATTCTAATTGTTTGAATAGAAGACAAAAGATAACCTGAGTAAACTTAAAATAACAGTAACTGGACCGGTGCGAAAAAGTAATTAACCAATGAACCAAATGTAGTTGATAATTGGGGTCGATTAGACTAGCCACACACAGGCTTGATTACTGGTAGCCCTGCTGAATATAAACATCATTTGGGTAGAACCTTTCCAGCAATGTGGTGCATGATATAAGCAACACATCGTTCCGGAAAAGAGAGAGAGACACACACACACACAAAGAGAGAGAGAGAGAGAGACACACACACACACACAGAGAGAGAGAGAGAGAGAGAGAGAGAGAGACACAGACAGAGAGACACAAAGAGACAGAGAGAGACAGAGACACAGAGAGAGACAGAGAGAGAGAGAAAGAGAGAGAGAGACAGAGAGAGAGAGAGCGAGAATGTTATTGAATTTGCATAGGGTTACAAAGCCATTCTTGAGGCGAACCACAGCCGTTATCTCCAAATGGAGGTGGTGAATTTTCCCAGAAGTGGCCAGCATAACAAAAATGCTCACAGAACGCAGGGATGACTCATTTGGTAAGTCACAAAAACCTAGACGAACACCTAAGGAGCCAAAAGACTGTCTTGCCTTAAAAAGGTCAAACTTAGAGGGCAAATACTTTTTCATAAAGGGCAAGAAGGTGGTAACGGTACTCCCTTCAATAAATGACATGCTCATTTAAAAAGTGTGTGTTGTTTTTTCCGAGGTTGTTTTCAAGATCTCAAACAATTAAGTGGGACTTTTCCTTAGGATTTTTCATGGCACTGTATGAATTATCTAAACATCAATTACCAATTATCTGCCAATACTAATATAACTGATATAATCGTTCAACAGTAATTATTTGATATTTCATCGTGTTAAATGTTACAGTACCTTTCCAGTGCAGATCTCCTTTTCTCGACAAATTCTGCTGATGACAAATCCTCTTTCCCAACCTTCACCTTGGTCATTCCTGAAAGTCAAAGCAAATATTACAGGAAATGTACATTTATGGCATTTAGCAGACGCTTTTATCCAGAGCGACTTCCACTCCCTAACTACAGGGGGCAGTCTCTCTGGAGCAACTTGGGGTTAAGGGTCCTGTTCAGGAACACAGTGGTGCTATGCTGAAGGTAGGATTCAAACCCATGACCTCTTGATCCAGAGGCAAGTATCCTATCCACTGGGCCACCAAAAGTGGGTAGGATACCTGCTGTATTATGCTGGCCAATACAGCAAAAATATCCCAGTACTTTCATGATACATGATTTACAAGAGACCAAAAAAGTCATATGAATGATTTTAAGCATTCCCATGACAAAAGAATTGCCCTCGGGATAAATAAAGTTCTTTCTTATCTTATTTTAATTCAGCGCTCTACAGCACAAAATTAAAAGAATTATGCTCTCTCTGTCAGGAAACAACACTGACACCATCATGACACTCTAAAAAGCAGAGAGACAAGCTGTGACCCAATTTATTGCAATATAGTAATACTGTACAGCTCTAACATGAAATATTATTTGAGACATGGTAGACATACTGTATTAAGCTTAGGCTATGGAGAAGAAAGAAAAACACACTTACCCACAAGGCTCTTCTCCGGCGCAGGAGGGACTATGTACCCAATGTGCATGTACTTGGAAGCTAACTTGCTGTGCAGACCCAGGAAATCACTAAACCTCCTTTTTACTGAAAACTCGCTCTTGCTGTAAAGGTTAAGGGACGTCTGGAAGAAAGGAAACCACACATAAGATTTGTTTTCGCAACAACTGCTCCACTACCAGCACTTAAGGGTGCGTCCTCACCTTAGTCGCCACTCTGTACGCCATATAAGCATTCATTCCATCACCTAAAAGAGAGAAACACACACAAGTCTCAATCATGTAGAGAATATCAAGTCAAGTAGGTTTTACTGTCATTCTGACCATACACACACAGTACACAGTTAAATTAGATAATGTGAATATTCCTTTAAACCTCCAAAAACAACCTCAAACATTTGTCAGTTTCTTGCAAATGGCCTTTTTAATTCATTCAGTGTAACTGATTCTTTAACTTTATGGTTTGATAAGCTGATCTGTGTCACTGAATTTAACATTGTTTTATTATTTTTGTTGGTTCTTGAGGCATTTAGAAGCAAACAGGACTGCACAATCATCTGATAATCATTATTGCAATACTGATACCACAAAATGCTGCGATACGTTAATGAGCCTCTAACCAATTTTCGACACGACGACCAATCATAGCTCCACGTGAGTTACTGGGTGTTCTGATGATCTGAGGTCTTCATGGAATCCAACAAAGTCTGATTTTTAACCATTAAATGTGTTGCCGATTTATCAGTGCATAAATGGGCGGAGCTAAACTGCTGATGCCAGAATAAGGAGATAAATTATTATAAAGAGATACATAGGATATTTAAATGTGTTGGTTTGTGTCATCACAAAACTAGAATTTTAAATATGAGCTGTTTATGTAGCTTAGTTTCCATATACGGACTGTATGGAGTAAATGTAACATTTGAAACAACATTTACAGACCTTTTCCGTTCCAGAAAAGTGATGAAATGAGCTCTTTAATATCATGAAAAGCATTGCAATCATAATATGTAGCTGTAAAATTGCACTACTGGTGTGTTCCCCGTATCGCCCAGCTCTAAAAGAAAATATTCTGTTCCGTATGCTATTTATTACTAACCACTTATTATTCATTTACCATTCACCTCAAGGCATAATATTTCTATAATTTAATCGGTGACTACTGATAAACTAATTTGTTAGTTATATACTGTAATTTAGGTTTAGGCAAACATACAGGTTACAGATTAAAGGGCCCATATCATAGAATTTATCTCACGTTTTTCAAATAATAGTTATTTTTAAAGTGAACTGTTCTTTCCCCATACTGTCCAAAAAAAGACACTAAGCTGCAAAAAAGTGTTTTAAATTCATGGTTTCTGTGATATAGAATGTCACATTTATAATAAACTTACATACAGGGTTTCAGCCTTGCTTTTTGAATGAGATGCAATATAGAATGGCCAATCAGATCAGAGTTCATTTACAGAAAGGCACAGAGATGAGCGATTGAAAAATGGTTAGGCAAAAAACAATTTAACTGTTTTAGTAGATATGTGGTAAAAATGTCATTTAAATATTAAAATACAAGTTACAATGAAAATATAAAATGGGCCTTATGAGGGATAACCGCAAACACACACAGTTAGGAATCTTTTTCTTCTTTCCTCCTTATTATTTTTGTTAAGGCTTGAACAGGGCCGTGTGGTGTGTTTATGAAGCCCCAGCTCCGGCACCTTTCCTAGGAGGGCTGGAGTCCAAATCCTACTTCTGATAACATTTGAAAAGGTCTATTGATTTTACACCATACAGCAACCTCCTGGACGAGAGCTACCCAAACTGAACGCTCTCGGGAGATGAAAGCCTCTTCGGATGCCAAAAGGCTCCCTTTAAAAACATTACAGCACAAGAACACTGTGTTACACACACACACACACACACACTCCTCTAAGCTTACCGACTTTCTCTGGATCAGACACTGTTATCTGCATATCAAACGTGTCCCCATTTTCTTCAGCTTCTTCCTCCTGCAGAATACAAGGCAGTTTAGTAGGAAATTAGTCGGCACCTCATCAGGAATTAGCAGTAGGAAATGGGTCTGCAGACTCAACACAAAACTGCTGAGCTACAAACGAGCTGCAGTGATGAAATCATGTACCAAGACTCGCTTCATCTGACAGTTGGTCTGAAGCCGGTGAGCGCAGGGCTATTCTAGAGGCTGAGCAGAGTATGATTTCCACCGGCTGATTATTGAACCTCCTTGTGTGTTTCAGAAGTGCATCAATACAAGAATATGTGGCAATACTTCTTTTTTTCCTTTCACTTTACTGCACCCGGTAAAACAGGCAACTCTGCTTTCCAGTCCAAACTGAAACCAGAGTCAACTTCACCTTTTGGCCGTTTTTAGATAAGTCCTGAACCCACAATATCCAAAACACTCTAAAATAGAAGCATTAAAAGCTTTGCTGGAAGGCCCAATTCTGCAAAACCTCAACCCAAAAGCGATATATGCACACACAGATGCTTATAGGTATGTACGTGCACATGTGTGTATGTATGTGATTTTTAATATTGCACACAAACAGTGTTTTTGTACTTTTTGGTACAGTGTAAATGTCTACTTTTTATACTGTCCTTAATACTGTGTTGATCGTTTGTTCAAGTTGTAGTTGTGCAATTAATAATTGTTCTTAGTTTGCCACAGCTGTATAAATCAGTATTTATACATTTAAACTGTTGGTGAGAAGGGGTTCTCAGAGTGTGGGATACTCATTGGTGTTATAAGCAATTAGTTACTGATAGGTCAACCCTACCATCCAGTATTGCGACCAGTCATCACAGCATCTGCTGTTTAACATCATATTACAAGAAGCTGGTAACCTGCTTTACCTCGTCCAGACATCTGTCAAACATTGAGGCATCGACTCTGGGAGCAATGATGACTGTGGGAGTGACTGGAGTGATAGCAGGTGACGGGCCATCGGACAGAATGGGCTCCCGCTCCGGACTGTCCAGTGACACCTCCTCTGTGGCTTCTGAGGAGAACAAAGAACTTCAGAAACATCCCAATATCAGAGCACACACCGGACAGAGCATCAGCTTCAAGCTCCACCGATCAGGGCTCCACGATACACACAAAATAGGCTGGTCAAACACCCCTGGTCAAATTTACATACCTCGCTCATTTTCTAAAATGTTCTGACGGGGACAGTTACTGTTTATTGGCTGAAATGTGGCGTGTTCAAACACTGTGCAACATTATATAGTTTGTCTTATTTTTCTGATCTGTTAAACTCAGCAAATAAACTGAAATTGCACATTTAAATGATGTATTTCTACATACCATTTTGTCCTCAAACCTCGCTTTATCTCTTACAATTTAACAGGATATTTTTGTTACATATGTATGACATATGAACTCTGATCTGATTGGCTGTCCTGTTTTGTGCAGTCCAGTCTGAACCACCCTTTATAACATCATTGTGAATATGTGGGGCTAAACTGCTATAGGCTGAATAAGCAGATATATGTAAATGAGTTGGTTTTAGTGACATTACAAAAACAATGTATTCAAAACAGCCTGTTTTCGCAGCTTTGTTTTCATACATAGACTGTATGGACTAGGGAGTGAATGACAAGCTTTGAAATTCACAGAGTTTATGTAACACACATTCTCTTGATTCAAAAAAAGAGAGTGTTCCATGATATTGGCTCTTTAATATATTCTTTTAGCTTCTTTCATGCTCATGGTAAGGCCTGGACCTTCAATCAACCCTCAACTCAACTGACAGATTTTCCCGAATTCAATGTTTAACCACAAATTACACACCAGCAAAAAGATCCTCCTGGTCATCGTCTAATAATATTTCTTGCTTGGGTCCGTTGGAGTTCGTGCTGATGTCTTCTGCAGGCAGGCTGGCTGGCTCTGGGGACGTAGGGCTGAGCTGAAAGAAGGGCAAAAGACAAAACGTGGATGGATGAAAGTGACTTTTGACTAAATCTTCTCATTTTGGTTTTTGCACTATGTGACAGTATAAATACGCTGTTCATCAGTAGATGAAAATGGTCAGATCCCTTTCATAAAGAGTTCTCGCAGCACACACACACACACACACGGATCTGCAGAACAGTCCTCAACAACTGGACTGTATTAAGATATCCACTAGAGGTTAGTTCAAGGAGAGCCAAACATAATTTGCCAGGCAATCTCCAGTAATACACTCTGTTCAAATATCACCTGGACAAATAATAACCTTCTAGCCTGCCTGGCAAACATTAGGGAGCCTTTATAGTGTTAGCCAACTCTGTATGCTACATCAATCTGCTGCTATTGTGGTCATTTGGTTTGATTAGCAAGGTGTTTTCAGGTCACATTCCAGAACCAAGAAGGCAGCAAGCTGTTTCCTTGAAACTTTCAACATGATACTGCGGAATCTCATTCACCCTGACTTCATCAAAACTTCTGGACAAAGAGCTGACTGTGCATTCTGCTGAAAATAGGCAAAATGCATCACCCAAGCCTGAAATGCTAACTTGACAAAGTTGAGGAAAATGTATAGTTGACCCATTCACATCCAACAATGATTGACCATGATGAGGAAAATGCCACTAAACTTGTTCTGATGAGTCTAAAGCAGTTAATTTCAAGCAGTTAGTTTAGTTTCACCCCGTCAATCACTTACTGACAAACAGGCAGTTAGTGTTCTCCTCTAAGCATGTTAAGCTGGCCAATGACAGTGTTTGTAGTCCATAAAACACAGGCTGGTTTAACATTTCTTTTAGACAAAGCAGGTTCTAGTCTTCACCCGTTCAGTGTCAGCAGCATCATGTGATCTAGGAAGACTTAGCTAGCAGGAGGGATGATTAAATTAGGCTACAATACAAAGTGGTTAAAAAACATGCAGTTGCTCTGTGTCCTTTAACTCGCATCAATATTTTATGAAAAGTAACTTATCAGGATAATAATGATTATCATTGTTTTGATGATCATATGATGCGCTCCCATAGAATAAAAAAATGAAGCGTTCTGAGTCAACTACAAATGACATTTTAGAATAGTAGTAGTATTGTGTATTCTATTATGTTGTACATATTTTATATTTTACTAAAAAACATAATGCCAAACTTTGGAACACTGGTGTACCTAAGATTAGCATTACATTATTATTATTATTATTATTATTACATGGCACTTTCATACTTTTGTTCCCATTTAGTAGTCCCATGTGACCAATAGGCTAGCTCTAAAGTGATTAATTGACATTTTTTGCCATTTAGGTTGAATGATTTGAGAAAGAAACCGGATTCAGATTGTACTGCCGAGATAAACTCAGAATATATGAACCACAGAAAGTGCAAGAGTTTAATTAGAATGGACGTTAAAACGTTAATATGTAGCCACAGTCACATTCACACTTTGGCTCAGAGACTCTGTAGAGGGCCATTACACAAAACTAAAGAGAGAGGCCTGTTAATGTTCACACTTTACGCTCCCGGCCTCTGACGGATGAGAACAACTCTTTATGCCCTACGACGAAGCGCTCACAAGAGAAACATATGATTTTCTCGACAGGAGGGGTAACTGGAGGTGAAATGAGAGAACACCTCTGAGCCTGCGCCGCCTCCTTTTCCTTCCTTTCCTCATTTTCCCCAGTGCTGAGATGGCAAAAAAACACAAAAACAACCAGGCAATCTGGTCCACCTTACATGAAAGGCTGTCACATGCTTCCTGCTGATGTCACCTGCGCAGTCCTGCCGTTTGAGAAAAAAGCAGGACAGCAGGCCTGAGATTTATGGAAGGATTACTATAGGTTTGTGAATGTGTTATTACAGAAATGAGCCACAGTGGCTTAAAAATACTGTTTGCTGTATAAAGGTATAAACAGGGCGGCACAATACATCTGCTAATCATTATCGCAGTATCGGACTCTGCAATACTGATATCGCAGAACAGTCTCGAACCAATCAAGTGTTTCTGACAGCGTGACCAACCACACACCCAGGTGGGTTACCAAGTGTTATGATGAATTAAGGTCTTCATATGATCCAACAAAAGCCTCATTTTTAATCATTAAAGGTGTTGGCAAATTGGTGTATGAATGCTATTGTTGCCAGAATAAGGAGATACATATAAATGTGTTGGTTTTGTGACATCACAAAAGCAGCGATTTGAAAACAGGATGCTTCCGTATCTTATTTTTAAAAAATGGATGGGGTGACAGGTAAACATACCATTGCAAACAATAGGCTATTTTCAGACCTTCTGCCTTTTTAACTCCTAAAAATTAATGATATGGGCCCTTTAATATCTTGAAACGCATCACAATATATACCAGTAAAATAGCACTACTGGTATTTTCTCCATATCCTGCAGCAACGTAGATCAAGGATTTTTGGGAGTGGGGGTCATTTTAGCAGCTAGTAACCCATTTTCCAGATGTTGTATCCAATCTCTAAGAGTGTACTTTGCTCTGTGGGGTTAAGTACACTGGAAGTACACTGTGGGGTGTTTGTCAACAAAACTTTGCATACTTACCCTAATACCAGACTCCATGCATGAACTCCACTGGCTGAAATCTTACATGCACATTAAAATCACAAAATTGATCATTTGTCTATATCAGGCAGCTCTAGGTAAAAATAAATGACAAATATGAAGACCTTGGGGGGGGGGCGGCTGGTAACCCATTTTCTGGTTGTTCTGTTCCATCTGTAAGTGTGTACTTTGCTCTGTGAGGTTGAACCTGAGCCCTGTGTTAGTCTGTACTCTTACTCTTATTAGTAGATCTAGGTTTTCTAGGTGGCGTGGGTTCTTTTCAGCAGCTGGTAACCCATTTTCCAGATGTTGTGTCCCATTTTATAAGAGGGTACTTCGGGGTTAAATTGTGTTAGTTTGCAAAACTTTGCATTCTTACTCTAACACTAGACTCTATACATGAACTCATCTGGATTAAGACATACATGCACACAATAATTAGCCCCCCACGGTCTAACTGCTATTTACTTTTCTTTTAATCTTCTAATCCACATGTGGCAGAGAGCCGTTTGTAGACGTGACATCTCACTGAGTCTGCGCAGACTGGATGCAAGCTGCCGCGCATGCGCAGTTAAAAAAACATATATGTGAGATACAGTGTAATTGAATGAAATGTTTGTTATTAAAACAATATTTTTACGAAGCAAAGCTGGCAGAGGGTAGAAGCGAATAAATTCGAGGTGAAACCGAAAAGCTCCGGTCGGAGGGGACTTTCTGAGACTTTAAACGCAGAGTGGTGGTAACTATGCTAAGCTAGCTGCAGCCCAGGTTATCTTTACCTGCTCCATGGTGGAGACGGTGCTGACAAAAAGGTCCTCCGCGTCCTCCTCCAGCTCTCTAAAGTCCGTCTGTCCCACGTCTCCCAGCGGGGGAGGCTCCCTCTCTTCTGCCATCGTCCCCCAGGCCAGACTGAACGAGGCGCGGCGGCTCAGAGATGGGAGTCCCGAGCTTCAGCCTGTCATGTGACCCGCAGGAGCGGCTCGGTCTTATGACAGCCGGGGCGGTGTGGCGCCTCTCTCTCAGCTCGTGCTCCTCCCTGACCCACGGACACCTCTCAGCACCGGGACAGCAGCCCTCCCCGGGACCCCCCCGAGATAAACTCCTCAGAGGAGAAAGGCCGAGAGTGGTGGGACAGATGATGCTAATGATGAGCTGAGCGTGTGGCTCTGGAGACCCCACTGATCGACTTCTGACTGTCCACACACAGTAACAGTTACAGTTACAACGACATATGTGTGTGTGTGTGTGTGTATCCTTTTTGTATAGTCCATTATCATACACATAGGTCATTCAGTGTGCAATAGATTACATTATCAATAATTAGAAAGTAATAT
>JBBPCY010000018.1:9422983-9443786 GCA_037974405.1 Brachyalestes nurse
AGGGATGTTAAAAATATCGCGTTAACTATTTGCGTTAATTTATTTTCTATATCGTTTTAAAATAAATTGATCGCACGATTAATTTGAAAATGAAACGCCTTGTGGTCGGGCTTCTTCTTCTGGTATGCTGGTCGCTGGCACAGCGTAATACTGCTCCCACTTATAGTGTGGTACTGCAATGCAGAGTGGCGTTTAATTTTCAAATTAATCGCGCGATCAATTTATTTTAAAGCGTTATAGAAAATATATATATATATAACACGCTCATAAACTGCTCAGTACTGTCTAAAATCTTGAGCCACCCCTCATTTTTGCATGTTTTGTTTTGAATCACCGTTGTGCTGCAACCGCTTTATTCCTGTCAGACTGTCTTATCTTTGGAATATTAGTAGATTAAATGAATGAAATGGGAACAGATGTTTTACTGTGACAGGCTGCAAGGTGCCTAAAGATACAACCTAAGCATTTAACCTGAGTCAAAGTCCATGGACATGCATTGCTAAATGTACTTTTACCAGATGCTAAAAGAGAAACTTGATATTATAAAACTTTAGGAAAATGAACTCTCCAATCCTTGGCTTTCAGGTTTGTACTGTCAAACATGGACCAGCTATTGCACAGTGTACTGGATCTTCATCTCCATCCTGTAGACCTCTTACAATTCAATTTGAGGAACTCTCAAGCCCTTTATAAGCTAAATAAAGTCTGTAAATCAAATGTGCAGAACTTTTGCCCGTGAAGTAGTCCCACAATTTTCATGATGCCAGTTCGGCTCTGGACTATTTGGTCTGATTGGGAATGGTGTGCTTGTTTTTTGATCAATAGGTATGAATGGTGGGCAAAAGTTTGTGCACCCCACTTACAACTTATCAAAATCATACAAATACCACCACCCCATTAGCAATGTGGGTGGGATATCATATCTTCAACACAACAACACTAACAACAACCTAGAACACCATACCATCCATCAAGCAACACCCTAGCAAGCAAGATGCCATAGCAGCTGGTTAGCAACACTCTGTTAACCACCTGGAACACCATAGCAACAGCCTAGGAACGCCCTGGAAACAAGCAGAGATACCATAGCAACCAGGGAATAACCTGCACCTTGGACTATCCAGCCATCTCCGCCACAAGCATCTGCTGTGACCATCCGTTGATTGGTATTCAGAGTGCTGGTGTAGTATCTTTATACTGCATCTTTTCATCTATTTCAGTAAGACGTACATGCTAACACTCATTGTTGATTCATATTGCAAGAGTATCTATTCATAAAGAGTCATTAATGAATAGATGTTATTGTTATATCTTTTCTCAAACTAGGATTACTTCTTTGTCATTTGATGGACATGCTGTCCTCTTTTTCCGTCTCCACCATGAACGGAAGCCCCGGGACATTTACATTTACAGCATATACAGAATTTAGCTCTTATCCAGAGCAACATACATCTGTGCTTTTTGGTCCACAAGAAAGCACATCGCTCAAACTAGTACACTCAGACATATAATTAAGAGCTACTAGAAGACAAAGATCCACCAGAGAATAAGTTAGACTTTTTATGGGCGAAATTTGTGTTGTTTGTTTATAAAGGGGTTGGCCTTCAGTCTCTGTTTGAAGACAGCGAGGGTCTCAGCAATTACTCGGGTCCCAAGATTGATGAGAACCCGTTCAAATAACAATCAGTATCCTTCACTGGTCACAGTGCATTTCACCACAGCTGTCTTGTAGCAATACAGAATAGTTTACAATTCTGATTTAATTTTTTCTGTTTCTTTCAGTTTCAGTTTGAGATGTTGCGCCTCTTGGACAAAATCTTTACCATGAAGACACCCATATATGTATCCTGGGTATCTCGCTGTTGCTGTGTGGGATTTTTTTTCCTGACGATGTTGATGCACCATCCCAGAACACAACTCATTTGGGCCTTTTATCCTGTCATTTACTTCTTCATCATTACCTACGTTAGTGTTTCCCAGTTCTGGCCTTTAGTGTTGCGACTGCCGTAACACAGACGAGATTTTCTTTACAAGATTTCTGATGTTTTGCAGCCTCATCAGCGCATCTTCATGAGCTACAAAAGACCTGTCCTGTCAGCACAGGGAAAGTAAGCAAAAACCTTTTTAAAAGATTTTTTAAATGTAATAATGTTGATAAAATTGCTCTAAAACGCCGGGTTATTATTATTCTTTCCTTTGTTTTGTTTCAGTCCTGCAACTGGCAGCATGCAACTTATCAGTTATATCACCATGCCATGTCAGCCTCCAATTTTTGACTGATCAATTTATAGTAATGAAATTTTGGTGATAACTAATGATTTCATCATTGTTTTACTCTTCTCTCAGCACGTTACACTCCCTCCCTCCAAACACGCCTATTTTACATAGAAGATCAATAACTGGTGGTTCAGATTGAGGTCTATTCAAATAATAAAATATTTTTGGACCAAATTGATTAAAATGGCATCTGCGTTGACAATTCATGGTCACCCAGGCATGGAAATATTTTTATACAGTTGGCAGATACTTCCTTTTTATTGATTGATAGTAACGATTTTTTTCATGAGCATGGCTTTAAACTCACTTTGTTATATAGATGTTGATGCTATTTTGGTATGATAATGATCAACAGTGAGAACAATGTGTTACAGATCTGGACCAGTGTCCTTTAATTTTAAATGCACTTTTCTTTTGTATTATATCATACCTGGCTTCTAATGTGACTTTGTGTAACAGCGGTGTCTGTTTGCCATTACAATACTAGTTAGAATGTGAAATGGCAATAAATGCAACAGATAAAAATGGCACACGTTTAATATATTAAGGATTATTTTGCCAATTTTTGAACAAATGATGGCAAGAGCTATACTAATCATTTGTATGCAGTGTAGTACACCAAACTGCAGAAGAATCTCATCAGCCCTCCATCCAGAGAATAGGACTGTACTGTCAGCATTGAGGAGGTAAGCAAAATCCTTTCACAAGATTTTATTTGCTTGATGTCTATTACGTTTATTTGAACAGGATGTCACTAAAATGGACCAATAAAGTCTGCACACTTTACATCAGCTGTGCTGTCAGGGAGGAATACTCCTGCCTTGGTCACTAAGAAGACACAATCATGATCCTCCTGAATACGTCTGGGTCGCGTTTTCGAACCTGATGTCATCATCAAAACTCACTTCCACACAATGAGGTAGGACAAAGAAGCAAAACATGTTTGCAGTCCACAAACATGATTGTCGCCTCATGTCCTAAGCGCTTGAGAACACTTGGCAGGGTCCTGAGGGACCCCCTCCCCATCCGGCTGCCGTCCAGCGGCAACAGAATTGCAAATGAGCTGCCCTGTGCCACTGAGCCATGACAACGCACTACATGTCTGGCTTTGCTGTAATGAACTGCTATTTACGCCAAATAAGGTGGATGGTGGAACACGGGCCCAAATGATGTGCTTCTGTTGCTGCCGCTCTCCAGAGGCCACAGTGGGGGGCTTCGGCTGGCAGCCTTAGCCTGCTTATCCCCCCCCCCCTTTGGATGGAGCTGGCTGCCTTTAATGGGAGATATTCAGAGATCAATGGAATAGTTTAAAGGAGCCATTGCATTCCAGTGAATAAATGACACAGTGCCAGTGGTGCTGGTGCCTAAGCAGACAAAGGCAGACGTGTCAAACAGTGAAAGGCAGGAGGGGGCTCTGGAATAATGTAACCATATGAAAATACTCACTGGAAGTGGTCAATAAACTTGATGTCAGTTTGACATTGTAAGGAGATTTGTGTTTCTACAACAGGACCCAGATAAGAAGGAGGCATGTAAGGAAGGTACAAAACTTTTTATTGTATGTTGATGGTAAATAGTAATAAATCTGAAAAAGAACATTTTCTTTAGGGACTATTTTGCCATGTAACACCATCCATGTATCCCTCAACCATGAATGGGTTTGAAAAATATGTTTTAGGCATCAGGTAGTGTATTCATAACCATTTCATGTAAAATCTTGCCGTAAGGAAGCTATCAGAGGCATCAGACATGTGGTTCCTTTTACCACCACTGTGACTTTCTCTAGAATTTCACATCACATCAAAATTCTCTAGAATGTCTTTGGTTTGATGACACAGATATTTTTTTTTTTAATCTGCTGAACTTCCCTTTATATGTGTGTGTGTGTGTGTGTGTGTGTGTGTTTGTATATATATATATAACCCACACAATTGAAAACTAAAAATGATTACTTGTGCAACCCCTTCATAACAAGGAAAACACTTTGATGAACATACAGCTGAGTGTTATATCTTGCTAATTTTTTCAACTGCTTAATCAAAAAGTTAACAATGAAAATCAATATTAAAATATTAAATAATAAAATCAATAATAAATAAAGGAAAGTTTCACTCATGGATGTGTCCTTTTGAATAAAATAATAATCATGAAATTAAATAATAATAATAATACAGTCACAAAATTAAGCTTTATGTCTTCTTGAATGGAACCGTAAAAGTAAACGTAAATAAAAAGGCATGGTTGATTTTGGGGAAAATCAAGTGTCCTTTCATTCTTTCCTATAATTTCTCATGTTTCTCATGGGCAAAAAAAAAACAGCTGGGAAGCAAGAAATCACAGACTTTATTTAAATAATTTTATGTTTGATTTGGAAGAAAGTTGTTGTTTTCTTTCAAAGCATTTTTGTCGTTCCACTGTGACAGGGATTTGAGCAGAAGGAGGACGTGTCTCAGAATCATGAGAAATAGTTTCGGGTATAATCTAATCATGCTGGCAGTGCCAGATAGGCACAATCTAATCACACTGGCAGTTCTGCCATTTCTTTCATTTAATCTACTCAGTATGCCAAAAATAAGACAGTTTGACAGGCAGAAAATAGTATTTTTGCACCAATGAGGTGATGCAAAGCAAAATATAAAGAAAGGAGGGGCTCAAGACTTTTTAACAGTACTGTATATATAATGTGGGGGCTGGAGGTTTGGCAATCTGGTTTCTTAAGCGAATGGTTATAACACATACAGTAAGAAACAGACCTGTATAAGTCTCCGTAATTGTGGTTGTAAATTATGATTTAGTTTTCCAGTAATAATACCATCTAAACTATAAGTAAAATTTCTCTAAAAACAATAAACTATTTAATTAGCCAATTCATCATATTTAACAGTTATTGGCACATCTAGAAATCCCTATGTATAACATGTAAATGAAGCATGTTTGCATTTGTATTTCACTTAAGAGTTAATGAGTATTTAGTGGTCAGTATGACATCCTGTTTCACTGGGGTGTAAATATGAGGTGACACAGTGGACAAATTCCTTTAGTTGTTCATCAGCATTGGACATTTTTGAAAAACATGAATGAAGTTAAACAAAAGTGTAATAATAATAATAATAATAATAAGCTTGAGCTTCATCAATCAGCTAATGGATGTAAAACAATAATAAAAAAATCACCCATGTCCTCTGTTAGGACAGTAATTAAGAAGTTTAAAACAACTGGAGTTGTAGTGATTCTGTCTGGAAGAGAAACGTGTTTGTTTTACCCCCCACATACAGAAGTCTGAGATCACTAAATACTGGACCAGGAACTGGGTTCTATGGTGAGATGAGACAAAAATAGAGTGGTGTGTTTACTAGAAAGACAGACTTACAGAAAAGAACATCCCTACCGTTAAAGAGTTTTTGTTTTCTTTGATTAAATTCTTAGGCTCAGTTAAAGTTTACGTGTATCATATTTTCAACGTGAAACTGAGCTAAATTACCCAAAAGATTTTTCATCATCACCATCATCATAATTACTGTAGTAATAATAACAACAACATCAACAACAACAACAACAACAACAACAACAACAACAACAATAATAATAATAATAATAACAATGTTATTATTATTATTAGTAGTAGTACTTATCAGTAGTAGAATTAGTAGATTTGTTTTCATTATTATTACTATCAGCAGTAGTTATCAGTATTATTATTATTAGTAGTAGTAGTAGTAATAGTGGTAGTTATTTTCTGTTTTAATATTAGTAGTAATAGTAGTAGCAGTAGCAGTAAAGGTAGTAGTAGTAGTTATTATGAGTATTATTTTTATTATTAGCAGTAGTAGAAGTAGTGAAGGGTAAATGAGTGATGGTAGGTGATGGTTGGTGATAGCTGGTGATGGTGGGTGATGGTGAGGGATAGAGGGTGATGGTTAGTGATGGTGGGTAATAATGGGTGATGGTTAGTGATGGTGGGTGATGGTGGGAAATAATGGGTGATGGTTAGTGATGGTGGGTGATGGTGGGGGAAAGTTGGTAATGGTGGGTAATGCTGAGTGATGGTGGGTGATGGTGAGTGATGGTGGGGGATAGTTGGTAATGGTGAGTGATGGTGGGTGATGGTTAGTGATGGTTAGTGATGGTGGGGGATAGTTGGTAATGGTGGGTGATGGTGAGTGATGGTGGGTGATGGTTAGTGATGGTGGGGGATAGTTGGTAATGGTGGGTGATGGTGGTGATGGTGGGTGATGGTTAGTGATGTTTAGTGATGGTGGGGGATAGTTGGTAATGGTGGGTGATGGTGAGTGATGGTGGTGATGGTGGGTGATGGTTAGTGATGGTTAGTGATGGTCGGTGATAGTGAGAGATGGTGAGTGATGGTTTGTGATGGTGGGTGATGGTCGGTGATGATGGGTGATAGTGAGTGATAGTGAGTGATGGTGGGTGGTAGTGCGTGATGATTGGTGACAATGAGTGTTAATAAGTGATGATGGGTGATAGTGAGTGCTGATGGACGGTGGTGAGTGCTGGTGGGTGATGATAGGTGATAATGAGTGATGGTCGATGATGGTGAGTGATGGTGGGCAGTGCTAGACTGGCCATCAGACATACCAGGCATTTGGTGGGCCGATGGTAAATTTAGGGCAAATTTAGCCCCCCCCAAAAGCACGATGTCGAGAGGGACACCGGTGCATATTCCTGTTGGTGGGTGATAATGAGTGATGGTGGGTAATAGCTAGTGGTGGTGAGTGATGGTGAGTGATGGTGGGTGATGGTAAGACATGGTGAGTGATAATGAGTGATGGTGGGTGATGGTTTGTAATGGTGAGTGATGGTTAGTGATGGTGGGTGATAATGAGTGATGGTGGGTGACGGTGGTCACCAGGTCAGACAGAAGGGTAAAACGTGATTGGCAGTTTTCAGCTTAGTCTGAAGGGAAGTTAAACTGACAGAATTTGTAAAACAGGCTTTTGGCAGATGCAGTTCTATTTAAAGCAGCGCTGTTGGTTCCAGACAGCTGAAAGTGAATGCAGGGTGTAGTTATTATATAACAGCAGGAATGATATCTGTCATCTGCCTCTTCCTGAACTATTTCTCGGGGCAAGTATTTTGACAGCAGGTCAGAGGGCATCTTTCCCTCAGACAGGAACCCCGCGCCACATGTACACTTAGCGGACTGACTGACACAAAGCTGCAGAAACAAGATACTTCTCATACTCTCTCTCTCTCTGTCTCTTTCTTTCTCTCTTTCTTCCCCTCTGTCTCTCTCTAGTCTAATTTTCCACCCTCAGGATCCCAGTTACTCACTTCAGTACATTAAAAGAACAATAATCTGTCTGCATTCTGTGAATGTATTTGCATTCAAAATTCTGTTTTATTTATATGTGACACTGTATTAACGTAGATGTACAAGGGAAAGGGTCTTATAATCCTGCGTTACAGCTTTTTACTTGCTAATTCTTTTTGAATATTTCTAAATTATGTAGAAATGAAATTATTATTGTTTGCTTCATTACAAATCATAGACCCAGTCATGGACAGCTGTACTTTGATATATTACATTTTATATTATTTAGTACATTTAGTTGTACACATTACAGTATTATACACATGCACATATTTATATATATATATATATATATATGTGTGTGTGTGTGTGTGTGTATGGTTTCTTGAATCCCCAAACAATATTTAGGAATTGTTTAGAAAATCCTGATATTCTGTGAACGTATGCACTAGCTACTCACAGAAAATAACCCAAAATCGCTGCCAGTTCTGCTCTTTCACAACTTCATGATATTTAAATCACGACTTGACTGGTCTTGCTCATAATCAGCTCTAATTAGTCAAATATTGTTCTGGGTCTCTGGAGCTGTTAAATACTGAAAGCTTCTACACAGCAATGCTTCCCTCTTCTGGCCTTTCACAGCAGCATCTTCGACACTAACTTCAAAAACAACAGGGCTGTGCGTTGTGCTCCATTCATCACATTAAATAAACTTTCATTAACCTAAAAAGCAAATGTACGCACTGAATGGTATTTAACATGTAGGACTCGCTCTTGCTTGTTAAGGTATACCCGTTTTAATGGTCTTTTTAAAACATTATTATTTGCATACTAACATACATCGTTCCTTGTATATGACACACAACACCGGATGAAAAAGATAATTAAAAAACGGCGGTTCTGTTTGGCGGGAGGAAGGCAAAGAGGGGAAAAATGAGCAGCCATGGTATAATTACTTTTTGTGAAAGGTTGCATATATCAGTATCCATCATCACTGCCATTACATCAATTAATGCTGTTGAAGTGTGAAAAATTGTCACAGGTCTGGCAGAAACCTTTCCCCATCCTTCACCGGGAGAACTTTCCTCCCAGCGTTTCTTTTATTTTTTTTCTCGTTTTTTTTTTCTCTCTCCTCCACTGGCATTAACCGCTGTCATCCCAGAAACAACAGAGCCCAGCGGTGTCAATTATATTTGATTGACTGAGTAAAGCGCACACAAATAAGCCAAAACAATGGACACAAAAATCTATATATGACTCCTCCTGTCAAATCAAGCGCTTGTCTCTTCCATTTTCATGCTGCACAACAGGCCGCCGGCACCGTGCTTAAACGCTTCCCCCCTCGTCGGCCCCCCAGTACCGTCACCAATTAAACCGCCCGCTTTCTTCAAAAGGTGTGCAACGACTCCCCTGGACATTCCCTCAAACTGTTGTCCAATAAACGAGGGCTAATTCATCAGCTTAACTTCACTTACAAAAACCCGGCCTCCCCAGGTATCGCTTTTTTTGTAAAAAATGAAGCGCTCGCCTCGCCGGAAGACAACATAAAACTGGTGTTTTATGGTGTGTGTGTGTGTGTGTGCTTTGAGAATGGAAACCAGGCGGTCCTGACATTGCTGTTGTACTACATGATCTTAAAAAAATATGTACTGGAGAAATGTTTGTCAGGTGCAAGGAGGGCCGGTATTTCATGGATATCACAACTTTATCATTGAAAGTGTAATGTGTTACACTGTTAATTAGATTAATTTGATTTAGTGCAGGGGTTCAGTTAACACGGAATAAAGAAAATCAGTGCACTCAGCTATTGTTGGAAAGAGGTAATAAATGTGGCACTGCTGGTGTGTTTTGTCTGTTTATATCAGACTGTGGTTAAACGTGATATCACCCTTATTTGTGTGTCATGATGTCCTTAAGTATCATTCACCTCTACTGTTTCCTGTAATCATATATATATAGGCCTACACACACACACACACACACACACAATCTCCAGTATGTCCAATTTGTTTTTGTTTTACATTAACTTGCATTAGAAGTAGAGAACATTTTTGTGTTTCATTTTAGTGATGCTTTAGAAGTATATTATCATTTTGGAAATGTGTGTTCTTTTCTTAGACAGTCACGATTTGTTTACACATGTATTTTTCAAACCAGCATCAATTTGTCTTGTTTTTAAATTGCACAGACAGACAGAACAGTTAAATGCATTTATTTTTTATCTTAAAATGTTACAATAGTTGCAATATTTTTTTTCCTCCTTCAAACATAATACTTAAATTATTAACTCATAAATTTGCTTTAAAATGAACAAAAAAACCCACTACAGATTATACATACATTTAGTTATGAAAAAGACTGGAAATCTGGAAAATGACTGAATGGATCAGCATTAGGAAACATTCCTGATGGATGTAAGGTTCTGTATCCGATATTACAGCCTCTCATGAAAAAATTGTGCCTGTTATATATTCAGAAGAAAGGATAGAATATGCCTTTCTGCCTCATGTGCACTGATGTGGTGTGTGATAAAGTTCTGAATGAAATGTAGTGCTCATAAAGATTGATGCCCTTTTCTAACAAACAGATATCTATAGAAAAATCTTCCCTAATCTCTTATGTACGGTTCATATTGCATTCAGGTTTCAAAGACAAAGATGGGATTGATCTTGCTTTTCAATGTTGTCCAACAATTGTGAAATGAGATCATGGTTGCATAAAAATCACAGTGTTGGTAAATGAGCCACTTACACAACATGATACTGAACGGGAAAACATCAGTTGTGTTTTTGTTATATACAGCGGTTCCACAAAAATTAATATGCTAAAATGATCTGTGTTACTTGCAAGGTTCAGATTCAACAAGTGCCTGATTTCCTGTTGTAAGGAGAGAGTATGTGACAAATGCATACAAGTGTATGCTTGGACCTCAGCTTCCAATAATCCTTTGAAAACACTGAAAGGATTCATACTAAATGCTTTACGGAAAAGTGGCGATAGGGCCCTGCTCTGCTCCCTAGGGCACTTAAGGCACTTAAACAGCGCTTGCCTTGTTTTTGCATTTGGACAGACCTCCTGGACTGGCCTTAGCATCTGTCTTTTTCCCAGATTGACCTTGTGCTGAACTACAAACAGGGTGTTTGCCAGAAGACGTGGCCTGAACGTTATTGTTGTTGCTGTTCTGATTTCCACTCAGCGTTTCCATGATGGAGCGGAATGTTCCGAAGGGTCTCTTCCCTGATTCTGAAGACTTCTCTTTACCGGAAGCTCCTTTGACTGCCTCCCCTGCTTGCCCGTCCTTGTGGACGACTGGCGCTTCGTCGAAAGTCACCCTGAGTTTGAGGTTCTGTGAGGTTTTTCTGCGAGAGGAGGGTGATTTCAGGGCGCTCTTTGGACTCGTTGTGACTTTTTGCCCGTTGTTAAATTCGAAGTCCCCCGACAGGTCGCCTTTCGTTTCGTGATCGATGTCGCCGCTGTGCTCTGTCGGAGAGGGATTGTATCCGTCCACGGATTTGGAAGTCCTGTGCGCAAAGCAGAACTTGCGCTCTGTTGCTGAGGTATGCTTCTTCACCAGTAAGTGCGGCCCAGACGCAGGTTCCTCGCTCTCTGCTATGGGAAGCTGGGTGGGCCTCTCTGGCCTGGAGGCGCCCGTGGCCTGCTTGGACTCTTCCGGAGGGTAGGAGTCCGTGTCCGATTCGCTCAGGGAACGCTGCATGATCTGTTTGAGGCGGGCCAGTTTCAGCTCCCGCCTTTCCACCACACCCAGTCTCCTCAGCGGCCCCGCACCGGGCCCCGTCCCTGAATCCGCTGTGCCACTGGCGCCATCTACCGTCCCCTCCTGGAACTCCAGACTGAGCTTCTCTTTGGAGCCGACTCTCTCAGCGATGTCCTTTCCCAGGAGCTTGCGGAGGACTGCGTCTGACTCCACATTCCTCTGCCTCAGCACCCACTGCCCATCGCCAGGCGTACCCTCCGCAGTCAGGGTCATTTCGGGCCACGCTTCGGCTGGAGGAATCAGGGAACTACCAGAAAAGAACACAGACTGACAGTTTTATTACAAGAAATGTAAAATGTTCCACATAAAGCGAAGGGAAATACGTTGGCAGCACTGCCTGAGACAAAAATAAACTGATCTCATGAAGAGAGCGCAGCAGACCTGGGTGATCGTGGTCTTCCATTAGAATCTTGGGACTGGAAAAGCAGCTGGACTTGATTTTGGATTGCTATTCTTGCTGTAGTTTGTCTGAAAAAAGTTATATTAGTTTACAATATTAACCTTAGAGACAAACAAAATGCCACATGGTTGTTTTTTGTAGACTTGCTTACTCATGGAGTTGTTTGGTGAGCTTGACCACCTGTGAGGCTAAAGACATGCATGTCTCTACCACCACCAGGTAACGTGAGCAGGTGGTATGACCCTGTCGCTCGGCACACTGGGACGGCCTCTCCCCCTGCTGGTTCTGAATTGTGACATTCGAGCCATACTCCACCAGTGTCTTGAATAAAGAGACAATATGAAAAGAAAGCACTGCAACTGATCTCATCAATGAAAACATACAGTTTTCGACACACAGTCTATTTTCAAAACTTCCAAACATTTAAACACTCAGTGTGTTCACTTCTGTGCAATAGTGAATGCTCTTCCAGTAGATCTAAATGAAGGTATCGGCTCACTGGTTAAAAAAACATCTAAACCCTGAAAGTTCTGCACCCAACGCGATTTTAATCCTTACATCAACACACTTCCCCTGGCTGCTGGCTAGTGACTTGGTTAGCCTGCACAAACAGGACGCAGGAGGGAGAACAGTATCCTGTTTCCAATTACTTTCATTGTCCTGCTGAAAAAAAAAATACTTTTCCAACCCTCCCTTTTCTAAAGCTTTACTCAAAAATCACAAGACTGTAGAAAAACAGTAAACCCATTTTTTTTTACCTGAAGGCAGCCTAGATGACCATACTGAGCAGCAACATGCACTGCACTGTTCCCATTTTGATCCACTTCATCCAGGGAGATGGCTTGTTCTTGCATGAACTGTAGCAGCCACAGCAAAATCCTTTCCTAAAGAAAAGAGTCGCCTCAAATTCATGTTCTGTTAGGAATAAAATGACTTAAACAGTCTTACTCCTTTGTTCCTCACCTGGCCATATCGTGCTGCATAGTGGATTAAGCTGGGGTGATCTCGTGTGCAGCTAAGCTCTGCGATGGCCTCTGTCTCACTCACCATCCAGCGCACACACTCCAGGTGTCCATTCTGTAAATAAAAATAAAATAAAATAAAACTGAAATAAAGGGTATTGTTGGTTTAAAATAACATGCTCTAAATAACATATCTGCCCAAGGGATTGTTTAAATAGCAATGATCCAAATTTAAGGCCAACTCAGAGTCTGAAACTGACAAACTGTGACGTTAATTAAATTCTTCCCAGCAATTTTATGCATCAAAAATCAGGCTGTTAAAAAAAACACATCACACAGATTTGATGCAAACAAGTGGGTGTGAACAGGCCTTAAGACAACAAGGGGATTAAACAAGAGTTTTGTTTATTCAGTGTCTAAGCACAGTCTTTTGTCATTACAATGTTTTCCAATGAATGACGAAGTAGCTCCTCCACAAAATGAACCTTTAGCTCACCCTGACGCCCAGACCGGCGGGCGTTAGCTGCTGGTTGTTGCGTTCATTGAGGCAGTCCTCCCCCATGAGGGAGGTGAGATGCTGCAGGCAGTCTGCATGGCCCTGTGCAGCCGAGATATGAAGGAGGTTGTTCCCATCCTCATCTCGGATCAGTTCCAGATTCTCTGTCGCAAAGTGAGGCTGCAAAAAAGCACACAGATTTGGTTTGATATGCTATTTTCTTGTTGTAGACAAATCATGCAAATTCCAGTCTCTTTCCAGGACTACTTACCAACAGTGAGATCTGTCCCTCTCGGACGATGTTAATTATATTCTGAGACTTCTTGGTGTCTTCGTCACATTCTCCATGTGCTCTTGAACTGCTCCAGGACTTGCTACTGTCTAGTCTTCCTGCTGAACCTCCCTGAAGGGGGAACAAAGGCTGGCTGCCAGCGGTGTCAGTCCCAGCCTTATGGGTGGGTGTGTCTGGAAAAGGTCTGCCTGATAAGAGTTTATCTGCTTCAGTTACTGAACAGTGCAGTGAGCTTGGGGAGTGGTCATATCCAACTGTTTGAGCCCTGAGATAGTCTGCATCCATAGACTTTGACTTTCTCATGTCTGGCCAATTGACGGGGGAGAGTACGCAGTACTGCGTCCCACCGCCCATGCTTTCAGAATGGCTGAGGGATGATGCCTTGATGCCGGCGCTGCTCCCTGAGGCCCGCTTCTCAGAAGCCGCTCTGGGGAGGGTTGCCATTTGCTGGCTGGATTTAATATAAGGCACATCCAGTATCTCATCCATGTCCAGGTCATAGTGCTCCAGCTCTCCAAAAAGTGCCCCGCTGCCAATCCCTTTGCACCTCAGCCCCTGAACATCACATGGACTCATACCAGCATGGAGCCCTTTGGAAGAGGATTCCTCCTTGTTTCCCTCTGCATTTTGCACCGGAGGTTTACTATCGGCCTCAGTGTCCAAGACCTCTGGTTGATGTTTAAGCGGGGAAACCCTCTTAACCGGCCTGAATTTGCTGTACACATCAGCAATTCCGGTGGGTTTGATTCCGCTCCCGCTGTGTGACGAGGCACTTCGACCCCAGTTGATGCCTGGAGCTGAAACAGTGCAATGAAGTCATGGTCCGTTAAATCATTCTGCAGGTGGGGTTTACATTACATAAGCTATAATTACATTCTACAAGCACTATTATTAGCTTGTAGTTTAAACATCCTACATCCCTTACATCTATTAATGCATGGGAGAAACTAGAAGTCGACAAAACCATGCCTGGCCTAGCATTTGCCTGGCTTTCATGCACTAGGCTACATTAATAACATGTTCAAATTCCCACAGGGCACATACCTTGTCTCTCCTCAGCTTGTGCATCATTTCTTCTACAAAGTTCTGGAATGCTCTTTGAGGTGTACTGCGACAGAAAAAGGAAGGTTTTAGATCATTTTTGCTATTGCCACAAGTACACGTGACCATTACTTGCCTAACATTCGACATATAATACTTAGATACCAGGGAAAAAAATATTTAATACTGTTTAGGTGAGCAATGAGTGTTTTTCACACTAATATTACAAAATATACTAACTAAAACTAGCAAGAATAAATAAAAACAAATAACACTATCCAGTAAATAGTGATTTTATGTTCAATATATCAGTGTGTTCCTTGTGGAAGTCCAATACTGTAGTTTCCATCAGAAACCTGGTTTGACTCGATCAGTCCTTCATAAAATTAAATCAGGAGCTGCTGACGGAGTTTCACAATCCAAACAATGGCTGGAGGAACCGAGGAGGAATCTGGAACCGAACCTGTGTTCTTCACACCAGCTCACACAATATCAACTACTTTTACAAACAAAACTAATGTTGATACTTTTTACTGCTTTCTTGTTTGTTTGCATTTATTCTAATGTGAGAAAAATGGCTTTAAACAATGTCCATAGGAGCCTAAGACTTTTGCACAGTACTGTATTACGAAACATATTATGGTATAACATAATATGAAAGACGGGTGACAATAGAAAACCGATACAAAGTCTCTCGTTAAAGTGTTGGACCCTCACAAGTCATCAAAACAGCTTCACCACACCCTGGCATAAATTCTACAAGTCTGAAACTACAGAAATAAAACACCATTCTTCAAGGAGAAATCATTCTTCTGCAAAAAGTCACTTTAGTTTATGTGAGCATCCTAAGACCAAAGCATCAATCGGACAGATGGCGAAAAGCCCTTGGACAAACAGACAGTTACACCATGGCCTCAAATGGCAAAGTTTGTGTGACATTCACATTAGATGAATTACAGTTTTGTAACAGACTTAATAACCACATATTTACTGAACCGCACTATGATTACGCCGTTATTACAGTAATTAACTTCTAGCTTCAGTTCTCACTGCCTTTCCTTTTGTGTGTCCTACAGTGTTAGAGCCCGTCTCGAAATTATGAAGAGAAAAATGCTTTGTGGAATAAAACGTACAATCAAAAAAAACTTTATATCGATTTGCACTGTCTTTTCCCTCCAAGGAGACAAGAGCAGCCAACCATGGCCGCAAAATGTCCCCCGTATTATGACAGAGACCCCGGACTCCCTCATTCCCTTGCATTTAGGTTTTTCCTTTAATTTGTCCCTTTTCTGTATACGCCCTCTCTTTCCTAACGAATATCACATTGGATCTTATTCATCAGATGTGTACAGTCCCAAAGAGGTCTTTACGTATATATCTTAGATCTAACATATGAACGTTAACACATCCCACAATCCAATTTCTTGCTTTTCTTTTCCTGCAGGCGAAACACGGCAGTGGCAGGTGGTAAAGGAACACAGCCAAGAAAGTTTTCTGATGTGCTGTTTTCGTGAGGCCGTTTTAATTGAGCCAAATTCTACATTGGACCATTCGCAAGCCAAATAAATTCCTCAGTTAACTGCCTGAGGAATCAGCTAAATCAGCAAACAGATCTAAGATATGTCTTTGTCATCTGTATGCCCAATCATCTGCAATTATCATTTTTTACAGCCCTGTTTTCTCCATTGCTAGTTTCCTAGTAATTATAGTACACATTGCCGGCCTATCTGCATGACGCATTTTTAAAAACACTGTAAACAAAATGGTAGTTAAGGGATTTCAGAAAATGGCAGATTGTCATCGTTATTATGTTTAGATTCACCTCAGGCAGTTCACACTCATTCATTTATAGTCCCATGGGTTTTAATTCTACCCATGATTTCCATATAAGACACTTCTCACTCATTCCTTGAGTGCAAATGTATTAACACTTATTTACTTACAGCTAAATCATCACTGAAATCGATCTCATCTAGGTCCAAATACTCAGGAGCATCCATCTTCTGTGAGCATTATGTCCAAGGTAACCCTGTTGAAAAAGTGTGAGACCCAGTGTAATTACAATACAGCGACCTCTTTTAAAAAGATTAACAAGTTTTACTCTTCCAGAAGAAAACGGTTTGTTACAAGCTGCTGAAACCACTGAGGTTCTCAGAGCTCCATTGTGTTCCACAATGTACCCGATATAGTACAACAATGGGTGGCCTGATGACCTTTTTGAAAATAGAACATTAAAAAGCTTCACAATAAAGGTTTGTTCTTGCTAAAGAGGGCTAATTTAGAACTGGAGGAATTCCGGCTTGTAATAAATTAATTACACCCCAAGAGCAAGACTGAGCATATAATGCACTTACAACCAACACACAATCGTTTTCCTTCCAAAAACGAGTGATCGTTTATAACCAGTGATCTGCCTGTGACTGCAGCTAAAGACGAATTATGATTTTTTAGATGTAAATTAGTACATTGTAGAAAAACTCTGATTTGTTTACAGTGGTGGTGATAGAAACCAGGGGTCATGATGCTATACTAAAATACAAACATGTACATTAAAATAATACCATAAACATTAATATTTACTATATTCTAAACTACCGGTAAACCTACAGGTGCCATTCAAAGTGGTCTGATGTGAATTACAGTGGTGGTTATGGGAACCAGGTGCTGTGATGTCTACACTTAGGCCTCGTTCACACGGACGTTTGAATCTTGGATAAATGAACGCACTCTGAACTCCATAGCTGTTTTTGTAGCGTTTTGTATCTGAGCTTGATTGGCGTTACACTGGCGTTCGTCTGGCGCGGTTTAACTCCAACCTGCAGCCCAATGTGTAGTTACGTGTATTCACCTGTGGGGGCAGTAACTATTATCTCCAGATTGTTTACGTGTTGGGATTTGTAGTTCTACATCTTCCTTCAAAACTTGATTTGTCACGGTTCCCGGAACAACTGAATCATGGGACATATTCGGTCCTCCAGAACATCAACCGAACGCCATTTAAACGCAGTACCGGTGCTTTCTTCGCATTCGTCAGGATTTTGGCAGAAGTTCACGCCAACAAGACGTTGTGTGCAACGTTTTTTTTTACGTCACCCGAATGCGCAGCCGACCGAGCGCCGGGGCTGAACGCCTGTGTGAACACTGTGATTTACTCCAATGAGCAGAAAAATGGTCGGTGCTCAGTCCGCGCTCACCTGGAGCCACAAACACCAGAAAAACGCCTGATTCAGACGCCCATGTGAACAAGGCCTAATGCATAAACTATCTATACTATAAACTACATTACTTCACTGCTATAAACACCACCAATTAACCTGTATGTGCCCTTGAGCTTGTATATGTGATGCTGATAGGGATAAAATAGTGATATACAGTAAACACCCGAAATTCGCAGGGGTTACGTTCCAACAGCTCCCGCGAATTGTGAAAAAACGTGAATTTGGGTTGTGGTAAAAAAAATGCCTAAAAATGTATTCTGTAAACCCTAAATATGTCCCCAAAAATGCTCACCAAAACACTTGAATTTCATTTTAAAATCAGCTATATATATTACCTTTAAAAAATGTAAGGGTAAACTCGAATCCGTGCTGTACAGTCTCCCGCAGCTAATTCATGCATGCGCGTTTTCTTTAGTATGCGCTGCCGGTTTCTTCGATATAAGCAGGGAAAATACAGTAATAATTTAACTTAATTTACAGCAATAAAAGTACAGTAAAATGTATGGGTAATCACAAATAATTAATAATATTGACTAGGGGTGTTGAAATTAATCACATAATCGATGCATCGCAAGGCAGGCGTGGACGATTCTGCATCGATGCAGTGGCAGGACATAATCGATTATATCATGATGACATTGCTTGATTTAAAAAATCTAGTTAAAAAGTAGTTCCGTAGCACTCCAGAACGTTTGGCTTTTGAAGACTGACCATATTCATTTAAGATGTAGGCTAGGCCTATACTATTTACAATTTCGGTTTACATTTTGATGAGCTACATCTACATTCTTTATTTCTATTTACAAGAAATAAAGAAGCATCGTGATGGATCGAGATGCACTGGGATATCGATTCGAATCGTTGATATGATAATCGTAATTTAATCGAATCGTGAGGCCAGTGAAGGTTCACATCTCTAATATTGACTGGGATTTACAGTTCATCAGGCGGCACCTCTTCTTCAGGTGCTTCAGGAGTCGTGTTGTAGTGACCCGCAGGTTAAAGCAGACACACTGAACAGTGACTGAACAGTTGAGTTGCTGTAAGGCCACAACTCACACCGCTAAACCTTGAACCAGCACCAAACCCATTCACCTCTCTTGTTCGCTCATCGGCCACGCCCACACTCACACCACGCAACTTTTTCTGGCACTTAGGTTCATTACCAGAAGCCTTAGAAGGTGCAAGCCAATATATAGTTGCTTTGTGTTCTCTTGACAGTACTATAAAATTATACAGTTATATTTTATGTGGAAATTTACCTTAATTTATGTTAATATTTATGTTACAAAATGAGTAAATTATATTTTTCTTAATAATTTAGAAGTAAAGCAAAATATTCATTTTTTGTGGCAACGGCTAAAACAGTGACTCTAAAATGACTTGGTTTTGCAGCTTAGTTACCATGACATTTTAAGTTTTAAGTGTTTACTACAGTAAACTCATTATAAGAAAGGTATATACTGTACAAATATGCATATTTCTCTTAAAAACTATTTTACAATGTCTCACACATCAGGCAAGTGTATTCACAACCATTTAATGTGATAATATTCATTAAGGGAGCTTTTAAAGTCATTTTTTAGATGTCTGGCTCCTATCACCACCACCGTTGAACCAATCTGACTTGATAATCTTCTCTAGAAAGGGGCCCTGAAAACAAACCACTAATTACATTTTAATGAGTGAATTATGCAGACCCTTTTAAAAAACCACAGAATTTTCCTGTAAGAAGACTTTTAGTACATTCAGGGTAAAGTAAACAAGGCTAGATCGAATATCCCTCAGTCACACTGGACCTCAGTGACTAAGTGGAAGATTTCACTCGTGAAAAGTGGTGCTAATGGGAAGAAGGGGGTGATAACTAAACAAAGATCTAGTGTGAAACATCTGCTGGCCCTGACCAGAAGAGCTGGCCTACAAACCCTGGTGCATGTGTTATGCCTGGGTACTATTTTCAAAATAGCTTTAGCACAAAAAATACACCCCACCAGACCTCTGAATATAATTAAATCTTTGATAGCTTTGACCAAAAAAGGGCATTTATATAAAAAGGGCCTGCCTCAGAGCAGGGAGCTCAGACAAAGGTGCAAATCCAAGCAGGCAGGAGGAAATCAGTGCCAACAGCTTGCCTGAACAACGCCGGCTGTGTCCCTATTTCCACATTTCCACACCTCATCGACTACAGTACTGCAGGCATTTCTACTAGTGGTGTATTCATCTTTAGTCACTATAGTGTGGTAGTGATCAGTTTAGGACACAGCCACTGACTTAGTCCTGGAATTGCCTTGAACACCTTGCTGAGGCAGATTTAGGTTACAGGGCTATTTAGGTTGTGGGCCAAACTCAATCTCTTTGTTTATCTACTATGCTTTTTGAACCTGAGAACTACTTTTTATGCCATGGCATTCTTTTTTACTTCCAGACTGGCTTAGTCCCACAGATGGGAAATTTGCATTGTTTCAGCAGTAAAGAGGGCAGTAAAAGCAGCATAATCAATAGAATAACTATACAATATACAATAACAGTACAATATGCAAAGTACACTATACAAATACAGAAAAAAAAAGTTTCTATGTATGCCTATATATGTACGTATACACACTATATGGACAAATGTATTGGGGCACACCTGTTTTTCAGGGTTTGGTCTAGGCCCCTTACTTACAGTGAAGATCAATCTTAATGCTTCAGCAGACCAAGACATTTTGGACATTGGCATGCTTCCAACTTTGTGGAACCAGTTTTAGGAATAACATTTCTATTCCAGCATGACTGTGACCCAATGCACAAAGTGAGCTCCATAAAGACATGGCTGGAGGAGTTCAGTGTGGAAGAACGTGACTGAACCCTGACCTCAACCCCATTCAACACCTTTGGGATGAACTGGAACGGAGATTAATTCTGCTCTACAGAATGGATGGGCACAAATTCTTGTGGAAAATCTTCCAAGAAGAGTGGAAGCTGATTTAGCTGTAAAAGAGGACCAACTTCATATTAAAGTCTATAGATTTGAATGCAATGTCATGTTTCTGTTGGTGTAGTGGTCAGGCGTCCCAATACTTTATAT
>JBBPCY010000018.1:9444114-9458135 GCA_037974405.1 Brachyalestes nurse
AGTTTATTCAGTTTTATAATTCACAGCAAGTCATAGTGTGTACTAAACCACATCCATAAGTCTGGTCTGCTTTACCTATCTATCTATCTATCTATCTATCTATCTATCTATCTATCTATCTATCTGTCTATCTGTCTATCTGTCTATCTGACTGACTGACAGACAATAATTATTGGGCATTTACTTGTATTTAGATAAGAACAGATTTTTTTGTTGAATGGCCCACTGGACAGCTGCAGAAAACATTTTTCGATCGCTAAAAATGTATGTGTGTACCGCACTTTCACCAATTCCTCCGTCAAAGGTGCTTGTAAATGCTGTAAAAGGTGTAAATTTGAGTCTGCTCTCTCAGAGTTGAGGCTAGAAAGAGGCGCTTGTGGTGATTTGTGCTGCTCCAGGGTTTAAAAGTTGAATAAAACATTATAAAAACAGCTGGTGAGGTCTTCTCTCATGTCTGCCTCACCTTGAGACCTGTGTTGCTGGAGTGCAACAGTAAAAGGTTCAAAGGCATGTTGTATAGACACACATTTTAGATGTTCCTGCAACTGCTCAGTGGTTTCTATTTTAAATGAGCATCAAGCGAATGTGTTTTCTGGGGGGGGGGTTCTAAGGAGGGGGAAGCTGATGTTTTGTTTATGGTAAAGAAACATACTATACAGATGTGGAAGATAAGGATTAGGTTGGAATACTGTGGAATATTATCTTAAAGGGGAAAATACAGAAGAAAACATGTGTGGTTCAGTGCAGTGTTCACTTACGAAGACATGGTGCACCCTGATGTAATGGCGTAATTGCCCGAGTAATCGATGTCACAGCGAACAACGTTATTGTTAAAGTCCGACTCTGGAACCTGGAATCCTGGGTTCACTGTAATCTGGAATGCAAAGACCCATCAAATAACACATTAGTCTAAAACTGACCCTTTACTTCATATTTAAATGGAAATTCTACCCTGTTTCCCCAATTTCTGCATAATTTAACTATTAAGACGCCATTCAGAGTGTTTTCATGTGAAATGGTGTAGAGAAACGTCTTGATAAGACTCAAGGATCACAATATACAGCATGTTTCAGAAGTCACAGTACAGCTGATGGGGCATGTTTTTACTATCCAAAATGACCAGTGAATCTATATGTGTCTTTTTAAATGTTAATAATGATAAAATAGTGGAAATGTGGAACTGTTTCGGTGCTCTCAATGTACTTCACCCCACTGAATGTGTTATAAAAATTGCATTTTAGGACCAAACCCTTTTATATTGTCAAAGAAAGCCTCAGGCATACCCGTTTCATGTGAGAACTTTTTGTGAGGGAGCTTTTAAAGCCATTAAACTCTTCAGATGTTAGGGTCCATAAACACCACTGCGGACAATTCTGCCTCAGTTCCTCTGGACCAAGGCATTTCCCAGCACAACACTCTAAAAGCTTGTATCTTAACCAGAGGTGTAACAATGCATCAAAAAACATGACAATATGTGACAAAGACATCTCTACTATATATGTGTGTGTGTATATATATATATATATGAAGAGCTCTTTTCCAAAATGGCATAAATCCTTGTTGATAGTTTTCAGGAAAATGACATTTTTACCTAGACCCACACATGCAGTTTGGTTAGAAATGGCATCTTGCAGTACATCTTAAACAAGTAAATATAGCAATTTGGCATGAAATGGAGTGAATAGGTTCAGTGCACAGCAAAATGGCATGACAAAGTCATTTTTTTTAAATTTGGCTTTTATTGCCTTTTGGAAAAGATATATATGTATATATATATGTACTGCATTACTTCCACTCACTTTTATTTTAATAAAAAATTTACTCTAAATATTGTGGGAATATTGTTACTTTCTGTTGTGAGTACAGTATATGAAACTGTGAGCCCTATTTTTTATTGTATTTATTTTCCATATAATATTGATCCCAGAGGAAATGACCTGAGTCCTCTGCATTTAACAGGTTCATCTGAGTGAAGCAGGGTGCTGGTGAAAATTGCACCCAGGGAGCAGTGTGTGGGGACGGTATCTTGCTCAAGGGTGGTGCCACTGGCTGTCCTGGGATTTGAACCCACAGCCTTCTGATTGCATGGGGCAACTCCCTAACCACCAGGCCAACGACTGACTGTATTGTTACACCCCTATCTTAACCATTCACAATTTTTGACTAATGAAATCAACGAGGTACATTAAAATGTAAAAGCGAGGTACATAAAAACGAACCTTGAGGACGTACTTCCCAGGTCTGACGTCAGTAATGTCGATCCACTGGCAGTCGATGTCTGCGTTGTACGTGTCGTAACATCCTGGGCTCAGTCCCTGTTTAGTCCAGGAGATCCAACAATCAGAAAGACTTGCACAGATGTCTCTGAAACTGATGTTTGGCCCATTATGACTGGAGCATTTACTGTCCCTTGTTTTGTGTTGACTGAGGTTTTCTATTTAAACATGTTTTTCTATAGACTTGGCAAGTTGTGGCATCCATTGCACTCCTATTGTTGCAGGTCTGCTATTACAGTGCAGGGTGGGATGATGGGGGATAGAGGGAAGATTACATACTTGAGTGTGAGAAGTACAGGCGTAGCGTCTATAGTAGCCGGGGTCGCAGGATGTGTCCTCCAAGCAGAAGCTCGCTTTGTGCCCTTCAGCCACTCTGGACTGGGTGGCTGCATCCAGCAGATCATAGTGACAGAACTCATCCATGCTGTGGAAGTGTCTGATCAGAAACAAAAAAAAAGCGTAGTCCAGCAAAGACCATATAGACTCCATGAAGTCTTTTCTATAGACATCACAGCCATTTACCTCCAAACCAGGCACCACCTCCTGAAGACTGTAGCTGGAATAGTGTGTGGTTTTCCATTATTAATGTAATTATGGCTGTAGGATCATTACAAAGGGCCGTGTTTTTATAAAAATTATATGATGCAGCTGGTAAGAAAGCTCCTCAAATGAGGCATAATTGCAGTGCTATTACAACCAGCCCAGCCTGACTACTGAATTATTCTCTTTGTCAGTTCCTTCAACAAATGTGATCAAGACTGAAAGAAAAGCAGAGGAAGGTGCTATTGAAAATCTGCACCTTTGAAAATGCTTTCAGCCACTTTCTTTTCATGTAAATCTCATATAGCTGCTTTGATTTCGTCCAAGCTAAGGCAAAACAAACTCGCTTCTGAGATTAATAGAAAAATTGGTTGTTATTTAATTATTGTAGATAAAAAACATGAAAATGACACACAAGTTTATGATAAAAGACTCTATGACAGCTTCAGATTCACATTCCGTCCTTGCTCACCAATTAGAAGCAGAAATAATAAAAACGATCTTGGATTATTGCAGACGCCAACGACTTCCATCAACATTAAGGATCTGCTGGTAAATCTAGAGCTATGGGCCAAATCAAGTGTGTCCTTCGTGATCTTGCCTCACTGAATTTCTTCACTCACATACTCCTGCATGTTCGTTATGTTCATCTGGTTCTGGTTTGCTTAAAGTCTCCCAATGTAATCTGTCTTCAGTGGGAGGTAGATATTGTAGTGTTCTAGTGTTTTAGTGATCTTTTAGATTTTTTACTATGAAACTCCCTCCCTCAGAACATTCACAACGCTTCCTCTCTAGCTTTTCTCAAAAACCAATTAAAAATGTATTTCTGCCAGTGCTGTGCTTCTTGTCCTAACTCTTGATTCTGATCTATTTGTTCTTTTCTGCTACTGTAATCTGGGCTGTTGAAATTTGGACTGTTTAATTTTTTTTCTCTACTGCCATCTGTTAAATGCTGTTTCTTGTTCTTTGTCTCAACTATTTTTGAAGTGACTTTGAGAGGTCCTATATAAATAAAAAAATATTATTACTATTATGTTTATTACTGTGGTTGTGGTTGTTGTTGTTGTTGTTAATGCCAAAGATGCTGTAAGGAAGAAAGTAAGCCCTGTTCTGCAGGATTCATTGATTGAGCCTGAGAAATGCAGCCCTCTGAGATTTTGAAGGAAGCAGAATCTTAAAGGCCTTCAGTCTTCCATAATCCATCACACACTCCAGAAATCAGAAATATCCTCAGACAACAAGATTCTGCACCAGTTAGTAGTACATGTCATTTTAAATTTAACATTTTAACCCACAGGAGCTGAAAAAAAACTTGGTTTCTTTAGTATATTGATGGAATATATTTGAATGATGGAAATGTGAATGAGTTATGAAACCGGAACTGCACTGGATTTTTGCCTTCATAAGTGTGCGAGGGAACCAACGTTTGGTGTGAAGAAACCTCCAGAATGGACTGTTTTAACCTCAGAAGTGCCTCCTTTGTGGAGAGGTGTGAATTGTTTCCACAGCCTGGGTTCTCCTCCTTCCCTTTCAACCCTCACTGCTCACTAGCAGCTCAACATAGTCACAAAATTTCACACACACAAACCAACGGTGTTCTAGTCAATCAGATAACAAGGAACACTCATGTCCTGTTAGTTGAGCTTATAATTTACATTCACTCAGCGTGGTTCAGTGCTGCTAACCACCTTTTGTGCAATACTACACTTACTGTGCAATATTAGACATTCTGGAAGGTTTACAAAACATTCACAATATACTGGGATATGACTGTATCATCTACTGATTGTTTTATGTCTCTCATACCTTGCATTTTTTCAGTGTTGTAATTTCCTCTTGTGCCATATCATATTAATGGTGCAACACTAGTTACTTTGGAAGGTTTACACCCCGGTCACAGTCTACACTGTTGTATTGTTTATTTATTGTACTGTCTGTCGCAATATGCACATTATTGTATGTTGCTATATGTTGCACTGTAGTCCGTTAAAGAAGGCCTCATCACACTACGTAGGTGTTCAGAGCTGCAGATGAAAATAAAGCAACCTTGAACCTTGAGTTACATTAACTGATTACGTAAATCAAAAATAACCACCACTTGTGGGCTGCAGAAAGAGGCTACATCTAAGTTCTAATGTGTCACAGTTGCATTATAGTTTTGCTATGCAGCATCAGTGAAACTAATTAGGATGGCATAATTACTCACTGGTGACAGCTGTGCCATTCCCAGGCATGCCGGGGTCTGCTGGGGAGAAAGTCTGACGTTCCCTGATTCTTCACACGCTGCGGAAACCTTAGCAGCACCCGCGTGTCGTAGTCCCTCGCATGAGCAGATGAGCTGTTGGCATGCAAAGTGACCTTTCAGGGAGTTTAAGAGTTTAATAATGCAGTCATGTAGTTAGAAATGCTTATCAGGACAATAATTCCACCCATGCCTCACCGAGAGGGGGCGGTGTAGCCTAAAAGAGGGGATTCAAACAACAACCTGAGATGAAAAAAACTCTTTTGTGCGTCCAGCATCTATTAACACTTTCCTTCTCTTTCTAGGATCGTTTGTGCCTAGTAGAAAGGGCTAAAGCTCGTAAATAAAAGGCGCAAGCACAACAAAGCAGTCTGGGTGCTGAACGTGAACAACCAGGAACAAAAAGAAAAAGAGTAAAAATTAAGTATAAATACATGAAAATCTTTAAATTACTTAATTATTACTAATTAGTCATTAGTACTAATTACTAATTACTACTATGATCACAATTTGTGTTGAAATCAGGCATTTTATCTTTTTTTTTAAATTTCTAATTCTGTTTTTGTCTTTTAGGTTGTCCTCTTGACCTTTCATGGACATCCAGGTGCATCAGAAGATTAGTTTGGCCAAAACGTTAAATCAGAGCATATTAGCTGTAAATAAAAGGTGTATAATCTTTTAAAATATTTTCTAGTAATTTTAATTGTTTTCATCCATATGCATCAGATGATAAATTGAAACAAAATCTGAAATCGGTGAACATTCACAGTATAGTTGCATTAGTTCAGCTAGGGGTGGGTGATATGACGATATGAGATTGTGAAAACAATCTATGTACTGATGATCTGCCAAAGCAGAGAGATCGTAGTATCATCTATATAAACTACATTCTATCTATTTATTGCAGTTCTATGCTCTTCCTATTTTTTTTCCTTAACCCAAGCACATTATTTGCTAGTCCGCTTAACGCCTGCCTTCTAGAAACAGAGCTCAACCAACCAAAGTGAACTGAGGCTAAAAGAAGCTAAAAACAGAGCTAAAGGCTAAAAACAAGGCTAAAATAAGGCTAAAATGAAGCTGAAATGGAGGTAAAGGCTACAAAAGTAAAACGGGGCTAAACGGAGGATGAAAGGTAAGTACGGGCCAAAAATGAGGCTAAAGTGAGGCTAAAATGAGGGTAAAATGGGGCTAAATGCAGGATAAAACAGAAGTAAAAGGCTAAAAACGAGGCTAAAATGAGGGTAAAACGGGGCTAAACGGAGGATAAAACGGAAGGCTAAAAAGAGAGCTAAAGGCTACAAAAGAGGCTAAAATGGAGCTAAATCTAAACATGAGGCTAAAATGGAGCTAAAGGCTACAAAAGAGACTAAAACGGAGCTAAATGATTAAAAAGAGGCTTAAATTAGGCTAAAGCGGAGCTAAAGGCTAAGAGAAGAGGAAAAAAATTTGAATCAAGTCCTTCATGCTGTGTGGTGTTCCTCAAAGGTTCCAGTAGATGGCGCCATAGCTTTACAAAAGAAAATAGTTTGGTTGTACTGTTTAGTAACTTGCAGATCAGTAAAAAAAGTAGTTACAAATCAATAGAAATACCTTATAAAATCGAAATCTTGATTTCACTATTAAAAAAAACTTGATATGATATCTTGGCCATATCGTCCACCCCTAAGTTCAGCATATGATGATACTTCATCACCAACCTTGCCAAGCAGTTCTCCTCAGCCGCACACCTCAGGTTGTACATCGGGACCCTCTGTACGTAAGTGGAGGTTTGCACATAATGGGGGTCTGGCACCAGATCAGGCAGACCTGTCGGGTTTCACAGTGGCCTCATGAGTCTTCACAGATTAGCCTTTTTATTGCCATCTGTGCTGTTTTTATAATCATGAACATAATGGTTTTTCATGCTCTCCAACCAACCAGACAATAATGTTTATATTAAATGCTACTCATCACACCAACAGACAAGAATAGCCACAGCTCTTTACATGGATTATATGACTGTACTACACTACATGGCTTTTCATCCATGCGCAAACATTGCAGTATTATCCAAAATATGCCTCTAAAAGGGAAATTCCTTGATTTTGCAACATTTCTGGCATGTTAAAGAGCTAAAATAAAAATAAAGTCACTCAGAAAGGCCTAATGTGAAAAACTCCCTTCTAGAGAAACTAACAGAGTCAGGATTGATCACAATGTTGGTGAAGGGAACCAGACGCCTGCCCCTAAAAGCTCCCTCACAGAAAGTTATTACATGAAATTGTTATGAATGCGCTGCCTGATGCACTGTTTTATGACAGAGGTCTGTCTGCAAGGCAAAATAGTCCATAAATGAAAGTTTTTTTTAAATTTATGACTATTTTACCATCATCAACATGACATAAAACCCAGAACACATGCAGGTTCACTGGTGTAGATAGTAAATAAAAAGGTATTTCGTGATGTGTTGCAGACACGACTCCTGCTTCCATTCCCCACCACTGTTAAGAAATCTGAGTAAGCAGTTTTCTCTACATTGAACCAGTTCATATCAATCCACTGAAGACCCTTTTTTACATATAGGTGGAAAAGGCTTCTTTTTTGGCTTGGCTGAATGTGTGTACCTCTGATCTTAGCATCACCATTTTACAAACCAGATATCTACCTCTGAAATCTCCCTCACTCAAAGTTATTACACTGCCTGATGCCTGATGCATTTTTTCTGACAGTTTTGGGAAGATTTTAGCCTAATACTTAAATCCATTTAGAAATGAGTTCTGCATGCACAGCAAAAAAAACCCCAAAAAAACAACATTTTTAATCACTATTTTACCATAATCAACAGCACACATACAGTGGTGGTGAATGGAACCAGGCGTCCCTAAAAGCTCCTTCATGGAAAGTGACATGACAGTTTTGAGAAGATTTTAGCCTCATTTTAAAAAATCCATTTAGAAAAGCAAAAAGGCAAAAAAGCCCCCAAAAGAAACTTTTGTTTTAGATTTATCACTATTTTGCCATCAACAACATCCCATGTCCTCAGAGGACACAAGTAGTGTCAGACATTTTCTCTACACTGAAACAGTTCATGTCAAACCGCTGAAGGTCCAGTGAAAATTCTACATTTTAAATATTGGTGGAATTGCTCTTTTAGGACAGTTCTCCCAGCTTCTTGTCTTGGCTCCTATCTTAATATTGCCATTTTACAAAGCAGCCTCTAAAAGCACCCACAGGGAAAATTATTACACTGACTGATGTGCAATTTACTGTTTTATGGCAGTGTTGTGAAGATTTTTGCCTAATTTTTTAAAAATCCATTTCGAAAGGTGGAGAGGTCTGTATGCAAGGCAAAATAGTCCCAAAAGAAAACTTTTTTTTAATTTATCACTATTTTACCATCAGCATTTCATACACAGTGGTGGTGAATGGAACCAGACGCCTGCCTCTGAAAGTAATTGCACCTTTAGATATTTTTAGGACCGCTAAGATTTTAGCTTCATTTTAAAATCCATTTAGAAAGGTATAGAGGCAAAATAGCCCCCAAAAGAAAACTTTTTTAAAAATTAGAATTATCACAATTTTCTCCAATTAACATTCAAGTTCAAGCAAACTTCTCCAAGTGAGATCAGACCACTGAAGGTCCAGTGAACATTCAGTTGTTTTTAACATTGTTGGAAATGCTCTTTAAAGACACTTCTCCCAGCTTCTTGTTTGGCTTGGCGGACAGCGTGCACCATCCTGGCACTGCGCTTTTACGCACGACCCCCTTACCGTACTGGGTTTGGCGCGAGGCGTATCCGTTGGGCCTCTGCCGGGTCCGGTACCTGGGAGTGTAGTAGGAGTCGTAGTGGTTGTAGCCGTAGTACGGGTTGTAGTACAGGCTGTTCCGGTAAGGTTTGTAGGGGTCGTAAGGGTCGTCGGCCGCCATCGCGTTCCCCGGAGCGCGTGCCGCTCCGGCAGGGCCCGATTCCGTGCGGGGCTCGGCCGGTGCGCCCTGGGCTGTACGGGGAGACCCCACCTCCTGCCGTGCGCCACGACGTTCGTGGGTGGTCTCGTTGCGCCCACTGATGACCACCACGGGGGTCCGAGCCCCTCCATCTCCCCGGCGCCGCCCGGGCACATACTGCGCGCCAGGACTCTGCAGGTTGTACACGCGTCCCTGGTTCCTCCAACGCAGCCCGGGGCGCGGCGCGCTGGGCTCGGACAGGACCCCTCTGAGGACACCCCCCAGAGAGGAAAAGACCAAAATCAGCACTCCTCCGACCAGAAAATCCTTCATTTTTGCCCTTGTTTTGTTGTTTAATGCAGGCGCAGTACAGATACGTCTTACAGGAGCGCGCGCCGAGGGACGCCTAGACGCGGAGCAGGGACGCGCCGGTGTGTAAAGAGGCTGGAGGCGTGTGGAAGGAGCATCGGGAAGATTTAGACTCGCGCATTTAAGGAGACTCCCGTTCCGTGCGCCTTCAGAGCCGTGTGTGTTTTTGCAGTGGGGAAGGGAGGGGGGACTGCTTTTATAAACTTTCTGGAACAGTTTCAAACGAAGCACGAGAGCCTGTGTCGTAACAGCGTGAGGACGTGAGGATGCGCACTGCCCCCCCTCTCACAGGCCACGCTGCACAGACCTGAAGATTTTATGGTCGGGACTGTAGCGCCAGAGTTCAACAAAATGATAAAGAAAAGAACATGATTAAATGAATGGGGTGTGGTATTGGTATATTGGTATATTAGTATATGGTATGAATGGAGGGGCAACCAGTGATCATGAAGCCTCCTGTAAAATGGTGATTAACAACTGGTGATGCCATCTGTCATGTTATGTAGCATTCTGTACAGCATCTGCTACCAGAGACCACTGTAGTCGGAGCTGTGACCATAGTCCACCTTCCTAAAAAGTCTATTTTTTGTAGGTTACTTTTACAGGATTTGGCAGATGCTTTTCTCCAAAGCTTGCAATTTTTGCATATGCAATTTTGCATAATTTTGTATAGGCGATTGTAGTATTAGGAGTCTTAGGACTTTTGGTACAGTGTGGTGAGCTGCCTGAGAGGACACAACCCTGCTATCCACTACAGTAACCAGCCACTAAAAATGAACGGGGTGTGTTATGGGCTGTGGTGTGATTTGTGGAGTGGCTGAGAACATGACACATAGCATTAGTGCATGCAGGCCCACCAACCAATCATAATGCCCCACCGAGCCCTCATAAAGCCTTCTGTAAAATAATGAAGAAAATGTTGATCAACATAAATGCTGACTGACAACTGGTGATGTTTTTTATGTTATGCCGCATTATGTATAAGATCTGCTGTGAGGGTACCGATGATGACAAAACTTTCTGGACACCAAACTGAATTTTCCGACATTATACTTCAAGACTTGTGTTTAGTTTACAGATGTTTTATGGTATTGGTCATAAATGCATGCAGGACCACCAACCAATCATCATAAAGCCTTCTGTAGAATAAAGAAGTAAATGTTGATTAATAAAAATGAACAACTGATGATGTTGTTGTCATGATGATGTTGGTTATGCAGCATTCTGTAGTACAAATCCAGTCTCTAGTACTCCAGTGCTGCAATAGACCACCACAGTCAGCATCATGCCCATATTAGGAAATCTAGCTTTTTCTCTATGGGAAAAATGAGTGGGTTGAAGGGGGGTATAGGAATCTATGGCACATGCACTCAGGTTTACTTTCCAGTTGACCAGTTTAGGCTTAACTCATTTAATATTTACTAAAATACACTCAATATTTTTTTCACTAACAAATACATTTACTGTTTGATTATCATTTGAGGGCCTTTCACCATTTGAGCGCCTTTATAATCACCTAATACATAATTATACTTACAATGTGAATCACCAGACAACTATTAATGAGCTATTAAGTGCTGAAACAGTTAAAGAGTAAAAACAATAGTCTAGAATTTGACTCTGCATCACCACACAACCAGTTAATAGGAGTCAGACATGTTACAGATTCATTCATCTTATAAAGGAAACTTGTCTTATTTGATATATTTTCTTGTCTAGTTGTTCACTCTACAATTTCACAACACCTAACAAGAACACAAATCTGCAAAAATAAATGGAGAAGAGGTTAAAAACATGTGGTGTGCAAAAACTTTTGACTGGTAGTGTATCACTAATGCATGCAGGCCCACCAACTAATCATCATGTCCGACTGTGCCCACTGTTTCATAAAGCCCTCTGTAATGGCGAGCAGCGAGAAACCCTTTGAGAGTGCTGCTGCTCAGGTCACTGCCCAGTATAATGAGCTACATCGATTATTTTAGGGATGCATCGCTGGGTTGATTTGCTGTAAAAGCGGCTCTCCTCGTGATTCCTGATTCACCTCTGCTGCGTGGATGGACTGTCATTTCCTCTTGGTATCATTCTTGTCTTCAACTGTATTCTGTCTTGTGAAATCTCTCTTAATGTTGTCCCTTTGTCCCTTTTCTCTTCTTCACTTATATCGGCCTTAAGCTGAGAGGAGCCAATATAAACCTGTTCTGTTCACTGTCACTATCAATCCATCCAGGACCCGGTGCCGGCCTGTGGCCCGGTGGTTGGGAACATTGATTGGTTGATGGGTTGATTGATATCGTTGCTGTTCATTTCATATCGTTGATGTTCATTTGTCAATATAGCCCAGCATGGAAAGAGTAAAAAAGTACAATACAAAGGTACTATAAAGGGCCATATTGTATATATAAGCATTTATAACAGCAAATTAGTGGTTTATTGAGAAACTGCCTGAGTAATTACTGTTTACCTTTGTAAGTTCATTATGGTTCATTAATTCTTTTGTCTACCAATCTTTGGAAGTGAGCTCAAGTAAAAATAAAAGTACAATGTAATTCTGCTAAATTGTACTGTTGTGCTGTGAAGACTGTAGATGTTTGTGCTGCTATAGTACATGTCAGTGTTTTCCCTGCTCCAACACAACTGACCCAACACTTGTTAATTAGTCAATTAAATGAATCAGGTGTGTTAAACACAGGAGCCCAAGCAGTGTGATGGGGTACATAACGGGTTCAACATGTTTAATTCATCCCTGATGAGTCAACACTGTTGATATTCATTCAGCACTGTCAGGTGTTTATTCAGCACCTCCTGGAGACTTTGCTGTGTGGTTCAGTGGTTCTTAGATGGTGCACCTCGCACCTAATCTTCTCCCCATTTCTAGAATCAGTGACTTTAACGACACCAGTCTCTCGCCTGGGCCTCTTTCTCCCATAAAAAGAAAAACGCCAGAGTCTGTATGTTTTGGTGGCCTTTATGGTGTGGCTTGTCTTATCTAAAAATCTCTTTACATCCACTGTAAATCATCTTCAGTAGAAAAAAATATCTACTCTTAGTACCTTGCCTCACACTGTGGAGCAGAATAATCTGGAACTCTTTATCACGCCTCACTGGGTCCTGCTGCATCTATTTTTTTTTTAACCGCTGTGGCAAGCCGCCCTGTTATTGTGGCGAGGAGCTCGTTCTAACCTCAGAACTCCTCAACGCTCCTTGGGAAGGGACAGCTTAGTTCGAAAAACATCACGGAGCCAGCAGGTTTTGCAATCGTTTCGTAAGCATGGGAGTGTCAAACAGTGTCAACACTTTGTCTCTTTTCAAAGCTGAAAATCTACAGATCCATGGGGGGCACAGGGAAATTATCGTCTCCAAAGCTGTTCTGCTGAAACGCTGCTTCTCTGCAGCTCTCCTGCTGGCCGGCTGCGGGCTGAGAAGAGTTATGGGTTTTTTAATTGGTATCATGTGCAAAATTAGGACCTTCACAGGATGGCCTTCCCTCTATTAAAATCAAATAAACAGCCCCCCGGACCAGACATTACTATTGTTTTCCCATTTTTTTCTTAAATTGGGAGATTAAAGTGGAGTTTGGGAGGTTAGGGTGGCGCTTAGCTCTCCTGAAACTGTAAATTTAAGATGTAAAGTTTCCTTCAGGATTTAAAGATAACTTTAAAGATTAATAAAGATTTTAGGACAGCTTTAAGACACGTTTAGCCTAATTAATTCACCATTTATTGCAATAAATCTATAATATTGCTATGGTTTATGTGTAAAATAAAAATGAAATCAAATAAAAGTCAGTTGGAGCTCATTTAATTCCTGTCCTGATTTCTCTTGACCTTCCCTTGGATTGTGGGTGTGATTTTACAGTGTTAAAACCAGTTAAAAGATGGGTCCTCAGTAGGTCTGTCCTGAGAAGGATCCTTGTTTGTGTTACATAATTCAAAATGGAATGTTCTACCGAGATCACGCTGTCCCGTCACCAGAGCGCAGTCAGAGCAAAATTAGATAAAGAAAACACCGCTGATGTGCCTGATAGAACAGCAGCAAGCTAAACACTGATGTGACTCATGTACTGTGGCAGGAAAACAATTCATTCATCTGTAGTTTAAATGCTGTCTTGCAAACTAAAAACTGTTCAGTATAGTGAAAGCAGGTTCCTCTCACACCCAGGTTCAGTTTACACTCTCTCTTGACTTTTCTTGAGGTCAGATGATTGTGCAGAGCATTACAGACCTTGGGTAAGAGAAGATCTGCACCACAGCGATGCAAATTACAAACCCCACAACAGTCGGCACTACCTACAGTCTGTACTGCGCATGTGTGAGGATTTTATGGCGGTAGTTGAGCGCCAATAAAAAAGGTCATTTTGCCTTCCTCCATGCTTGGCTGACATGTTATCCTGCATGTTTATAAATGAAAACACACAGGTTTATGGTTTGATATCTGAAAATCTATTCCTCAGTACATGATGGCATTCTTTGCCTGTATCTGTCATCACATTGGGAAAAAGGCTGATGGATCAGCTTGGAGACCTTCTCCCTTAGTCATCCACTGTGTAAACATCTTGAGCCACCCTTTATTTCTTTTTAGTTTGCTTTCAAAGATCCAGGCTTCCTGAAGGTCTTTCAAAGACTCTCATTTCCAGTCCAGTCCCTGAACCTGACCAGTTTCAGAGGAATGT
>JBBPCY010000018.1:9496763-9520804 GCA_037974405.1 Brachyalestes nurse
TCCTCTGAAACTGGTCAGGTTCAGGGACAGGACTGGAAATGAGAGTCTTTGAAAGTCCTTCAGGAAGCCTGGAGAACTGTTCCTCAGGTCAACACTAAAACAGAAGAAAGTTTGGATCTTTGGAAGCGAAATATGAAGAAAAGCGGGATGCCTCAAGACATTACTGTGTCTATCCAGTATGTAATAAAAGATGCAGTACAGTCTAATATACAGTAAACGTAGAACAAAGAAAGACAGTAAGGTTTCTTAGAAACCGCAGGGACACGTTGGGTGGACAAATCAATGTAAAAAGCATTATGAATCAATGATATTGCTACTTTCTTTACTGTATGCCGGCAGATCAGCTGCTGAACTGAACAAAAAACCAACTCCCTATGAATGTTCAGTGTGGCCTAACAGAGGCATCATTTCATCCTTTTTGCGAATACATCTCCATTAAAATCAGTTAACATCTGTGAAAATGACATATTTTCTAATTAAAATAATACTGTAAAAAGCAAACAGTAGTAATCTTGAAAAAATGAGAATCACTTTGTGTAGACATAAACCTGATACACTGGAAACATTTATTCAGTTTTATGCACTTTTTTGTTTATCTTTATCATTTCACTTCAGTTCAATAGGATACCAAACAGAGAAGAGCTGGGCCTATTATGAGTGATGCCCCAAGCTAAAGATGAGTGATTTCTCAGACTTGTTTTGGTATCTACTTTTACTTCTGTCTGAGACACTATTTCATTTTAACATCAATGATTTTATTTAAGCCAAGGGTTAAGGCTCCTCAGTTTGCATCAGCCCACATGGCCTTATACAACATCTGGCTGTGTCTCAAATGGCTGTCCACTCCCTATGTGGTCGACTGGCAGGGTTGTATGCCAGAAGATGAATCCCGAATGCTTCATTGTTAGACACACAGTATAGGGAGGACAAAAGTATAGGGACTCCTGACCATTGCAGGAACAGCGACTTTGATGACTGCATTCAAATGCATAGAATGAATTTTCCCCCTATGCAGCAACAACAGCTTCTACTCTTCTTGGAAGGTTTTCCACAAGATTTTTGAGTTTTTGGAATTTGTGCCCATTCATTCTGTAGAGCATTTATGAGGTCAGACACTGATGCTGGATGAGAAGGCTAGCCTCGCAATCTCAGTTCCAGTTCAACACAAAGGTGCTGGATGGGGTTGAGGTCAGGGCTCTGTGCGGACCAGTCATTTTCTTCCACACTGTACTCATTCGATCATGTCTTTATGAGCCTTGCTATGTGCACTGGGATACAGTCCTGCTGGAATTGAAACGTTTCTCCCAAACTGAGTCCACAAAGTTGGAAGCATTGCGTTGTCCAAAATGTCTTGGTCTGCTGAAGCATTAAGATTAAGTCCTTTACTGGACGTAGGTGGCCTAGCCCAACCCTGAAACGTGTATGTCCCAATACTTTTGTCCTTAAAGTGTATTACGGTTTCGGATTTTAAGACCTAGTGCACTAGGTCGGAGTACACTACGTAGGGAGTAAGGAGCCGTTTGTGATTGACCCCAGAGCAGCAGAGGCAGCATCTGATTGGCTGCTGATGTTAATCACGAGTCCACAACAGGCAGTAGGTGAAGAGTCAAGGTAAACTAGCTTTAGCAGTGTCAGTCCGTCCACCTGCAGAGTTTAAACATGTCTCCTCCTCTGTCCTTCGCTGGAAAAGTGGTTCTCGTCACAGGAGCCGGTGGAGGTGAGTAAAGACTTGCCTTGGAGTCGTTTTGGGACTTTTATTTAGTGCGACGACCTCACTTTAAAGCTGCATCGGTGTTAGCTACCCGGCTAACGGAACTGGAGACGGATGGTTAGTACAGACACAAAATGGACAAAAGTATTCGGACATTATTTTGGACCTGGGATTCTGTATAGTTTAGAACAACAGCAAAACTGACAGCTCTCTTGTTTTCTTTCGAAATAGTAGTGCACGGTTAAAGCAAATGGCATCGTCGTTAAAGCAGATTCCACTGACACTAATGCAGTCAGTGCTGGTCCCTTAGGTTGACACTGTGTGGGCAAAATTATTAGGACACACCTCTTAATTACTGAATTCAGGTGCCCCATTACTTCCAGTGGAGGTCTTAATTTTAATGCTTTAGCAGACCAAGACATTTTGGACAACGCAATGTTTCCAACTTTGTTCGCACAATATTTGGGGAAGGAACATTTCTACTCCGGAATGAATACAACAAATTTCCCACTTGTGGGACTAATAAAGGCTTATCTTATCTTATATTATACAGCAGTAAAATTGTAATACTGATATTTTGTTCGCAATGTGCAGTTCTAGCTGTTGTTTAGCTTGGGCAACTTGTGCAACTTTAGCTGTAAATGTCTTGGAAGCTTTCTTTTGCTTTTTCAAGGTAAACTTTTTTAAAAAGTGTTTAAAAAAAGTGGTTTTGTTACAATGATGTTTTTGTCATTGTGTTGTTCTATTGTTTATTGTCTATTTTATAAAAAGTGTTGTTTTATTATCTTTTATTCTTCCTTGTTCCACTGAGCATCCTCATGGCAAAATAATTTCTCTCTGGATAAATAGTTATACTCTGAATAGGCGTTGCCTTTCAAGATGTTAAAGAGCCCATATCATCACTTTTCAGGAATTATAAAAGGCTTAAAGGCTGTAAATATTGTTTTCAAACGGCATGTTTACTCCCTCTTCCATACAGGTTATAAATGGAAAATAAGTTTTTTGTCACAAAACCAAAACACCACCTGGCAGCTAGTTGGCCAGATTAGTCAAAGTGAAGTAAAGCTCAGCGTAAAGTGTTTTCAGGAGGAGTAAATGCTTTATTTTGGACTGTAATCTAGCTTGGTAAAAGAAATACATCCGCTAGTTGTGTTGATGTAGATAACTTACTAAAATATATCAACATGGATATTGAAGTCTTGAGTGTTGGACAGTGCTGAAGATATCTGTTCCTTTAAAACAGTACTAAGCTTAAGAAAAAAGCCATTTTCATTATAGCCCTGAAGCCCTTTGCTTCAAGAGCATCTATGCTGAGTTATGTCATGTTCAAACTAATCAAACACCCCACACCCCCACAGGGAGAAATGCACAGCTAACATCCTGACCTTATACAGTATGAGTGTGTGCGCATTTCAGATCAGATTTGTTACAGGATCAGCTCTGATTCATTCCTTTTTTCCTCCCTCCAGTTTCTCATTAAGCATTTTTTGCTGGTATATGCCCTGTATTAATCATTGGAATATGATCAGTGCGATTTCTAGTTAATAGTAACTGTGCTTAACAGACCCTGTATACAAGGCATTACAGATTATAGTCACTCTTTCTAACGTGGGCTTCAATTTAAAGCATTTAAACAGGCTTCTCAATTGTAATCTGGCATTTGAGGTTAATGGCAACATGTATGCAACTAATTAAAACAATCTATATTTCTGTGACACTATCAGAAAACACATACATACAGATGTTCAGACCCGTAGAGAGTCTGTGCAGGTTCAAATCTCAACATTGCAACAGACACAACTATAAACGATATGTAAAGAGCAAAGGGCAAAACCACAGTAGGCAAAAGGTTAGTGGGACAGATCCAGAGCAGTATTATGCCTTTTCATGTGAATTTTCTGTAAGATCTTTAATAGAACCATACATGTTTAAATGCAACTAATTTTTGTGTAATCGCACTCTCCCTTTGAGATTCTGGATCAGAAATCAGAAGGAAGAAAAAGAATAAATTCAATCCAGTATTGTTTTTTTATTCACTTTATATTAGTATTGGCAGATACTCATGGTCTCTGTGTCATTATCTATATTGGTGTATAAATGGTCACAATTTTAATTTTCACAAAAATTTGTCCATTATTTGGAATGGACAAAACAACTAGAACTAGGACTAATTTAGAACTAGAACTAAATATTTAAAGTACTATCCTTTCAAATACTGTGCTGTACTAAATCCGATTAAACAGGACTAATAGCCTCTGTTTGTAATGAAACGTGTTTTCTTTATCGCATGTTTTATGACATATTGTGTTGTAATTTATCACAATAACAATAAACGTTGCCATATTGCCCAGTTCAGTAAAGAAAAAGTGGAGTAATGTAATTTCCACATCCTCAGTGTGACTTTGATTTGCACTGTAGTTGTTGTTAAAGAGTAATTGATGCTTGCATCAGTGCCCCAGTTACAGCTATTAATCATGTAATGTTGTACGTTAAGAAAAACTCTGTGGTAAATACATGTAATTAGTTGTAACACTGCATTTCTATTTTTCCTTTAAGGCCTTGGAAGAGAATACGCACTGGCTTTCGGTGAGAGAGGAGCTTCTGTCATCGGTAAGTCGTATTCAGCCAATTCACCTTTTTTTATTTTTATTTCATCCACTTTATTTTATCACAGATGTTTGTCTGACGATGTGATCTCGGTTTCACACAGTGAATGACCTTGGGGGAGATATAAAAGGAGGAGGGAAGAGTTCATCTGCTGCTGATAAAGTGGTGGAGGAGATAAAAGCTAAAGGTGGAAAAGCGGTGGCAAATTACGGTGGGTAAAGTTGACTCTGCAGGTTGTGTGTATTGTAACGGATTTTTTTCAAAGGAAGCAGGTATGCTGGAAGATGTATTATACTGTATGTAAATTGAATTGTAGATATTGTGGATTTGTTTAGAGAAAAAAAGAATTTTGTTTATAATGTGTTTATTTTTTTATTTATTTTTTTTTACAGATTCAGTAGAGGATGGTGAAAAACTAATCCAAACAGCCTTGGATGCGTTCGGACGAATAGGTGCTTTTTATGTCATTTTCTCACATTTATTAATGATTTTTAATCAGGTTTTAAACAAGGTAACAAGGTTTTGCTTTGAAGTTTACTTACAAGACCCAGTTACTGCTATAGAGAACAAAATAATGGAGCAGTTTGGTATTATTAATTGGACCAAATTGAGAGACTCTGAGGTTCTTAAATTTCAGCTGAAGAGAGATTTTATGATTTGACTGATGAAAAGTCGCTGTGCAATAAAAACCCTGTTTACATCTGGTGGATGTGTTCATTATTAAATTAAAAAGGTACAGCAACTATAGACATTGTTGGTACTTTCCAGTGACTGTATTGTACCATTTTCTCTTTTCAGATATCTTGGTAAACAATGCTGGGTAAGTTAATATAGTTGTGAAACGGACGTGTGTGTGTGTGTGTGTGTGTGTGTTTTAAATGTGAATTCTTTTATTGCTTACATGTAAATTTTACCTTCTAATCCTGAAGGATCCTGAGAGATCGATCCTTTGCTAGAACCAGCGACCTGGACTGGGGTATGTACTCAGACTAATAGCAACTCCTTTTATTAACCAGATTCTAATTGGTTTGGGGGCCCATTTAAAAAAAGTTTTTCTCCTATTTTCAGACCTCATTCATAGAGTGCACTTGAGGGGCTCTTTCTTAACCACCCGGGCGGCATGGAACCACATGAAGAACCAAAAGTTTGGGAGGTAATGTCATAAACATGTCTGTGCATAATATTAGAATTGGAATTACACAGAAATAGCAAAGGGCTCCCAAGTGGAGCAATCAAGTGTTGACCCTTTAGTCAGGAGATCATGGGTTTGATCCCTGGCGATGCAAGAAAAATGCAATTCTCCAAGAGAGTGTAATTATCCTTGCTTTCTCTGGGCTGGGCTGTATGGCTCTTACTCTTCTCCCATCACTCAACATGATGCTAGCTGACACGCATCATGCTTTCAGAGGTTCCAAGATAAAATCTAGGAAATTAATGTGAAATATTGGCTTAAATTGACTGAAAATTTGCTGTAGGGATGGTGCATATAAGGCTGATGTGAAAGCACAGTTACTTTTTTTAGACCATATGTGTATTTGTGTATTTGTTTTGACAAACAATTAGACAGTGAGACTCAAGCATTAGTAGAAGTTTGACGCTGCGTTTATGTTACATTGACATCTGGCTGTGTGTCATCTTTTCAGTCAGTCATCAGTCACGTGGTTCCTAGATGAGCCGAGATGGAGAGATGCAAATTTAATGAAAAAAGGTTTGAGAAGTGGCTGGCACTGACATTAAATGAGGCACGGAGCAATTTATACTGAAAGACATTAGGGACCATGGGGGTGAAAGCTCTTGAATCCCACTTGAGATCTCATAAGAACCAACGGTACGCAGAGGCCGCAGCTGGGATGTGGTAATTCCTGCATTGTTTGCATGTAGCAGACCTGAAGGTTAGGCTCCTTTGCAACTTCTCAGCAGTCGGCTTTGAGCAGGTTTGCTTCCCACTTCAAGAGACACGAAGGGCTCAGGCCCACACGGTGAACAGACACTGTTCATTCAGAGTGAATGATGAAATTTGCCGCTGATTCAGAATATGCAGAGTCATCCACCTGTGGTGAAAATAATACTGCCTAAGTCGACAAATACGGCATTGAATCATTAAAAGAGATATCATGCAGCGTTAGTGAGAAATGCATGAATAAAACAACAAAGAGCAAGCAAGTGCATCTCCAGGTTCCTCAAGTCCTGGTGAATCGAGAAAGTCCACGCAGCCCAGTCTCGTCTTGCAGGTTCACAATATTTCTTGTTGATGACCGAGTGTGGTACTTTTACTGAGCCATTTTTTTTAGTTTTATCAAAGGCACTGTTTTGGCATTACACATTGTTTGTTTAGGTCTTTAAATAGCATTCATTGTGACTTGACTTAAAATGGTGCAAGAACCCTGTCAAGGGCATCTGTCACCTCATGTATCAGAATTAGCAGGTAGTCTTCTGTTGAAGGTGTGTTCATCTGATCAGTGATGTTTTAAGCAGGGGTTTTAAGATTCACATGACTCAGAGGAAACTAGTCTTCTTTATGTGATGAGGAGTCCTTGCTTGGTGAATTGGCCATGAATTCATTGGGGGGGGGGTTGGATGAGAGAATAAAAAAGCACTAATAGCTTTGCTTGTGCACCTGCTGATCAATTCTTTCAGAATCATCATGACCTCATCAGCGGCTGGAATATATGGCAACTTTGGTCAGGCCAACTATAGCGCTGCCAAGTTAGGCCTCCTGGGACTGGCCAACACTTTGGCCATTGAAGGAAGGAAGTACAATATCCACTGCAACACCATTGCTCCTACAGCGGGCTCACGTCTCACGCAGACAGTCATGCCTCCAGGTGAGATCACTTTCATTAAGTCATTCTGAACATGGCAGAAATAAGGTTTGAGACCCAGTTTTGTAAAAGCTTTGTTGTACAAACTGTGTTATAATCTCACAATGCAGCAACCGACGCGTGTTGAATGATGATAATAAGGCTTCACTGCATTAGATGTATTTTTGTGCTCCTAGTTGTTTGCTTACCTGACTAAAAGGCTCCTGATCATATAATAAAGCCCTTCATGTTCTTAGGTTCGATACTGATTTTTTTTCTCCCCATTTTAAGTGTCTTGAGTTTGCTTAGTGTCTGTTTTTGTAACATATAAGCTGATGAGCCTTTGTAGCCAGCCTTTGCTCAGCCTTTAATCTGATGTTGTTTTTTTCATAGTGGCAGCTATCCTTTGGAACAAAGGAAGCTCTGTGAGATAATTCTAAGTGTCAAATAACCTTTCATTGCCTGTGACTGAATAAGACCACTCTGAATCTTGATATTAAGCAGTGTGATGTGTGTTACTTTGCCTGTTGTGCTCTCCTAATTGTTAGTGACAGTCCATGGTGCTTGTTCCTTTGTTAGATCTCTTGGAGTCCTTGAAAGCAGAATACGTGGCTCCTCTTGTTCTTTGGCTGTGCCATGAAGACTGTCAGGAGAATGGGGGCCTTTTTGAGGTTTGTGTGTTGAATTGCATTTATATTTTATGCACCGTAATTGGTTTTGCGACTCCACACATGTTCTTGTCGCTGTTCTCCCTAGGTTGGAGCTGGCTGGATTGGAAAATGTAAGTTGGCTCCATTTGTTGTTGGTCAATATTTGTTCTCAAATCTGTAGGAAATATTCAGTCTAAGGCATGAATGAAATAATCTTCATTTTACGTGGGCCAAGTGCGGTGGGAGAGGACTTTGGGCAGTATTGTCCGACACAAAAACCAGAGCATGTCCCCAGAGGAGGTTCGGAACAAGTGGGACCAGATATGTGACTTCAGCAATGCCACTAAGCCAGCTAACATTCAAGGTAAACACTGAAGCTGTGTTTCTCACAAATCGTGTTACTGTTACAAAACACATAAGGCTTACATAAGTGATTTCAGTCAGCAACGCTCTTTAAGCAAGCTAGGAAAAAAACGAAAATCACAAAGATCAGAGGAACGGCAAGAAGGCCGCAGCATCTTCCTCTCTGCTTCAGCTCACAGCAGCTGCCCTCAGGATGTGTCGCGTGGAGACGGCAGAGTTGGGAGAAGGCTCATTAGCATGGCTTTGTAGTGCTAGTCGTTTTGTTTGTATCTTATTGGAAGAATATGTTGCTCTCTTTGTTTTTTAGGAGAAGCACGGAGGAGTTAATTAACATGTTGTCTCTTTTGTTTTTGCTCTGCCATTAAGAGTCGTTGCAAACGCTGGTGGAGGTGCTGTCAAGAGTGGAGACTGAGGAGGGAATTAAAGCCAATCCAACCAGCGCTGTGGCCTCATCAGCACCGAGCATCAACCCTGTAAGCGCTCTTCTGAAAACTCTGGTTAAATGGATTTAATGTCAGTATTCACTAGGGCATTAACGCTTTTTTCAGATCAACTTATCCGTCATTAAAGTCGAAGTCGAGTTGACTAGTTGTTTGATGACGTCACCACACAGACGCAGCAGAGGAACACAGGCGTCCAGCAATTAGCAACTTTTATTAAAGTTCTCTGTGACATTAGCCTTTGCCTTGTACTGCAGATAAGTGATCTGCAGTTTTTCTTATCAGTCTTTTCTGTAAAGCGACTCCGCTGCTCTGGACTGGACGACTCCCTGCAGTGCAGCTTCACCCAGTTTAGCTATCGGGAGCCATTTCAGATGCTGTACAGAACTCTTGTACTGTTATTGTACTTTAACACCGACTTGCAGGTTGTGCAGGTCACCGTGCTGTTTGTGTGTCTAGAGTGAATATTTCTACACGTCATGTCATGTCTCTCATCTTGTTGTGGTCTTGTGTTTAGATTCCCCTCCACATGGTACCACCCTTTTTATGAAGTGACTATAATAATTGGTTAAACCAAGGAATGCATGTCAGCGTAAGCCAATCAGAGGCAGAGACTGCTTTGTATACACAAGCGCGCACACAGAGAGAGGGAAAAAAACACGACTTGTACCTCTGATGCCGACGCGTCGACAAATCTGTTTTTCTGTTAGTGCCCTAGTATTCACATAGTTCTTTTAAAGAGAACCTGCAAGGGGACCAGCATAAAATGACCTCTGACTTATTTAATCTGATTCTTAGACTTGAGTGACCAAACTGACCAAATTCCGTTTGCATGGTCAGACTGTAATCATATTGTCTCACATTGCCATACTACATACTCATGAGCATGCAACCAGGGATGAGTGAGCAGCTTACAAATGAGTTGCATTAATGAGCTTATAGCTTGATGTGTACCATTTCTTAACAACTTTAACTAGTACTGGTGCTGTTCCACAACAGTGTGAGCGATCAAAACATGACCTTCGAGTAGAATGGCCTGGTCAGCAAATAGTGTTTGCTAATAAGATTATTACATTCTTACTATTCATCAAAGGCACGAAGCGCAAATCTTCATTAAACAACACTGTAAAACTGTAGAGTACAATTTCAAATATTAAAAAAATGTCCATTAAAATGTTGGCTCTCCGTGTCTAAGCTGATGAGAAGAACTGATGGCAAACAAATCTTAAACATGAAATACATGAAATTTGATCTGACGGAGTCACATGTCCATAAATCTGACTTGAATCAGATTTGCAACCGCCTGCGTATGTGGCATAAATCCGACTGTGGAAAACGGTGGATTTAATGTGGCTTTTTGTAGTTCAGACTGAAGATAATCTTTCCTTCAAATCAGATATGCTGAAAAGTCAGATTTGAGCTTTAGATTTCTTCAGTGTAGTTTGATTTCCTTTAAATTTTTCCTGTTGTGGTATATTGTGTAAAGCAACTAAAAAACCAGTCGCTAAAGATTTAAAGTTTACATCTTCAGCTTCTGTATCATTGCTATCTAGGTAAGCAGAAGTCTAGTGAACCAGTCTGTCTGTTTTCTTAATATAACAATTAGGTCTCTTTGCATATATGGGAAGTCCATCATGTATAAAGGTTTAAAAATGTAAAACTCTGTGACAAAACAAAAAAAGGAATATTTGATTAAAAAGTAAATTGCCAACAACCAGATGCATTTCTGTGAGAAAATGCGAAAAATACATGAACTCGCTGGCTCTTGCCAAGCCATTTATGGTTAAGGATGGCTGAACATGTAGCCAATTTCACATATTTTGAAGGTGACTCTACTATCTCTCTCCCCATATATTACAACTTGACCACAAAAATCAATTTTTGTTTTAATGATAAATACTTGGCCCCTGACCAACCGAACAAAAAAGTGAATACACAAGCACTGCACCGGATGTTAACGGCTGTTTTGACATTGACACAATGCCAGTTTTTCAAAAAATGTAGGAGGAGAGTATGTGCCAAATTACAGCTATAAAAAGAATAATGAATGAAATAAAAGACAGTCACACTAATAGTTCATTAATATTAATCCTGAGAGAGTAGTTTGGTTCAGAAACACAAACTAGTACTCGAGGCCTGTAAGATGCAGACTTGCGCTGCAATTCAGAAAACGGTCAAGTAGAGCAGAGTGGTCCATTTTCCTCTGGTAGGAGATTCTTGTCTGACATAATCTACTTTATGTCAGATTTGCTGTGCCAGCACTGCAAGAATGCAGAAACTCGCTGGCAGCCAATTCTCCTGAGTTGTTGTTTTATGGTTAAAGAACCTCAAGGTTTACCTTACATGCACGACCACAATCCTCCAGTGCTTAGCGAGTGAAAACGAAGTACACACAGGAGAACGGCTGCCTGTGGGTTTGTGCATTCTCGAAAAGAGACAGTAGTGCTGGCAGATTAAAGCAATAAGCCGCAAGAGCCCATGTGGTAGAATGTGATGTGGAATTTTTGTGTTACCCAGGTGAGCTTTTTTGCGTTCTGCAGGAGTTGTGGTGTAAACAAGCGATCTCAGCAATGATATATAAAAAAGGACCTAAAATGGAAGCAAGTCCCCTTTTTCATGCCAACTCACATTGTGAAGACTGAAGGCTTCTGTCTTTTCAGGTTCACTTCAATAGAACTGAGTGTGATTCATTTAAAAAGAACGATATGTGAAAATGCCCTTACACATTTTAAAAGACCTATACAAGTAATAATTTGTTCTAAATTATGACTTGTATTATATTTTTCCTCCCAATGTCCATTAGTGACATTTGTGTAGAACATGACCATTTTCTAACCTCTCATTAAGCTGACTTGTTTTTATAACTGTGCCTTTAAGACTGATGTATGCAAATGACCATTGTTCTGTTTTGCAAGTGAAAAAATCCTGTTAATCTATGACCAAAGTGTAGTTTTCATACATCATCAAGCTCTTTTATGTCAAAAATGCTGACAATTTTGTTTTCCATTATATGGGCGTTCAGACCTGGTCTTTGCGATTCCAGTGATGTTTTCACCATTAACCAACTCCTATTTAATCAAGGCTCAGAATTAATCTGCATGTTGGAAAACAACCTCTAATTATTCTCTCATTTGTTTACATGTCAATCAAACCGCACTTTGTGCCTTTTACTTAAAACAGCCAGAGTGTGAGTGAGGTCATATGGATTTTTTCAGGCTGTAAACATTGAGCGTCTTTGTATCTCTACAGTCCGAGGCTGTGGGGAAGGCACTTCCAGAAATGACCTTCAATTACACACACATGCGATGTATACTCTATGCTCTGGGAGTGGGCATGTCTACCAAGGAACCTGAACAACTCAAGTTCCTCTATGAAGGTCATGAGGACTTCAGCTGCCTGCCCACCTTTGGTGTCATCCCAGCCCAGGCCTCCATGCTGGAAGGAGGTCTCAGCTCGCTTCCAGGGATCAATATCGACCCCACTCGGGTGAGTAGCAGCAAACTGCTTGAAGTGTTTTCAAGCTGTGCAAGAGCTTGTGCTCACAGCTACCATTTTATCTCACGAAGGCCTTGCTTGAACTGCATACTTGCAACCACTTTCATCAATCTTGTACTTTCTTGCTTCCCTCCCACTAATCAAGCGAGAAGCATGAGCATTGGATTATACGTATTTAGTTGCTTTGGATCTGTGCTTGAGCACACTTGATGGTAAATAATGCAACAGCAGAATATTTCATCCTAATGATGCGCCTCGCCTCTTTTCTTTCATAGATTTTGCATGGAGAGCAGTACTTAGAGTTGTACAAACCTCTGCCCACCTCAGGTATGTCTGCCTTCCTCCAGTCATTTATAACTGGTTGACATTGCTTTGAAATGTCTCTAAAACTAATGTCTATTTCCCAGGAACACTAATTTCAAAGGCAACAGTTGCAGATATCCTTGACAAGGGCTCTGGTGCAATCATACTTCTGGATGGTGAATTTCTTTTAATTTCAAAGAGAAACTTTCTGTACTGTCCTAGAAAAGGGAACAGAAATGACACAGAATTGACCCTATAAGCAATTTCTTCTTTTTCCCCCACAGTTCATACTTACAGCAACCAAGAGCTTGTGTGCTTCAACCAGTTCTCAGTGTTCGTGGTTGGTGCTGGAGGATTCGGTGGAAAGAGGGCATCAGATAAAGCTGTGGTAATGCGTGTTGTTTTCTAGCCTTGCAACTATGTCGGCATCTCAGGTTGTTAGGTTTTTGTTTTTTATTCTTTCTATCAATGGTTGTTTATCTCGCCCAGCCCACAGCTCCAGCTCCAAACAGAGCACCAGATGCTGTTATGGTTGACGAAACCTCTAAAGATCAGGTAGGAGTTTGATGATGATGATGGGACACAACACTGTCTCACCAGCTCAAAAAGGTAATTGTTGAACGGATGATGAAAAATATGTTGCACACAGAAGATCCCGCGCACACCTGGCCGTCTGAAGCTGTGCTCTCTGAATATTTTGTATGCAGTGGTATGAAAGGCGTTTGTAGGAGTGACATCTTCTGAAGTGTGAATAGTGGGTGGTGGAACCATGCACTCATTATTTGCATTTGAGATGAAATGGGGATTCAGCTTCAGCCAATAGCAAATATAGGTAGAGAAACACAACTTCCCTGAGAGAAGAAAATCTTGCCTCTCAAATGGGGGATATGTTAACATAACTTGATCTTCTCCCCAAGTAGCTGCTCTTTTCGTCATTACATTTTTCACATAATGTAATGTTTTGATACTACATATAAAAGCTAAGATATAAAAGCTGATGTGAAAGATACCCTTGATGTTTCAACATACAAGTACCTGGAGGCATGATGCTCCAACCACTTTCCTTGTGCAAAAACATTGTGATGTACAACAGAGTAACCATGAGGGAACGAAACAGTGTTATAGAAAAGTCTCCTTTTTTAGTTCTGTGATATATTTTTTGTAATTCCTGCTTTTCAGGCCGCTTTGTACAGGTTAAGTGGTGACTGGAACCCGCTGCACATAGATCCAAACTTTGCAGCAATGGGAGGTGAGGTATTTCTGCTGGGTTCATCCTCTCAGCCAGTCACAGTAATTTCAAAGGTCCTTCTGCAATAAAAATGATTGTTGGTGTTTAAAAAGCAATCTAAAATTTTAGGCTTTAAAACCCCAATTCTCCACGGACTGTGCTCTTTCGGATATGCTGCGCGCCACGTCCTGAAGCATTTCGCTGCCAACGATGTGACCAGGTTCAAGTCTATCAAAGTAAGGCAAACACAAGATGGTAATACTGTATATTGGGTGATGGCGACATTCTTAGTTATTTACATACGAGTTATTAATATGGTTATTTACAGAAACCCACATACACAAATATATAATATAAAATCACATCTCTCATCAGACCTCTCTGTGGAAAATTTATTTCTGAGGATTTAGTGGTCTCATGCTTCTATAACAGCAATACAAGTAGTAGGACTGACCCTACTCAAGTATTCCTTTTTTATGCTGGTAATCAAATCTATATTTGGTTTTCTGAAGTTTCGTCTTAGTTTATTTTAAACTACAACAACAAAAAGCTACACCCTTACCGACTTAATATTATAAAATAAAATAAAAAGTGTTCAAGGTCTGTTAAATGATCTTCAGGCCTTCCCTGAATATTGGCTAGTAGCAAACGCTTAAATAAAACACCATCATTGATAAACCATTACATGCTATTAAATGTAACCTTGCATGAGAATAACATGCTGTAACACAGACTTTTGGACAAAGATGAAAGAAGAGAGGGGAGCAAGAGTAGGAGGTAATACAAACACAACCTCTAAGGATTCTGAGAAGCTTAGCCTCCCACACGGAAATTATTTCAACTAGGAGTCAGAGTCAGTCAGTTTAGCAGTGTTTTATTTCTAAAACTAGTGTGGTTTAATGTTTGATGATATTAAATGAATGGATTGTGAAATGCCTCAAATGTTTTGCTTAGTTTGTCAGTAACAGTATTGGCCCTTTTACTTATGTGGCTTTCATAGACATGCATGTAATGGCTGATGTTTTTCAGTGTTGGCATTTATAATAGTGTCTACTGCTTGTTCTCTGTCTGGTTAGGTGCGGTTTGTTAAGCCAGTGCTACCGGGACAGTCTCTTCAGACAGAGATGTGGAAGGAGGGAAGCAGAATCCACCTGCTGTGTAAAGTGAGAACAAGTGCTTGTTTACATTGTCTTTGTTTGTCTGTGATGCCAAATATTTTCCCTTGTTTGTGTAACCTTTTAAAATCTTAACAACCTGCCACTGGGTCCAGGTTTCTACTCTTTACTCTGATAACACATACATATTTAAATGTCAATTTCTAACCAAGGAATACCTTTACAATTTAAACAGTTAAAGAAGCTGTCGTTTCCTATTGAAAAATAGTGGCCGCTAAACGGCATACTGTTCTTATTTCATTACTCATGCTTTTCCTGCCGTCAGAATCATGTACTGATTTGTTGTTGCTATCTAGGTCAAGGAGACAGGTGCTGTTGTACTGTCAGGGGCATATATAGATTTACATGCAGCTCCAGGCGCTTCTGACAGCGCTGCTCCTGTGGAGGTAAAAGGCATAATTTCCCTTTAATAAGGATACTGTTCCTTGATCAATAAATAATGAAAGAAAGAAAGAAAAAAAAAAGATTAAAATCATTGTTTCTGCCTTTGTAACAGACTGGGGCTCTTCAGAGTGATTTAGTGTTTGCTGAGATTGGCCGGCGCATCAAAGACATGGGTGCTGAACTGGTGAAGAAAGTTAATGCCATTTTTGGCTGGGAAATCACCAAAGGAGGAAAGACAGCAGCCCAGTGGAGTATGTTTACTGTTCATATTAAATACACACAACCACATTGTCTCATTTAAAAGTCAAAAAGTACGTTTTATTTGTTATTTTACTGATCTTTCATCAACTCTCACCTGCACCAGATCAGCAGTCAGAGGGAAATATTAGCCACTAATGTTTTACCTCCCCTTCCCATCCTCTTTATCATTGAGTGAAAGCCCTCACTTAGCTCAGAGACCCTCCCAGAGATCCTGTTTCATTTTGAAGTACATCACTGTATTTAAAACCACAAATATATTATAATTACATACTTGGAGCTGCACTAGATGGACAATATCAGTACTGTGATTGTGAGGTCATTTAAAGATATTAAAGGGCCCGTATCATCACTTTCCTGGATTTAAAAAGGCTTAGTTTGTAAATAGATTCAAATTGTACATTCACTCCCGCCGTCCACAGTTCATATATGGAAAATAAGCTTTTTCCAATCATAGTTTTTGTGACACAAAACCAACACATTCAAATATCTCCTTATTCTGGCTACAACATTCATGCACCGAAACACAAACACCTTTAATGGTTACAAAGTAGATTTTATTGGATTACATGAAGACCTCATCACAACACCCAGTAACTCACCTGGAGCTGTGATTGGTCGCCCTGTCAAACACTCTGATTGGTTAGAGGCTCTTTTACATATTGCAGCCTCCTGCTGTATCAGTATTGCAGAGTTAAAAGGTGATACATTGTGTAGCCCTATTTTATATTCTGCATATCTGGGACTGTTTCCATTTGCATCAGAGGGAGGCAACAAAGCCAAATGCCGTTTAACACCGACAGATACATTTTGAAAACATTTCACACAAGCTCTTGGTTTGTTTGCTCCTTGCTGCTGCGGCTCTCCTCATGCTGTTTAGTTTTCTCAGCATCTTAAAGAAAGTGATAACACTGTTGCTTCTCACCATGCCCATTTCTTCTTCCTCTGTGTTCTCGGTGCTAAAAAGCACAAATCGTTGAAGTTTCAGTGTTAAACACACAACACAGACTTGATGTGAAAAGACCTCGGGACTAATAAACAAAATCTAATTAAGAATGAGAAATCCTGTCTCTCACAGCACTCTCTTTGTTACTACACTCCCTTGTGAGTCATTTACACCAGCAAGTCAGTGCTGTGTGTGTAAATGAAGTAAAACCAGGACAGGAGGTTCGGATAAAACATCTGAACACAAAACAGGAAAAAAAACTGTTGATGTATATCAATAAATTGGCACAGCCCTACTTCTGGTAAACCACTTTCCCCTCATAGAGCCTGGTTTCAACTATTCCTTGCATTACAGCATGATTCAGCTCAGGACTTTAATCAGCTGATGACCTGGATCAAGTGTGTAGAGGCTAGTAGAAACAGTGGAGCACTGAGGGGCCTCATAAAAAATATAGAAATGTGATATAGATAACATGCACAGGGGGTCCTTGAGTTACGACCCAGACCCGTTCCTGCGACAGTGATGTGACCTGAATTTTGGTTTACTTTGAAACACACCCTAGGCCAAGTCACTTACCGATCCTAACACAGTTGTAAATTCATAATCTAGAACAGGGGTGTCCAACTCCAGTCCAGCACCGTTTGATGGTGGTTCTCCTCAAACACATTCACTAAACCTGACAATTAACTGCTGAGGTGAACCAGGTGTCTCTGAGCAGGGACCTGCTGGACCATAACCCTCCAGGACCGGAGTTTGACACGCCTGATCTACAACATAACACAACTAAGTGACAGAAAAAGGAAATGGAAAACTCCCTCACTCATACGCCGCGTTACTGCGTATTCTTCCACCACACTCAGCCAAACTAGTTCACCTACTTAGTCTGTAGGTACAAGGCAAACGGTGTAAGCCAGGTGGGGGTGGGAGTGGTCTCATGTCGGGACTGTCGTAACCCGAGATCCCCTGTACATAAACCAATAGTACATGTTAAAACTGTTGTTAATTTGTATTTCTCCATTATTTCCATATACAGCTATTGATCTGAAGACAGGAAATGGTGCCCTCCACAAGGGTCCATACAGCGGCAAGGCTGACGTGACTTTTTCCGTATCTGATGAGGACTTCATGGAAGTGGTGATGGGGAAGCTCAACCCTCAGAAGGTACTGATAGTCCAACATTGTTTGTTTTTTTTTTTTGCCTCTTTCTGAACGGTTATATGGGACGTGAAAAATGAATCCCGATTCACCCAGATGTGCAAATGTCACAATTCATCCACCGTATTAATCCTAGTGTTCAAGGATCAATGGGGGTTTGTTGGTTTGTTTGTTTGTTTGTTTCCCCATAGGCGTTTTTCGCTGGCAAACTGAAGGTCAGAGGGAACATCATGATGAGCCAGAAGCTGGAGATGATTTTGAAGGATTATGCCAAGCTGTGAGCTTCCAACCGTCCCAATGCCTGAGAGCGATGCAGACGCAGGCTTCAACACTCTCAATTTTGCAGAGGGCGCTTCAGTGATCATTTCTCGAATCTTAGTGTGCAATCAGATCTAAAATCTAGGAATAAGAAACACTTTCTATCTGATAACACATCCAGAAGAATGAGTAATGAAATAAATAGGACGGTGTAGAAAGGTTTAACCAAATTCTGCGCATTAAAGGTCATGTAATGGTTCTTAATTACATTAGATGTAAATAAGAACTGAACTTTAATACAGATACAGTGTGACAGTTTGTCTAACATGGAACAGTTATTAAATGATGATATATAATATGATCGTAATATTCTCTTGCCAGCAGCTGAACACATAAGCGGCTTCGCTTTTGGCAGCATGTGTTTTAATAATGTAATGCCTTTTCATGACTTCTTTGAAGCAGAAAATTAGAAAAGTTTATACTTTTCTGAGCCCTAATTCCATTTCAAGACATAATTCATACAGAAATTATTCTGCCTAAAAAAGTTGCCATTACTTACCATGACCTTTCTCTTTTTGTCTAATTAATGTACTGCATATGTTTAATATGTGCTGTTAATTTGTAATAAATCTAACTTTTGTGTAACACAACAGGCTGTTTGACTTTTTAAAAAAAAGTATACATACACACTTATTATAAATGTTGCATCAGGTTGATTTATTATACCATTACATTAGATGTATATTACACAGTCCAATTTACAATAAACTCATTATAAAATTAGATTTATTTGTGTATATTCACATTTCAGAGATTAGAGAGAAAGCTTGAAAAGCTACACATTACAACTACAGTTGATTCTTGATGACAGATGGTCTAGTTTGGTAATTTTTTCTTCTCCTCCGTCCTTTAAATAAAATAATCCTCATGGAGATAAACATTACTACTTTAAGAGTTTAAAACGTACCTACGACATGAACGACACCAGTGTGCGAATGATGTGCATGGGGTCAATCTCATGGCAATAGCTAAAATGAAAAGGGAGGGGTGGGCTTAGAGGACACCCTGAAGTCATTTCTAAAAACAAAGAGAAGCTGTTTACTTATTGGAAAGAGACAATGTGAGTGACACTAGTCATAAATATTCCTTGTGTATGGACTTAATTAGGTACTTAATCAAGACACTGATTCTATATTACACAGGCAATAAAATAATTTATTACGCTCTTCTCAGTCACTTCTCCAAAAATAAAGCTAATATACATTTTTACAGCCATTAAGTTTGATTCTTGTGCAAAGGCTGACTGCAAATGAGTCCCCATAAACCACAGGGCTGACAAACTCAGTCTAACTCCTTCACCATGGGCCACTGATACGTACCCATCACCTTCACTTCAAAAAACAAGTGGCAAAATGATAAGCTAAAGGCGTAGAAGTGATCAGCTTTTGACTTTGGCAGCGTAACGGAGACGAGACATTTCTCACTTCTACACAGGACAGCTTAGTTCTAGTTCTGGAGAGCTGGAGCACTTCACATGTGGCTGTTCTGCCCATTCAAACACGCTTGATTGAGCTCATGAAGGGCTTGATAATTAGACGAGGTGTTTAATTGGAGAAAACAACTGTGCAGTGCTGTAGTTCTCCGAGACTGGGACTGAAGAACCTCTCCAAGCGAGTTTAGAGACAATTAGCTATCATCTAGACAACAATGGACCAAAAGCTGCAGAAAATATTCGGTGGAGGCAACAGCATTTGTTATTATGGATAATGGAATGATGCTTCCAGTCTAGCACACCTGTAAATGCAAAAGAAGAAGGTGCTAACAGGCCATTCCATTAGGTGCACCCATCTTGGATCTCCAATCATTGTCCATTTTTATCAGCTCCACTGACCATACAGGTGCATTTTGTAGTTTACTACACACAGACTACAGTTTATAAACTGTAATCCATGTATTTTTACGCATTATTTGTTACAGGCTCCCCTTTACCCTCTTCATCAATGGTAAGGACCGGTAAGCAGGTATTATTTGGGTGGTGGACCTGTATGGTAATGGAATGTTAGTGTGTGTTTTGCACAGAGTGGATCACACACAGTAGTGATACTGGAGTTTTTAAACACCTCAGTGTCCTTGCTAGGCTCAAAAAAGTCCACCAACCAAAAATGCCCTGCCATAAACTGACCACATTAAATGAACTGTCATTAATAACTTTACATCTGCAAGGAGGACCAACAGGTTAGATGTGTCCAATAAAGACAAAGTTAAAAGTATTCCAGCCGCACTGCTGTGTTAGATCGGCTCTGTGCAGCATGATAACACACCACGTCTGTTACTGCTGTACTGAGAATGATGCACCACCCAAATAATTCCTTCTCACTGGAGGTCCTGACTGTTGATGGAGGGACTAAAGGGGGACTTAACAAATGATGCTGAGAAACAGAAAGACTACATCTGCAACATAAACTGCAAATTGCACCTGTATGGCCAGTAGCGCTGATAAATGGACACTGAGTACAAATAAAAGGCATGTGGGCCTAATGAAGTGTCTCGTCAGCGTAAATATTCCTGTGGCTAAACTCTACAGAAATAAAGTGCTTTTAAAACCTCCACCTTCTGACCAAAGCAGCGTGTAACAGTCCTGATCCTAGAGCACCCCTGCACTCCACACTTTATTGGTTCTACCGCACCCAATCATGATTCAACTCAGCAGCTTGTTAAAAAGCCCTTCATTTGGTTAAAATGACTGTTAGAGTGGGAAAAACACAAAAATACGCCATGCAGGGCCACTCTAGGAGAAGCACTGGAAAATGCCTAGAGTGAAGCTAACTATAGATACAGTGTCCTCTTGTCATGACTAGTTTTTGGAAGAAAAAAAGCTTAAAAAACCTCAAAACACAGAACTGCCTGTTTGAAATACATAATGACTGTACATGTTCAGAATGTGCACAGTATTGATGAGGCCACAGTGAACTAAATACTGTTTCTTCTTAGTAATACACAATATCTCGCTCATATCACTAGTAGGGATACAAGTAGAAACAAGTACACACAGCTAAATGTAAGAATGGCCACATAGTCTTTAAGCCACAGAATGGAAATGAGTTCACAAACATCACTTGAACCTGTAAGTCTCTGGATGTCACCCGAGGTCCAAGTCTGATGCATTTTAGGTATAAATATAAGGACACTTATCACTAATTTAGTCTAAACCACAATCACAACACTGCTTAGCAATAGTGATTATTTAAGGCTTAACTTCTGTTATATATGTTTGAGAGTGATTTCATTTTCAATGTAATATAATTCCTAAAAAAGGGTGGAGGGGAATGTTTCCTATAGTGTGCTTACATGTAATGATTCTAACCTTGATCATGACTCAAAAGTTGAGAAGGTTTCTGGAACAGTGATTGCTGTCTTCTAGGGGTTTGCTTAGGTCTTCAGATCTCCACCCCCACCCCAGTGCTTCATATTGCTTGTCTTACCATGTGCAAAAGTGGCTCCATGCTTGAGAATGTGCTACATGATGAACTTAACGTTGTTCTTCACATTGATGCTGTACGTGCTAAAGGAGTCCGGTAGGACCCGCATCTTCATGGTGCCATCAGCCCCGCAGGAGAAGACGTGACTGCCCGGAGCAGTCTCGATCTGCATGACGCCGGTGCCCAGGTTCCGGAAGAGAGACTGCCGGGCGTGCTCGTTCGGGAAGGTGTGCAGCAGGGACTGGGTGGACATACTCCATACCTGTATAATAAACCGACAACAGCAGATGGCCAATGTCTTTAAAATTATTTCATAATAATTAGGGATGCACTGAATATTCGGCCACCGAAATGTTTCGGCCGAAAATGGCAAAAAAAAGCATTTTCAGTTTCGGCCAAATTTTTTTTTAACGTGACCAAAACAGTGAAGACGCAATCAACAACCGCAGCCTGCATGTGCCAGATTGGATTAGAGTCAACATGTCTGCCATGTGGGTGCATTTCTATATATCTAAGAAAGACACGCGGAAAGCCGTTTGTAAAGTGTGGAATGCCGAAATTTCTAGAGGGGATGCATCCACAAAGACTTTCTCAACGTCAGGATTAATTTATCAAATAAAATCAAAACATCCCGATCGAGCACAGAAGAGGCAAGACCCTTCGAGCACACCTGTGTTTTTGAAAAGGCATTTTCGGTTTCGGCCAAAAAAAAAAAAAATCTTTCTGTGCAGCCCTAATAATAATAACGATCATTGTTTACCTTTGGGCCAGGCAAGGTGGCCCAAAATTCTTTTAATAATATATATTTCCAGATAATTCAATATAGACAACTCTTACTGTACACAGTGGGCAGGTGTATTATCAATATTGGGACAATGATGAGGAGTTATTTTATTGCGCATCTATTGTTTAATTAGTTATTTTATTGCCATACTCATTTAAACTGTAGTTTCTATACACATACACTCAAACATATATCATTTTTTGTATAGTGTACAGTTCCTTTTATATTATAGCTTATGCTGCTGCTTCTTTCTTCTCGTTTCTCCACTTTGCTGTTGTTTGCAAAGTTTCCTCCTATGGGACTGATAAAGGGTTAACTTATCTACAAATTGCCTATATATAACTATAACTATAACAATAACTCAGTACAGAACCCCTATTCTGTACCCATCATGTGTTAATGATGATCATATTAAATCACTTGGAACCTGAAGAACAGCAGCATCCTGACTCAGGGAAGACAAATCCTACCTTGATGTTGCCTTCGGCCGAGCCGCTGATGAAGCAGCCTTCGGTGGCGTCGACGGCCAGGGCTTTGACAGGCGAGTCGTGGGCCTGGAAGCTCTGGCGCTGGAGCTTCTGGGTGAGATCCAGCACACTGATCCAGCCCTTCCTCCCGCCACTGATCAGAAGCTGCTGCTTGGGAGCCAAAGCCAGCACAGTGGCGCCGGACTCGTGGCAGCTGAAGCCTGTAATCACACAGACACAATCAGTGAGGTTTCCGAAATTGATTTATGTAGACAGAAAGGACTCGCCGTGTTCATGCTTGTAAGAGTGAGTGCTGTTTGTATAACGGAGCAGCCGGGCTGCTGTTAACTCACCGTGAACCAAGCTGTTGGTTGGAGCCACCAGAGTATCCCACAAACACACATTTCTGGGGAGAGGGGGATGGAGGGAGAGACACACACACACACACACACACACACACTTTAGTTTGTTTTCTGTTGCTCTGCTAGACTGAGAAAGTAGAAAGGTGTCGAAGGAAATCTTTTCAGCTGGTCAAAGTGTAAAAGAAAACAACGGAGCAGAGGTGTGATCTTATGGCCCGTGGGAGAAAAGTTGCAGTGCCTGTCATGCGACGTGTACCTGTTGTCAGTGGAAAGGCCCGCAGTGGCAATAAGAGAAGAGGAGCCCACAAACACAAAGTCGTGTGCTGTTTTATTGTGGCACTGCAAAGTCTGTGGAGGAAAACAACACTGCATTTTACCACAAAACACTCACACACACTTTACACACTGCTTCTTTCACTGAATATAACAAATAATTCCAGTTTATGACGACATTATGCTAGTTTACCAGGTACGGTTTAGGCGTGTTCCCAGATGTATTTGTCTGCCAGAGGCTAAGTGCTCCATCTGCATCAACGATACCAAACTAGGGGGAAAAAATAATACTTGTTACTCATAATAGATACTGAAAACACAAAACTGTGTAGATTAACACACAAATAGTAGTTTGCAACTGAACCTGGTCCATTTTTACAATAACAGTATGTAAAATGAGTCCTGAGGACTTGTTTCTGATAACTTAACTTGGTACGGTTTGAGGCAAGTGTGTTTTGATTTAGAAGGGCAAGGTAATTAAATATTTGTGATATATTCACAATTACCCTTACAGATAAAACATTTAGCCATAATAAAAATCACCATTTACATTTACGGCATTTAGCCAACGCTTCTTATCCAAAGCGGCTTCCATTCCCTAACTACAGGGGACAGTCTCCCTGGAGCAACTCGGGATTAAAGGTCTTGCTCAGGAGCCCAGTGGTGGCCACAGTTTTCACAATGTCTTCTAAGGTTTTAAGTATATTTTTTGCAAGTTGAGTTTTCTGGGGACCACTCATAACTCCACCTTGTTTCTTAACTGTAAATATGTAAAGTTAGAAAAATTGAAACGTTGTACGTATGAATTCATATACAATAAATACAATATATATATATATTAGGGCATTAACACAAAAGTCGACTAGTCGACTTCAGAGGCACTAGTCGACTCTGCCTGATAG
>JBBPCY010000018.1:9528373-9546034 GCA_037974405.1 Brachyalestes nurse
TACTCCACATTATGGCAAGAACCACTTAACTAAGTAAAAAAACAACAGTCCATCATTACCTTCTTACAAAACATATTGTTTTTTTTTACCCTTTTTTGTTTACTGCATAATGTATGTGTTCCTTCATTATTTTGTCTGTTTTAATCTACAATGTAGAGAATAACAACAACAAAGAAAAACCATTGAATGAGAAGGTGTCCAAACTTTTGACTGGTAATGTACATGGCTGAACATATCTGACTTGATCACATTAAAATGAGATGAGCCTCTGCATAGTTAAAAGAGGCAGCCCTGCGAACCTGTACGAGTTGTTGTTGGAATGTTCTTGAAGGGGAGAATTGGTATCAAATGCGTCCCCGAACTTGTCATCTTCCTCCTCCTCCTCCTCGTCCTCGCTCCCCTGGCTTTCCTCCGAGTCATACTCGACGCGGCTCGCGGACGGTGGCACGAAAGGCTTGGGGAGATCACATGAATGCAAAGTGTTCAAGCCACATGAAGCAGAGCTAAGAATAGTGGCACCAGCGAGTTAAAACATTAAGCGTCCTGTACCTTTGCGATAAAGTAGTCCCAGATGCTGAGCTCTGGGGGCACAAAACGCTCTTTAAAGATGGACACTTCCTGCTCTACTACAGGGCTGGCAGGGCTGTCTGGCACCTCCCTAGAGTTGCTTCTGGAAGAACGCAGCCTGAAGCGCCTCTGCTTCCGCTCTTGGTCCTCTGCCACGGTTGGCACTAAAACACAAGCATAGAACACAAACTGTCACTGGCAATAGTAGAGCGCTTACTGGACAAGCTTTGAGACTCTGAAAATGTGCATTCATAATGCAGAGGAGTTAGAAACACAAACAGGAAGGCAGCCTTGGATACAAACACCTTCACAGCTACTGAATTATTATCATTATGTGCCATAGTCTTGTGCAATATCCCTACTTATGTCGCTATTACATGCAAAAAGAGAATTTTCTGGAGAGTTTTACTTTGACTTTATACTGTATTTTATATTGTGCTCATCTTTTCGTCTCTGTGCAGTCATAGCATAAGAAATGTCCTTCCCTATAAAGTTTTATGATTCTGGCTGGCAAAATTCTTCTCGTGCTGCATAAAAGGGCCAATGTACTGCACTGTAAAATACACCAAATTAATAAAAGGAATCCAAATCATTGTTTTCCCCATAAACCCATTTTTAGCTGATCAGCCAAAACATTTGCTTTCTGAAATGTGCTTCTTTTTTTCACTGGAGCTACGAGGCAAAATAGAGCCTATATCTGATAAGCATTGTGTAAATTGCAAATCAATACACACTGAATAAAGTTGTGTTTAGAAATATTGCCAAACTAGCATAGAACTTGAGGCACTGACCTTGAGATGGGCTGGGTTTGTCCACCACAGGAATGCGAGCTCCCCCACCAAACACAGCAACCCAGAGCTTGCTGTTGAGCGGGTGGGCTACAATGCGGAAAAGCTCGTTGCTGGAGTGGGTGGCCAGGCCGTGCACAAACAGGCTGAGGTAGACAGCAGTGAGGATCTCACAAAGAAGCACCCCCAGACTCGGCTGGTGCTCCTCTCCCACAGAACTCAGAAGGCGGACTAAAGAACTGATGCCTGCAGGAGAAAAACAAATCACAGGAAGAGTTAGGAAATGACAGCACACCAACAAGACGGTGGACATTAACGTGAAAGTTTGTGCCTGCGTAGGCAAAACATTTTCGTTTTTTAGCTTGTTGAGAGGATCATCAGTGCAACACACGGATAAAAGATAGACTGCATTTCCATGAGAAAATGTGAAATGTGATTGTGTGGTTGCTATAAGAACAGGGGACACCCAAAAACTGTTTTTACAACCAAAAAGAAAAGATTCTGCTTAGAGTGTGGTATCGAAACAATATTCTGTCTCTCTTCATTCAATGCGCTTTACTGCTGAACCACAGGGGCAGGCATTAATTACAAAGTCATTTATGGTTTAGAACAGCTGAAAATGGGTGGAGCGAATCACTCACGCCTGAAAATGGGTGGGATGCGTTCCCATCCTGATAAATTAAACCACAACAAACAGTGACAGACGTCTTTCTTTATAACTAACTTGAGCTTTAGTGTCCTAAAGCCTGTTTAAGAGTCTCTCCGACTCACCCCTCAGCTCTCTCTCCCCATACATTATGGAGGCAACTCGAACACAAAAACAGATTTTTTTAACAATCAATACTCGGTCCCTGATCAACCAATCAGAAATCTGAACATGAGTGTAACCCACTGGATATTAAAGACTGTTATAAAAAGAATAATAGTAATACTAACAAAACAAAAGGACCTTAAGAAGTACTTGTTTTGGTCACTCAGAGCAGATACAGTAATCCCCCAGTTTTACGCGGATCAGGAATCGCGGATTCAGTCACATATGGATTTTTTTTGAGAACCGAACTCAAAACTTTACTCGGAAATACCCACAATAACGCAGAAACTGCAAATATTATCCGCCTTTTTTGCTTTCTTGTGGCAATAAATATATTTTTTCTGGATGTTTTCACACAAGGGGACCCGTTCACCTCACTGTGGTGTCCAAATATTTTTGTCCCGTGAAATTTCGAGTGGCATATCTCTGCGGGCAAAGCACTCAGACACTTCACAGTTCAGTAGATCTCCAGGAGACCTTTCCAATGAGCCCTCATTTGTATTTTAAGCCCGAGTAGATCAGGTTTTATTCTCTGAAAACCGAGAACAATACTTTTGTCACGCAACCTTCCGAGTTGCATATCTCGGCGGAGAATTTAAATTAAAAGATGGGTTTACCTTGAAAAGAGGCAAATACGGGTTTACCTTTACATTTTCTTTAAGGGTAATGCATTAAACGGAGTTTAAAAGGAAATTAAATTTTTAGGGTTTACACATAAAAATAGGCATTTTTAGGCTTTTTTTTTAACCAAAACACAACAACACGGTTTTCCCACTATAGGCGGGTGCTCTTGGAACGTAACCCCTGTGAAAAGCAAGGAATTACTTTATATCCAAATAGAAAACATGGTTTTACCAGGCCACTGCGCTGGAGAAGTGTTGGGAAGGACAGCCTCATCCATGCTGATGGTTCGCACAGGGTGCTGATGGGAAAGGAGAATGCTCTGATACACCGTTCCTGTGAACTGGTTGATATGACTGGGGGGAAAGACATTATGTAAGCATAGACACAAAACTTTCAAGCAATACAAAGTACCAAAGTAAAAACATTTTATGATATCCTCATTAGAGATGGCACATTGATATTACTGTCACGTAACAGTCCATTATATTTCATCCTGTGGTGCAGTGTAGTGTTCGAGTAATTTGAGTGTAATAGCCTACTTTTAGATGATCATGTCAAATGGAGTGCTTCAAAAGAAGTAGAAAAGTAGCTCATTTAAAAGCTAAGTAGTTTCAGAGTTGTTTTCTGTATCAGTAAAATAAACTCTAAAAGTCGGCTAAGAGAAACAATGGATAAAGTCATGATTCTTTCCAAAGTGGATTTAACATTTAATCTGAAAGTGTAGAGATCCACACAAAAGCTGCATTCACACGTCAAAGAAAACTCCCTTGAAAAATGTCACAAACCAGCCAAAGGGGCTATTGTGGCACTATCGCATGACACTGACATGCTGAGGTCAATTGCTCTCTACAAGCTTCACAGCAAAAACGACTTGGGAGCCTGAAACATTTCTACTCTGTGGCACTGACAAGTCTGCAAGATGCACTTTAACGAGTAAAATATCGCATGCTTTGAAAACTCAGAATGAAGACAGTGACTAAAAGTGGGTCAAAAAAAGCAGGCTTGACTAAAAGTGATAACATTTTCCAAGTTCTTTTCAGTACAGCGCGTGCTCTGTTCCAAGTGGCTATTTTGTGGCTGAGAGGAGGGTGCCACGCTCCAACAATGAGAGCGGGCCACAGAGTCCGACCCACCTGTAATTGTGGCCGTCACAGAGGCACTGATAGATGCAGGCGGACAGGGAGGCTGCCAGCGTGTGCATCACGTAGATCTGAGAGCAGAGCAGCCATTCAAAATAGATTAGCAGGGAGAGTAGTCTGGAAGAGAGCTTTTAACACAGTATCACAACAGCAGCGGCAACAACAAAAACACTTTTCTTCACCATCAAAAACACTTTGTGCTCCATCTGAACGCATCCCAAGTCCAAACACGGGCAGGGTGACAACCTAAACACACCCTAGATATGTTTTCTGCTTTTTAGCTTGTACAAAGTACTCAAAACTGTTGTTAAATTAAATATGCTTGAAGGAACTAAGCTAGAATTTCAAATTAAAGATTTGTCGTCAGGCTTTCAAACGAGTACTATAGCGCCATCTCGTCTTATGGAACTCCACCTTACCTCGTTGTTGATGACATCCGGGTGGGGCGGGGAGTCCAGGGCATTAATGGTGTGCAGTATGTCATGTGTCAGGTTGGTTAGGTGAACTATGGGATTGGCAACCACTGTTTTAGAGCTGGCTGTGCAGGCCAGCAGGAGAGGAACTAAGGCTTGCTGCTGAACAGGAATCTGAGGACTGTCGTCCTGAAGAAATAAAAAAAACAGATAAATAAATAAATAAAGGAGCACATTTTACACTCTTAAAAACAAAAACAATGCCGGAGAACGCCCAAAAATATAGATAATTCATATTCAAATGACATGATGAATTCCACTACAGCTAACTCAGATGGAGTTTTCACCAGCAGTGCTGTCAGCGCCAGGAGACAGAAACAGAAAGTCAATTAGGATTAGTCAAAGGAGGCCGCTGATTTCTGTGACAGCCGGGCCTGACGTTGCTCGTATTCAGACAGCACTTCTGTCTGGCTGCTTGTTTGAAGCTTTGCAGGAAGGAGGACAGACTCCTCAGAGTCCTGGGCTTCAGCTCCATCTGTCAGCCAGAGCCGGAACTGTCACACTTTTGCCCACAACCTACACTCTCTCTAAGCATTTCTTTTTCTAGTGCTGCTGAACTCTTATAAGTTCACCTTTCCAAAATGAAACAGTCAAGGACAACTGAGACTATGAGACGAAATACTGATGTAATTCTGAGATGTGGCCGTTGTCTTAACATTCTAATGAATCCCCCAACATAGTCCTTGGAGTGCTGCCTCATTTTAGCAAATACATGCAATAAAATCTTAATCTGAATTTAATGTAATTATTTTTACAAAGATAAGCTATTTTCTTTTCTGTATAAATTTGTATAGTGTTGTACAGGCGCGCGCGCGCGCACACACACACACACACACACACACACACACACACACACTCCTAAACATCCAAATAAGATGAAAACAAAAATACAAAAATGGAGATAAAAGGATTTGATAGATGTTTTTCTTCAAAGGCTCTGTTTCTGCTTCATCTTTGATTCAATTTTGACGGGTAGTGTTTTAGATAATGATTCATTGGACCCATCATGACTACAGTGTTCGAATCCACTCTGCAATGACGCAACTTACCTGCTGGGATTCTTGCAGCAGCAGAATGAGCTCCATTCTAACAGAGGCCAGCCCTCCCCCATGGGAGCCATGCAGGCTACAGTAGCTCAGGAAGATGCGCAGCAGAGGCTGGTTCCTCTGCAGCCAAAGCCTGCGGCTGCGCTGAACTGCTCTGGCCTGCTCGGCCGCCCCTTCAGCCTCCTGCTCCTCATCTCCTCCACCACCAACTTGGCTGAGGTCGGCCGAGATGCCGCCAGCCAGCTGCTGGAGGCAGGGGTTGTAGCCGCAGCACCTCTGGAGGGCCACCACCTCCCGCTCCAGCCAGTGGCACAGCTGGTGGCGCAGTTTGCCTCCGTCCAGCTCGTAGCCCGTGGAGAGCGTCCGCAGCTCAGCCGTGAGGATCTTCAGACAGGAGCTGAACTTCAGCCGGGCAGCCAGGATGTCTTCAGAGAGACAGAGGGAGCTGTCCACCACATCTGTGGAAGCAGAGGTAGAGTCAGCACTGTCACGAATGACAGTGGAGTCTTCCGGTGTGATGTTTTTCATCGCTAGCCCGGCTTCTTCATCTTCAGAGTCCTCTTTGTCGCTGTCCCACTTTAACTCCAACGGTTCGTCCTGCAGGGTCATGGACGGCTGACTCCAATCGAAGCTCAGTACAGAGTCGGACTGGCTGTGGTCTTCTCTGGGAGAGGAGAGGGTGTCTGAAATGGACTCAAAGCCATTCAACATGGGTTGGGACCAGTCCAAAGCAGAAGCACCTTTTTGGCCATCTGGGTTGCCAGAACCACTAAAAGAAGGTGAAGGCTTCTCCTGGTTCAGCAATAGCTTAGAGCGCTTGACAACTTTGGGCATTTTGGAGAGGACCTCTAGAGCTAGCATGGGGCAGCCGGCTTGTAAGTGAGCGTTAGCAGCAGTGAAGAACAGTCTTCTCTCTATGAGGCTAATGGAGTCAGCCTTGCGGCCTTCTGCTGTCAGAGCCACCTTAGCTTTGTCTGAGGACCCAAAGTGGCGACGAAGCAACAGTGGATGAGTTCTGAGGTAGGTGTAGAAGTTGAAAACCTCTGGATTGCAAGGGGACACGGCTGCGCTTCCTGCAAGAGATATGAGGGTTACCGCCCAGAGGAAGAGAACATCTAGCCGCAACGGCATTCAAATGATACAAACCAACACCCAAATTATTTAAACTCCAAGGGTATATCATGTAAAATATTAAAAAATGTTTGTGTGATACCAAACGAGTATTATTAAAAATCCAGCAAATTTTAAATGAAAAAGATAGGAACATGATGAAATGATGTTTGCTACATCAATCAACAACTACACATAAGGATCCAAAGCATGTTTTACACAAGGTTAGGAATTTGTATTAAAGAGGAGAAATTCTAAAGAAGTGCACGCAGATATTGGAAAGTCGCAAACTATCCAAGGATATTTACTTAATTAAGAAGCAAATCATTGATTTAACTGGAAAGTTGGCCAACACAGAATCACTTCCTACCTTGGTGTGAAGCACTGACATTTGGGTTGGGCTGCTCAAGCAAAGTATCCAAGGCTCTGCTGTAATCATCTAGGACCCAATATGCCATACTACGTAGAAATGGGTCCTGATGCGCTGGGATTTGGTGGCCCTGACCCAGCACATACCTCTGGAGGATCTTCTTATATGTGGAGGATGTCTCAAACTCAGACTCATATAATCTGCTAATAACCAAGGCCAACTGAAGGTCCTGCATCTTCTCCAGGCAAACCTAAGAATGTCCACAGCAGTTTAGCAATTTAGTCAAAACCATGTTTCTTGCTGCTTGCATGTATATGAACAAAAACAACATGTTTTCATATTTATCTCAACATTTTCCCTTCAGTGGCAACAATAATACAATAAAACATCCTAATAACAAGAGAACAAAAAGGTGAATTCAGTGACATTTTACCCAATTACAGCTTTGTTAAAATATCCCTATGTCATTCATTTTTCAGCGTAAATGAAATTACTGACAACAATCCTTCCGCAGCAAGAGATCAGAAAAGAGCATCAAAATTTTATCATTTGCTTGAGCTTTGAAAGTAAAGAAAATCTTTACTTTCAAAGCTCGAGCAAATGATAAAAGATCTCATTTCCGGCTTGAAATCGGAGAAGAGTAAGTGCATAGGAGACTGCACTATGTAAAGTAATGACAGTCCTAAGGACATTTTACCTCAACAGCATCCTTGAGGGAGCCTGCCAGCATAAAGAAGGCTGCTGAGTGCTGAAACCGCTGCTTTCCAAGCAGAGAGAACGCATTCTTCAAGGCAGCCTTCCTCCATCGGTCCTCATTAAAGTTGTTACTGAAGAAGGCTGTCATCTTCGCATTCTTATGGGACCTTAGAATGACAGAGGTTCTCAGTAAGTTTGAACAATGTCGACAGCAGGTAGCTTTTTATCTTATAGTTCACAATCAGTGAAATAAAAGAGTTCAGCTAAGGCATACCTGTAAAGTCCCCAAACTACAGCTTTTTTCTTCATAGCCAAGTAGAACAGGGCTGCATCCAGGGGATCATTGTTCCTTTGAAAAGACGCTTTTGCTACCTGTAGGAGGAATGGTAGTAGTGACTTATTGACTATCAGGGATAAAAAGAAACATTTCTACACATAAGAACAATGTAAACATAATAGGGTGCCTGAATGCAGCTTGTCAGAGCGTAATATGCTTATTAGAGGAAAATAAGTTTACTACAATGGATGTATTTTTATCAAAGCCTGACAACAGACTATTTCGCCTACACTAACCTTTTCAATGCACCTGCGAAGCTTATTTGTGCTTCTTAGCCACCAGCCCACACCCATAGCCCTTAGCTCATTCCAGGTGGGCTCTCCTTTCTGCATGGCAGGAAGCATGTTGAGCAGTTCCTCCTCAGCCTCAGAGTGAAAGGCCCAGGCATAGTGGCAGGTAGACAGTCCTGTAGGACAGAAATGAGACTTACCGACTGCTGGGAACAGTCTTAAATACTCAAATTGACAAATAATAAAATGTTTTTGTCCTGGCACTGAAAAGCCTAGATTTGTCAGCACACAGAATAATACTGGAAGAAGAACCTATTTGTATACTGTTATTTGCTTGGCAAGTGTACCTTGACAGAGGAGCTGTGCGCGATGTGCTGGAGGTAATGATGTCAGCAGGAAAGTATGCAAACGAACAGCCAGCAGAAACTTCAAACCACACTCATCCAGTGTCTCTCCACCTGATTTATGGTAGGACATTTGGTTAAACATCTTTAGCAATTATGCAGATAGTCAAAGAGAGGCAGGCCAGCAGTAAGCCAGGGGTGTCCATTTCCAAACAACTGGAATTCAGCACAGTTTCACGATTTCTCTGATCAAATCGTCCTTCTAAACCCGGCGACTAACTGCAGGGTTCAGAATCATTTGTTAGTGATCCTGAAGGATCAGAACAATATGAAATATAGTCTAAATCCAATAAAAGAAAAAAAATCAATACACTATGCTGTAAACATACATGCTGTGGTATTAATACCATAGACAAATAACTTGCAGCTAAGTGGAAAGTCAGGAGTATGGTAATGCACATAAGATCAAAAGCATATAAATAATACTGACACAAGTAGCGTTATTTCATATGGTAAGACTATTGCACATAATATGATTGCACAGAGTGTATCTGAGGAACTGTGCTGAACTGAAGCTCTTAAGAGTTGAAGCTGGACACCCCTGCAGTAAGTGAAAGATGTCACCTTGACTTTTGCCCTGACTTTCCCCGATGTCTGTGCTGGTGGAGGCGATGGTGTCAGCCAGGGCCATGAGGGACATCTGCTCCATTCGCGTCAGACCTGGTAGGCTGGAATGAAGCAGGTGGCTGGACAGAACCTGAGCATGCTCTGGGCCAAAGAAGGTGGGACTGTACTGGGACAGATCGATGACCTTGGTGTTGGAATCTCCCTCCTCACCATCTAAAGGATCCATGTCATCCAGGCTCATGCTGGTGGCCTGGAAAAGCTCGTCATAAGCGTCTGTCCGACTGGAGCCGTGGCCGCTGTCCCCACTGACGCTGGCAGGTTTGTCTTTGGGTTTGGGGGACGTCTCTTCATCTGCAGCAAGCAGAGCATACAGAGGTAACGGAGGGATGGAGTCGATCTCTGTGTAGTCCGGGTTCTCTGACTTGTTGAACATTCTAGGATCCCTGGCAGTGCTGCCGCTTGCACTGATGGTAAGAGATCGCAAACGTCGCTCCTGGTTGATGGCAGTGTCCTTCAGAGCCACTATCTCTCCAGCTATGCTCTTGACCAGATGAGACAAGATGGCTTTAGCCCGTCGTACCTTTCCCAGGTCCATCAGCTCTAGAAGCTGCACTGGGTGATATTGAGGGAGGGTGGGAAACAGGTGGTGTGCTGCCTCAAATAGGCCATAGTCCTCCATCTCCGCTGGAAGGTCATACATTGTTCTCTTACCGCTAAGCTTCTGAGCCAGGCTGGTCATAGACCTGGTAAGAGTCTTTCTAGGTGGCTGAAGACTTAACCCCTCTTGCTTCACTGCTGCAATAAGTGAGCTAACACTGCCAACACTGGTATCACATGTGGTCAGTGCTGATTTGGCTGGGGCTGGTGGTTGCCATTGGGAGTAGACATGCATCTCACAGTCCATGCCAACTACCAGGATACCGTCTCTGACCCAGGACAGAGAGACCGGGATGGGTAAGGAGCCTTCTACAGAGGACACCAAGTCCACTACCCGCAATAGAACGAGCCGAGATGAGCAACGCTCCCCGCTGCTGTCTGACAGGCCCAGCTCCGGTGGTTTTCCCAAGAGAGGCCCAAACATGTGCAGTTTGGATCCAAGTCCTATTGTCAATATGTGGGAACCATCCTCTCTAGAAACCCAGTCCAGATGAACCAGACTTTTACCACTCGTACCCAAACAGTCCCCGGTACCTACCAAACCATCCTGGAGGCCTGGCACAAACATTTGTTTATCAGAGCTATTGTTAGGCAGACTTCCCAAACTATCCAGCTTAAGAGTCTGTTCCAGCATCCATTGGGATCCTCCTGTGGAGTCACACTGGAAAATACCCACATGAATAAAGGGCTCTTTAGTAAGTCCCTGAGGTTTTGAGTCCCTGTAGGCTACAGCTACTCGGCTCGTGTGGCAGCAACTGACAGCCACAGGCCAGCCAGGAATGCTCACTGCACTGCTATTGGCTAGACCTTCTTCCACCAGCAGTGGCCATTCTTCCCAAAAGTATGTAGGAGGTGTATTATCAGCAGTATCACTGTCAGAGTCTGTGCTACAACTCCAGAACCTCACAGTCCCATCTGAGCAGGATGTGGCTAGAAGATACGGAGCTCGTCCAGCTGGCTGCAAGGATGATGAGCTCAAGTGGCCTGCAATGTGTGCCAGAGGGATTTAATCATGCCGGCTTGTAACAAGTAGATTTCACAGAAGAATCTTTAGCACATTCATAATAGAACAAATTGCTTTGCCAAATCAATACTGATAAGTACAGATAATCTGTAGGCTAAATTACAACACTAAAAATGAAGTAATATCCTTTATTGTGTTTAAAAAGGACCTGTCTAGAGTCAATTAGAAAAAATCAATACCTGCTGCTGGAGTTACATGAACGACTTCAACTCCCTCCGGAAGATTCAGCTCCTGACTAAAAACTCTCTCACTGTTCAGAGTGAGGCGACATGCACTTCGCAGGTTGGACCTGCTCAGTTTAGACCTCTGGGATAATGGAGAGTTGAAAGACTCAAAGTTAAAGTTCTTGATGGGTGGTGGAGCCGTTGTGTTTTCGTCGGCAGGGGTGGACGTCTCCTCTGGAACAGAGGAAATAAATAAAGGTCACAAAAATCTGAGCAAACAAGTAAGCAGGACATGATGTTAACACCACTGAAAATAGCTCCAAAACTGTTAGACAAAACACAAATACATTATAACTGGGCAAAACAGAAGGACAAAATCGTTTTTGTTGTACAATCAGATACGCACCAATACCAGTGGGAACTGTAGCCAACTGCAGATGCCACATATGCAAGAGCGATCTCCTGCTCTGGGTAAACTCGATCACCACCAGAAAGAAGCGTGCTGAGAAGAGCGCTGGGCTGGAGGCTAATTGAAGGACATGGGCACATTCAGTTTCACAGGGACAAAGTGAAAGCTGGCAAAGATCAGATGGAATTTCTGAGAGGCTCCCTACCATTCTCGGCAGGTGGGAGATCCTGTGAGCAATCTTCTTTTTTCTTGTTTCCCAAGATCAGGTCCTCCTCAAACACATGTAACAGCTGGATCTCCTTCCCCTGCTGTGGAGGTATTAAGAAGCAATGTAAAGTCGCAGTAGTGTGATAAGTGAGCTCAAGGGCACATATACTGTAATTCCTGCCAAATCATGCATTCAAACAAGAAACCATAACGTTATTTACAGTTTTAGTATATTTATTTACTTTACAGATGATGTTGATTTAACCCTCTGGGCCTCCTGTGGGACATTTTTGTCCACTTCACTCTCTTTTTTTTGATCATTTTAGCTGTGTTACCAAGGGTCTGGTTAACTTCAACTCAGTAAATACAACTTTTGGCCAGTTGAAACCCATGAAAACTACATTTTTTAATTCCTTGTTATTTACTATTAAATCATACAATATAAAATTGCTCGCTTGGCCAAAAATGGATAAATGACATCATCTGGTAGAAAACACTAAAACATTTTTCAAGTGTTGAGTTCAGAATGAAAGCATTTAAACCTTTTTTTAAAATTGTATGATTTAATAGTGTAAATAACAAGGAATTAAAAAATGTAGTTTTCATGTGTCCACGAAGACGAGGAGGGCCAGAGGGTTAAGTATAGCTTTACAGGTATGAAGAACAGTTGTGGACTACTAAACGTCACTCCGGATAAGAGCGTCTGCTAAATGCCGTAAACATAAACTTTACATGACTGGGACATAGTATACGAGCATATACGTACAAAGTCTGTAATGGCTTCAAGCTCAATGATGCAGCCTGGCCTTGCAGTAGACTGCTGACTTATGATGTTGAACACTTCTCCAACATATTTCTGAATGGGATAAAAAAAAAAAGGTGAAGTGTTAGTGAAAGGATTTTTGCCAACATATCAAAAAACTAATTACTAAAAGGCCACAAAATACATCTTACCGCTATTTCAGGATTGGAAAGTTCACTCAGCAGTTTTTTGGCCTCTATAACTGCCTGATACAATCTCAGGGAGTGGCCATCACTTGCAACGAAGCATGCACTTGGTGAATTACCATATACACCTTTGGGGCATACATAAATAAACATGCAAGCATGAGACAGTGAAATACAGTCTGATGAAAGCTGCAACATTTCAGAGAATTAAACCAACAAAACAAGGACATACAGTGTCAGTGATGTGAAGAGCCACTTTTACACAGCACCTGGTGCTGTGTTGCCTGTGGTCATCTCCACACCCAGGCTGGATTATCATTGCTCTGATCAAGTGAACATTTGATTTCACACTGACACAGCAGCTGCATTGTTTGTATCATTCATTTGCATAATTAAATAACGATCTGAATTTGCATGCATTTCCGTTTATTTAAATTGTTCAATTCAAAGTCAAGTAAACGTTGTCATCTCAGCTATACAAGACAGGCTCCAGATTTTACAGTGTCCAAAAAGAAACATAGAATACACATATATAAATAAAATCTAAATATAAACTCGTAACTAAAAGTAAAAAAGTGCAATTTGGTACAAGGTAATTTTTCGACATCCAAAAAACTGTTGGCTCAACAAAAAAGAGCTGCTCCTGACACTTGTGTCAATGTAACTGTGCGCTTTATACGTGCAAACGATCAGTAGCGGTTCAAAATGAAAAATGAAAACACAGAAACCCTGAGATAGCATCCAAGAACAAATATAAAATGGATGTTTTTGCATGTAGCTGTGCGCTGCATCATAAATTTTGTTACCAAACTGAAACAAGCAACATAAGAAAATTACAAGACTCAATTTAAACCTCCCCTCTCTTCTTCCCCCTTTCAATAATGCACACGAAAGGTACCGGAATACTAATAGCTCCCTTTCAGCTTGAGTGAGTGAGCGAGCGAGCGAGCTAGAGAGCAACTGATTGAATCACAATCAGGTCCGTGACAGATATTTGAAAAAGAGGAGATAAACTTACCAAGGCAGTTGCTGGGGATGAGAGTCGGTAGCCAGGCCACATTGGAGAAGGCCGAGGCATGGAGGGAGTTGATCCTTGCCAGCTCAGACACACCTCCTGAGAAGGACAGTGGACCAACTGGGTCAACCCTCCATAGAATCAGCTCACTGTAAATAGCATTGGGATCCTGAGACACTGTGCCTAGCGACGCCCTGCTCTTCCAGCTGGAGGAGGCAGGGCCAGGCGTGGACTGGGCCAGGATGTTTTCAGTCTCAGGGGTGCGCAGGGCGTTGTGGTGTGAGGTAGTGAGTAGGAGGGGCAGTAGAGAGTGACAGGCCAGGTCGTTGAGGTGAAAGCGATGGCCGCAGTAGCGGGACTTGTGTGAGACGCTGAGCACGGTGGAGAAGGCCGAGCCCTCGGCGAAGCTGACCGCCCACTGGTTGAGAGAGCCGTCAGCATGCTTGGAGATCATCAGCACGTTTGGGGTGAAAATGCTCAGACGGAGGCTGTTGGAGCACGGCTTGCTCTGGCCCAGGCCGATCAGGACTGAGGAGGAGCGGGGCATGCCAGGGGGCCGCTGGCGGCCGTGCTGAATGGCCAGGTCCACGTTTTTGTTGCAGGCGTACATCACTACACTGCGGCTGAGAGAGTTGGCATCACCAGTGGGGAAGGCAACAGGTATTCGGGACACGAAAGACACCTGTAATGGGAGCATAGGGAGAACATTCGCCTTTCATCAGAAAATGAATTATTGTTATAATCGTTATTCTACTACTTAAGACTGGCAAAGGCCAAATTGAACCACACTGACTTGAGCCTAGAAATTTTTTTTCGGAACATATGCTGTACACAATCGGACTATTACTCCAAATTAAGGACTTAAAAATATAATATAGTAAAATCAATATGTATTCATAATTTATGTATAGTGTATAGTTCTAAAGACTGTGCTGCTTCTACTTTCTTCTTTTGTATTGTCCACTTTGCTGCTGCAATAATGCAAATTTCCCACTCGTGGGACTAATAAAGAGTTGTCTTGTTTTATCTTAATCTAGAGAAGACCTGATGTTTAATTCACCCATAATAGTAGTGGGAAGAGTGATTCGTTTTACACGCCAGAATGAGACAACAGAGCTAAATTAGACAAATCACATGCTACTATATGGATCATTTTTACTGTCCGGCGGAAATCCTTAGCCACTGTTTACAAACCGATTCAAATTAAAACACAATCTTAATCCCCTTTTATATGAGTTTGTACATAATAAAATGAGAATCCTGATGCTCCTACCTGTGCCTGACGAAACATTCCAGGCTGGTATTCATCTAGCCAGTCAACGTGCCAAACCAGCAAAGAGCCATCTATGGGGTGGATGCTGAAGAGCATGTCTGCCCCCTTGTTCCAGTCAGCCAGTAACACTTCCACATGGTGCTCCAGAGCAGCATCTATGTTCAGCTCTCCTTTTCTACCTTCTGGGCTCTGAGCACTGCCCTCCTCGTCAAAATCTGTAGCATAAAAGAATAGTTTAGGAAGGAGCACTTCAGTTCAGTACAAATGAATTGGCTTACATGCTGTCATGTTCTTCAGAGGGTGCCTGATACAACGTATGTTGATGGATGATAATAAATGGAAAGTTCCCGGAGAACACCCAACCATCAGCCTCGGTGTAGGGTTGGGAACTGAAAGTAGGTTCCATATTAGAACAGATTTTTTCCCCCAAATTTCTGTTCTGCTTATCAGTTCCTAAACACTGTATATCTGCAAAGACATCCATGACCATCTGCCAGAACTTGCTTTAGGAGAATACATCCTGCATCAGCATACTAATATTTACATAATGTTTTAGCTTGCATTTTACTCCTATTCCTGCGGGGACATTCTGACTCTTCAGAATAGGAGATGTTTTGTTATCTAAACATTTGTCTTCCTTTTTGTCTTCATGGAATCAAAAGGATGAATCGATAAGAACAAAAGTCAATAAGTAAACTAGAACTAACACCCAGCCCTACCTTGGTGTGGGCAGTATGATACGATACCATTACCACGGTGAAATACAGCACAAAATACTCTGAAAATGGTGTGGGTATTGTCAAAAGTTTGGGCTTTTCTTTTTTTAATGGTATGCTGCATGTATTGTCATCCAAAGGCATCAAATGTGAACAATACAAACCATCATCAGCTTGGCTGGACTGTGTTTGGTTCTGTTGTTCCAAACTGCTCCTGATCTGCTGGAGAAACACCTCCATGGTGAGAGTCAGGTGCAGCTCTTTGTTGTTGAGCCAATGAACAGTAAAGGTTCCACCAGGCTCCTCTTCATCTGAACCGCTCAGTGATGATATGGAGGGCAGCAGGGGGATATCTGGAAATACAAAGCACGTTTGTGACTAGACAACTGCACTTAACACACAGCCATGGAAAAAAAATAGGAGACTTTCCCTTTTTTCTGTTCACTGTTTGTACAATTTGCATCTCTGTGTGTGTAAAATGCACAGGTTGCTATTCTTTTCTGAACTATTGCAGTGTGAGCTATGTAAAAAAAAAAAGAAACGCCTCGTGTGTTATTAGTGCAGTAGTGTTTGTGTGTGTGTGTGTGTGTGTTGCCGGTGCAGTAGTGTGTGTAGAGCAGCTTTTCTATGTGCTGTATTCCAGCAGCTTCACTCCTGATTCAGGTTGGAATGGATAAAACCGAGTCTCACGTACACACACTCTGCTCGTAACATCACTGTTTTAATTGCTGCAGGTGTAAAATAATGTAAGAGTGTAGTGTAGTTTAACATTTCCAAGGTATAATAATTTATTTATGTGTTTTATTTTTACATTTTCCCCAAAAAAGTAAAAATGCCCCCCCAAATTTTTCCCCCCAAAAAACATTACCCCCAATTTTTTTGTTTGGAATTTTGAATCAAGTGTGGTCAATAGTGTATAAAATAGTGTACAAAAGTGGCATGCACATTTTACAGAAACACACAAAATTACAAATTACAAAATCAATAACCAGGAAAAAAATGATGCAGTCCATGGCTGTTTTTGACTCTTAAATAATTAATGGTAGAAAGCAATTAATCAGAAAAGGTGGTGCTGCACCTCAGCATATTGTTTCATTATTCTCACAAGCACTGTTGACACCGAAAGTCTGTGGTCATGGCGGCAGAACCACATTTTAAACACGATTAACTTACTTCCTCCCACACTCTGACATAACACCTCCAGCTATAAACCTGAAGCCTACTCAGAAAAGGAAGCGTCTCTCTGAGACACACATTTCAACCTCTGCGCGCCACAGAAAGTCTGACTGTAAGCAGGAGGTCATTTTTCAAGACAAGAACATTATTCAATGCGCCGATCACAACACAGCCTTCTGCCCAGCTGTCCTTTCCAATGTCACATTTTATCTCCTCCCCCACACTTCCTTTTTAAGCATTTTTTAAATAAGTAAACTATAGTCACAGCAAATGAAACTTGAGGAGGAACAGACAGTGGGTGGTGAAGGCATCTAAAGCTGGGAGTGAGGTGAATGGTAGCTGACACTGCAATTACCTGTGGCTGGGTTGATGCTAGCAGCGATGTGGAAGTGGCACAGAGCGTTGGCGTGAGGAATGCTGGCCCTGTGGGTATAATGCTTGTTCTGCTGATGAGGTAGCAGTCCTGTGTGAGCCGGCTGGGCCGTGCACTTGACCGGCACTCTCCACGATTCCGTCAGGCTCAGCTGAGTGATGTAAACCAAACAGGTCAGCAATCTTTAATATACAAACACTCCAGTTGGCCTGTAGTTCATTCACCAGTGGATAAATATAATGAAAGCTTATGGAATATGCTTTATTACTTTATAAATCAATATACAGTAATTCCTCACTTTTCACAGGGGTTATGTTCCAAGAGCACCCAAATATAGTGGAAAACTGCGTTGTTGTGTTTTGGTAAAAAAAAAAGCCTAAAAATGCCTATTTTTATAGTGTAAACCCTTAATATGCCCCCAAACAAAAATCATGCTCCCAGAACAAAAATCATTTTAAACTCAGTTTAACCTGTTAACCCTCCTACAATTTTTCCCCGACTGCTGTACCCAACTTCAAAAGCTCACAGCTCCCTCAT
>JBBPCY010000018.1:9553784-9563979 GCA_037974405.1 Brachyalestes nurse
CCAGTCATGTCTTTATGGAGCTGCTTTGTGCACTGGGACACAGTCCTGCTGGAATAGAAAAGGTTCTTCCCCAAACTATGTCCAAAAATTTGGAAGCATGGTGTTGTCCAGAATGTCTTGGTCTGCTGAAGCATTAAGATTAAGCCCTTCACTGGAAGTAAGGGGCCTAGCCCAAAAGCAGGTATGTCCCACTGTTTTTGTTGTTGGAATGTATGCAACTCAGCTCAAAAAAGGCTTTACATTTTCTAATTACGTTACTTAGGTGTGTTTAAACAGGAAAAACAGAAAACTTCCAGTGAAGTAATAGGATTGGAGTGAAGGAAACACTACAGTTATCAAATTCAAATCTTGGATCTCACTGACTAAATGCTGTATTTTATGCCTACACTCAAATTACAAAACAAATAAAAAACAAGCTTTGTGGCCAAGGAATTAATCTTGTATGAGGCTCCACTGTGGTCTCAGTACAGGTTGTTCTTTCTTTTTCTTTCTTTCTTTGCTCTGTTCTTGTCCCCACCAGTATTCAAAACAAACAGAAGCCTATGATGTGGTATTTGTTCTCTTTGCCGACTTATTGCTTAATAATTTATTATAAAATGCCAGTCAGCTATCCCAAACCTTACTTGCATGAAAGTATTATTCAGCAACATAAAAAGTAGGTCAGAATTTCTCAGCCACAGTTAGCTGATTTTATTCTAGCCATCACTGGAACCAGACTTTAGGCCCTCCTTATAATTCTGCAAGAGTCTGCCTTTGTGGAGAACAATCACAATTTACATTTCATTTCATATTCAGGGACCCGATAGACGAACCCAGGAGCCTTGATTGAGTGAAGTTCCTGCCTCCACTCAGAAAATCAGTCTTTTGTAATTCTAGCTGTCTTCTTTTTGGATGCAAAGCACCCCACGGACCTGACTTGTCACTCATTTACTCGCTTACTTGTGTTTAGCAGGCTGACGATTCTCCACTAGGGGGCATTAGAACTCAAGTGGTGCTTTGCATCAATGATACTGTGTGCTCTTGTTCACTGCTCTGAATGCCACTGGCTTCAGTACATGAAGTAGAAATGGTCAGAAAGTAGATGAATATTTCACACATTTAATTACATGTAATCCAAACTTCAGTTTTACTGAAATCCCAGCCAGTCCTTTCTTATGCCGCTTTCCTGGTGTCTTTAAAGCTTTTAGCTTAGTTTCCATAGAGACATGCTGTCAAGACTCAAGGACACCTTTTCCAGATTAACCCGAATAGCACATTGTGCTGCAGGACATTTCACAACCACAAGGTTAATTGGTAGGGTGCAGTGGCATAGACAGTGAGAGAGTGACATTATTTGCAGCCTTATTTTTTGCACCAGCAGTACAAGTTGAAAAAAAAAAGACTAGCATTAACTGAGTCATGAATATGATCACCACCTGTAGTAGGTGTACAGCTTTATTGTATTGCATGACATTACAGAAGGTTATGTAATATACATTACATGACACTTTAACTGCTGGACAAAATCACACATCACAACACCAATTTTTAAATGAATTCCACAGATCACAGACGCCATGAACTTATTTGGTGTCCAAATGTTGCTGTTTTAATTTAGAACTAGAGCTATGAGGCTAACAAACGATAAACGATAAAAGTCAATAGTCACCCAAAGCCTTTTTGTAAATACTCCCTCAAAACATCTCTCAACCTGCTCCACCCACATCCAGCTCTTCATTAAGGTGGAGCAGACTTGTGGATATGGTTTAAGACACAGTACGACTTACTATGAACAATAAAATGGACAAAATGTCAAGATATACCGGAAAGGTATGAGACTGAAGTCATCAAATCACTTTTGCTCCAATGGTGCTTTTCATTAATGAAACTGTGTCCTTGGTTGTTGCTCTGGATGCTATTGGCTTCAGTACATGATGTAGAAATGTTCAGAAAGGTAGACAAAGGTTTTAAACATTTAAAGACATGCAACCCAAACTTCAGTTTTACTAGAATCCCAGTCAGGCCTTCATAATCAAATCACTTTTGCTCCAAGCATTGAGCCAGATGATCAAAATACCATCACAGGCACCAACCACAGCTACACCATTTGACTGATTTCATCTAAATGTAATGTCTTGGGATCACGTGTGCCTGAATCATCACATCCTGATTCTGCTCCAAGCCATTGGATCATTACATCATTAAATTAAAGCCACCACCTACCAAGAACTACATATTAAATCTTGTAAATAAAATTAGCATAACCGTGCAGCAGTTCTGGTGCTGGTTATGACCCTGAGGGAACCTTCAGTCAGTATCCTGCTTATTAAATATTGTATAGCGTCTGACATTGTGCACGTACCCGTAGTGGGGCTTTGACACAGGGGAAGTGCAGAAAGGGCATTTCAAGCTAAATTAAGAGGTGCTGAAATAAGTGGGACAGACAGCCTTCCTATGAATAATGAAGGGCCTGACATGCCATCAACATTAAGATGGTTTAAGGACATTTTCTCTGTGGCAGTTGGTGTAACAGTTGTCTGGTCTGAAGTAGGTCACTGAGCTATTAAAGATGTACTTTATGATCCAGAATAAATATTGCATTGCTTTTGCACCCTCATACACGCACGCAGACACACGCAGGAGTCTGACTTTTTAAGGGCTATTGGAGATGATATTTTTCGTCTGCTTCATACGATAAAGTCTGGGCGGTCTTCATGCATGTGTGGGCATCTGGCGCTTTTCACACACGAACATCAAGCGTGAGATATCTAGTTATGGCTAGTGTTTGTGATAATACGTTGGAAATCCTGAATATACTTCAATTCAAGCATCTACTGAAGCTTAGTGTGGGTTTTTATGACGACTGTTTTGGAGCAAGACCAAGAAGACCTGTACTTAACTAACACTTTTTTTTCTTTTTGAGAAAACTCCCTCAAGACATGTTAGAAATGGTCTAATCATGTTTGGGCAGTAATAGCGTTCGAGGGAGTAGCTTGTAATTTGGGGTTATCGCTCTAAATTGGTTCGGCCTAAATGGCTGGAAAGCATGTTCAGGATCTCCATTAGGTTGTTCTACAGTATTCCCAACTTCAGTGCATCACAATGTGTGATGTTTTGCACCGAAACAGTCTCAAAATCAGGATTTTGTAATGTGATGTCCACTCAAGTGCTAAGAAATGGTCGGATTTGGTCACCTGGTGCTGCACTTGAACTCATGGCTTTATGTTGTGAAGCATTGGTCCACACACCAACACAAGGGGGCAGTATTGAAACATCTGAGAAAGGCACAGGAGCCTGTCTACTGGTTCAGCCTGACAAATGACATTTTGCCATTTTGCTTACAAAACCGTATTCCCTTTTGCAGCTGAATGAGTTGTTGGAAAAACTGATTGTGTCATAGACTCATGGAAGTAAAAACAGTCAAGCTGAGGCCTTCTGGCACCACGACATGTACGAGGTTTCAATCCACATTGCAAACGGAGAGCAACAGAAACTATTTTTCATGCAGTTGCACTTGAAATCTGTTTTCATTCGACTCCCCTTGAAGTGCGCTCGCAATGTTATTGTATCCTGCCCCGATGACTTATTACGTTAATGTCTCTGGCAAGCCATAATTACAGGATCAGAGGTAGGAGGGCAGTGCCAGAAGGCTATTGAAGCTCCAGCGAGGCCCTCTCTGTGATGTTTGGTGGAGGGGGGAGAGGAAAAAAAAAAGTCCACCCGGCTGTAGCCACACAGTCTTTGTGAGAGATGCACTCTGTACCAAACCACAATGACACATAATGACACAGGAGTCGTATTCAGGGGAGGTAACTGGTGTTGAGCTACCAAAAAGAAAAACCCCAACAAAACATTATAGGGTAGGACACAGTGCAGCTGAGTTGAAGTCTCGTGCTAACACGCCATCTGCATCCTTTAATATGCAGCCCTTTTTTTACTTCACAGAGTGAGATGTCGTTACTGCGCCTCGCAGTGAGATCCTGGAACTGCACCAGGCTCGCAGTGGACTCCGACAGCAGTGTAATGTCTTTGCCTTTGTCTCTCGCGGACGTGGACGTGGATTCCTCTTTGTTTCCCTTCCTCTAACTCTTCTAACTCTTCTGCCTGCTTCCTCCCTGAGTGGTTTATCAGGCCTGACGTTCGGCTTCTTTTGAACTGTTTTTTTAAAGGATCCTGTAATGGAAAACTGACTTTTTTTTTAATGAAAGAGTTTGAGGTACAGTGTAGACCGTGTTAACATACTAAATCTATTGTAGAGGTGTGATAAGAACTGACACATCAATGCCAAGCCAATACCAAAACTGCAAAAACTGAAGCAATAGTAGTTTTGAATACAAATAGACAGCTTTGATCTTTTTGACCTGAGGCAAATGTTGACTTGCCCTATCTCCCAACTGCCCATATTTCAAGAGTGTAAGTCCCAAAAATGTGTTTTTTCTCAAAAATGTGCTTTTTCTCATGCATCTACTGTAAACTTTTAATTTTCATCAGGGGTCAAAGGACTGGTGTAAGTGGAACTTACACTATTATCTATGGATTGGACCCGGAAATGAGAGTGTTTCTAACTGGCCAGCATTATATGATCGAGTTTAATCAGTGAGATAACTCTGAAAAACCTTCAGCCACGCACTGGTTGTATTACTCACGATTGAACGAAAATGAAATCATAGTCATCTGTCATCTCCCATTCAAATCAAAATCAAGCACAGATATCTCTCGCTTCTCACCAGTGACATTTTTACTTGATGTGGAAGATGTATTGATGTATTGATGTATTGATGTGGACGAGACTCAGAGAGGAGGTTGTGTTTGATTGCTTGTAGTCGGTGCTGGGTTTTTGGGATGGTAATCTGTCAGCAGCGCTGTTTAATGCAGGAATTCAGTCGCTCCAAAACACACTGCCTGCTTTTGGGTGTCCCAGGCAAGTCCCCATGATGAAGAATTGCCTATACTGCCTATACTGCTTATCCCAGGATCCACTACTGTCTCTGGTCGTGATAAACAAGATCCACCATCCGCTTTTAAATAACAAAATTCTGTGCTCTTTGACTGAAGTGTGCTAAAGATCACCTACTTCTAAAATGTTCAATTGCATCACCACGAACAAGTGGGTGGGGAAAAATAATATTAATCAATACTGTCATGTTTCATCAGCTTTGAAAGACAACGGTCAGAGAGCACAGAGACCCTCCTTGATATTGTTATGTCACCCTTGGACAGAGGGAAGATGCCTTGTGGTTTCTGATTGATTTCATCACGTTCAGCTTTAATGAGTCAGTTTAATTCCAGTTTGATTAATTATTGGCAACCAGTGTCCTAAACATGCACCACCAGATATCAGATTTCAGATAAAAGCTTGGACTTTGAAGGCTTCTGTTTATTTGGTTGTTTGTGTGTTTGTTTGTAAAGGAGAGTGCGTTGAATGGGCTCGCCATTTTTATTATGGTATCAAGAATTTTCCTCATACTGGCATCTACAAGGTCAGTGCATCCACACTGGGCTGATACAAATGAAGCCCAAAGGAGAATAAAACTGATCAATAAAAACAGTTTACACAAAATAAACTTACTAAAAAGATTTGAGTGTTTAGTTTACAGCATGTTTCATGAAATCCAGTGTCCTTGACTGGAGAGGATTGTTGGTCATTAAAGACAATTCCTGCCATTATATGTTTTTATATGTTTTTTTGTACTTTAGCTCTTTGTAAATGTGTGTGTTAGTTCAGTAACGCTGTACAGCATCAGGGTGCTCATGCTCAAAGCTTTCTGCTTCTCTTGCGTGGTTTAAAAGTGGTGTCGAGTCTGTAGTCAGGGTAGAGGGAAGGTAATTCTGGTAAAGATTACTGATTCCTTCTCAAATGCAATCTGATGTAATTTGATCACTTGTAACATGTAGATTACTCATCTTTTAAAGTCATCTGATTAAATAGATTCAAGATCAAATCAAATTGAAGAGGTCTTCGACAAAGCAAACAGGGAAACTGGATTGTTTTAAGACACTAATCGACAGATTATAGGCCAATTATAATCATTTCCCAAAACAATACACACCAGATGAGGCGCTGTTATTTATTTATTTATTGGTTTTATTTCACAGTGTTGTTCGTGCTGCGAAAAAAACGAGTGACAACAATTGCTGGAGTGTCTTCAAGTCACAAAGATATCTTTTTTTAATCTCCTCGCAAAAAAGGCATTCTGTCAGGTAGGCTACTTTCCAAAAGTTCCCTTTTTTAGATCCTCGTTACATAACAGTGCTACATGCGTGCTGTTGCCTGTAGTGGAAAAGTCATTGGGGGCTGCATCCCCTCTTAACACACCACTCGAGCAGTGATGATAAAGTGCTTGTCTAACATCCCTGAGAGAAACGAACGTTTTCACTGTTTATCTGATGCTGCTTTAACTGCTGGAATGTATTCAGTTTGGATTTCATCATGTTTATGAAGCTAAGAGGTAAAAATCATGAACAATAAATACATATTAATGCCCTTTTATCCTCCAGTTCTTTTTAAGTGAAAAGGGTGTTGTATTAAAAGATGTTTGAGGAATCATTAAATATTTTGTGCTGCCTTACATTTGAAAGCAGTGGCTAAAGTTATTTTTTCCAGATGTTTTAACTGTAACAGTTTCCTTTGTGCTGCGGTGGGTGAGCACCAGCCTTGTGTCCGTTGGCCCCAGGAAAACGCGACCGGTTACAGAAAACGAATGATTGAGTGAGTTTCTTCTGTCCATTTAAATCTGGATGACTTTGCGAACATCGACCCAGTTTTTTTTGTGAAAGTTCTGTCATTTATGTTGTAATGCTCAGAACAAAACCTTGCATCTCCAAAAAAAATTACTTTACAGTTTAGTCATATTTAATTTCCTTTGCTATCCAGGACTACCTCAGTTACTCTCTACTTCCAGCACTGGAAGGGTAAAGGCATCTTTTCAAACTTCTGCTAACACAACATCCTTGTACAGCTCAACACGCTTGGAGGAGAACACTAACTAACAGTCTTGTTACGTCAGCTAACAGATGCCTGATTTTGCCAGCATCCTGCTGAGTGATGGGGAGGGGGAGGGCACACAGGGAGCCCACAGGGAGCCCACGGGGAGTGAGGTCTGTTGTGGTCTTTTGTATATAGTACAGTGTATTTAGTACATATTTTTTTAGTATAGAGTATTTTCAGAGTAGTTTCTAGAAAGTTTTATTTTGACCTTGTGTTATATTTTGTATTGTTCTTTTCCTCCAGCAATCAAGAAAGTTGGATGGTTTGAACTTCTGATCTCCTGAAAGCAGCGATTAGTTGTGCCACTCTGGACCACCATACAAATGTTTTTTAACATATTATACTGTGTACTGTGTACATCCAGTTCTTCATATAACAAAAGCAGCATAACTGAGAAGTAAAGTTTGAAACATGGCTACGCTTAAGTGAATACAACTGTTTTGGTTTGCATAACTAAACAAATATTGTAAATGAACTGGGGGGATGGGAGTACAGTAGGGTCTCTTCAAAATCAAGATTTACATCAATTTACATCCATGTCACTGGATGAAGACTTCTAGTAAAATTTGAATCCAATCTTTCAGAATTTGTCTTCCCAAAACTAAAATACCATAACGCACCATATTAAGAACTGCAAGAACTGTTTGAACTCACTTTCTCTTTGTATACTGTTGGGAGTTTCCTCTTTCTGTTACTTGTTTTTTGTGCTTCTGGCCCTGCACTGACCAGTTCCAGAAGCAGATATCAGACTCGCTTCACTGAACATCACTCGATATTAAGGAGATGAGAATGAAGTGGACTTGACGAGTAAATTAATGATTCGTTGATTTGGATGATCGACGTATTGAAACACAGTTTGAAAGAGTCGCTTCCCATCACTTACCTGGCAACGACAATCTGCTGCCAGGAGCCCGAATCTGCATAAACGTTTAGCCAGCGTGGAGCATCCTGGAGCTGTGGGAACAATGGAGCTGAGCGGGAAAGGGAGTGGCTATATCAGGATATCCCATTGCATTAGCTGCGCCCTTTTCCTGAAGAGCTTCCCAGGAGCATCCAGGAAGAAGGTGAGGAGGTCAGGCCGCCTCCTCCCTCCCACCATTATCCTGCCATCACCTGTGCCAGAGTGTGTGGGACATGACGGCCTGGAGCTCCGACAAGCTCCAGCTCCCACCATAAATGCAGAGAGAGCCTCATATAATGAGCACAGCCCTGGAACTTCAGGGTCCGTGCCCTGCTTGTTAATTAGCTGGATCTGTGCTACACCAGGACCCGGGCTGGGAACCACTGGCCTCGACAAATGAAATAAAAAGCAATAAAAACCTTATTTCCACTCATGTCACTCATGACCCTGTGCGCTAAGGTGTGGAACTATTACTGGGCCTTTTTTCCATATTAGCATTGCATCTGTTTATCACTTTCTACCTATGGTGTACTTTGTCAGAGTGTTAAAAAATATAAATATGAACTAGAACAGAAGTATAAAAATAGCAAAAACTGCCTACAAAATTGCCCTTTGTTCTGCAAGAAATGATGAACCTCATAAGTAATAGAAGGGAGCAATTCCAAAGCAGTCCAGATGCTGTCACCATTGTGAAATTATGAAATTAAACAGAAAATAGGAATTAGTTACTAAATGGTTGTGGCTAAAATGTAACAGAGGGAAAGACAGATTACCTTTCTCACCAATATCACTTTCACTCTTCCGATACAATATTTGACTCTCAAATATCAATGCCGATACTGACCCTCTCTAACGTAACTGCTCTATAGGCGCCTATAAATCCTGATATTTATGTTCATTCCACTTCTTAAATATTTAATGGGCTAACCCAAGGCTCGTTGACCCCAAGAGACCGACATATGTTCTTTCCATTTATCTCTTTAATGTTCGCTCCCTCGATAATAACCTGGACTAACACAGCGGGAAAACTGTCCAACTTAACCATTCAGCAACATGTGACACTATCTGTATGTTGCATATCTGTACATAACCCTCTGTACTGGTGTTATACATTTTACAAAGAGCATTTTTACTCCTGCTATGTCTTAAACAGGACATAGCAATATGCTGTTTGAGTTTCATTAATTAAATGGCACATCAGAATTCTATATTGCCGAAATCAATTGTGTTTTTAAGTGCTAGTATCGGTGTGAATACAATTATGGTATCAGTTCAACACTGCTCACAAATACAGAAAGTAAAGGTTATATCACTTGAAAATACTCAAGAAAGTACAAAGCTATCAAAACTGCACACCAGAAAATTAATCCAGTTAAAACTCACCTTTTTTAACAATAAATGACATAATTATTGCGTTGCCTGTTGGGTAGTGTGTGTGTGTGTGTGTGTGTGTGTGTGTGTGTGTGTGTGTGTGCTCGCACTGCAGAATACACCACAGTTATTCCTCTGGACACGGACATCATCCCTCCATATATTCTGTATGTAAATGAGACGATGAAAGAGAGAAGATGAAGGGTTCACACTGGCTGCTTTTATGTGGATCCATTCTTTTTAATGGAAGAGATGCATTTTGTGATGCTTGACTTTTATGTGCCCTGTGCTTTGTGCGGACACTCCAGGGGCCGAGTTTAAACAAGTTACACTTGAGTCAGTCAGGCCGCCTTCGTCATCAGCGCTTCATCTGCACTGGCCAATCAGATCAATGGAACAGCGAAAGAATAGCCCCCCAGTGGGTCCTGCATACGGTCATTTGCAAACGTCTGGACTCCACTTGTAAAATTTCCATCTTCTGCATGGAAAAAATGTACCATGACAATTTGTTTTCAGGCTGAATTTTGTAATATGTACACATGTTGAATTCAATGAATAATTATGCAAAGTGTGTCCTCTGTAAAGGATCTTCATTCATTTTCCAATTTTTCTGTTACCTGTTTTGAAGGTTCTGTTCCTTTTAATAATTTCTTCACCTCTGTTTTGTATGTGTGATCAACTCTCAGTAACGCTGAACACTGAGGTCTCAACTCTACCTACTTCAATCTGTATGTGCAGCTCTGGAAAAAAATAAGAGAGCACTGCAAAAATCTTCAGTTTCTCAGGTTTTATTTTTTACTGGTGCAAGTATTGAACTGAAAAGCTTTGACTTAGTTTTTAAAAACTGCTGACAATGTTTCTCCTCATTTCCAAATAAAAATATTATTCTTTAAAGCATCATTTTAAAGGAAATGACAAAACATCAAAATAAGAGAAATGATGCAGCGTTTACAGAA
>JBBPCY010000018.1:9573574-9591804 GCA_037974405.1 Brachyalestes nurse
TTTAGTGGTTCAAATGTTTTATGGGAGGCATTAAAATGCTCTGTTTAAGTAAATTCTTAAAAAAAAACATGTTGGAATGGAAATAGACTGCATAGACTAGTCCACGTCTGGAGTCTATGTTACCAGCAAATCCAAAGCAGAAAAACATTAACACTATAAAGGCTAAGTTTTACTTACGTATCGCATGTGATATCGCCATTGCAACACTCGTGCAGCCCTACTATATATCTATTTCTCCCTCTCTCTCTCTCTCTCTACATTTTATATATATATATATATATATATATATACACATATATACATGCATATGTATATGTATTTTCCTCAACATAGCAACCTCACACTGATATTGATTCATTTCCACTCTTGGAATCAATTTAGTGGGGTGAAAAAAATAGAAGCAGGTTCCTGGTCATGACCCGCAGGGATGATGCATCCCACCTATCAGCTTGCCAGATGGCTTGCAAGCATCCCCACCTACCAATACAGTTCTATCGCAAGTACGGAAAGGGCAGCTTGGGTGCTCATGATCTGGTGACGCTCTGTGAGCCGTATGCGTAAAGTCTGCGTGGTTCGGGCGGAAAACCATTGGGGTAGTTAAACAGAATATTTTATTGCACGTGTTTATTGGCAAGGGAGTGGAATTCATTTCTCAAACAAATTATTTTTCCCCCCAAGGATGGAGCATGCCTTATTAAAAAGAAAAAAACAAACACAGTAGAACAAAAAACAAAGAAGTGAATGAGTGATGATCAAAATAGACAAATGAGATCTTCAGACAGAAGCACTGTGATCCATTTGCTGAGCTCTTTTCCTCATTTTCAGCCTTGAATCCACCAGTAATACTGCTAGATCCCACTTTTCCATCCAAATCTCAGCAATCTGAAAACACTGACAGGTTTCCTATTGATACAGTATTGTTCGTTATCGGGTGAGGTGGGAAAAATGATGTTGTTATTTTTGCATGGAGCAATGCTCCGTGAGGCATTTGATCTTCCCTTCCCAACAATGGCAGTGAGGCTTCCATTGTGTGTGACTGATGTGGATTTGTCACACTAGTGGGCTTGAATCGCTCCTTGCAGTGGTGTATTTATATTTTCCCCTGTCAAGGACAGGCAGATTTGCTCAGCCTGAATAATTGATGCACGCTTATGAATTACACACAGTTACGATAAGTGAGCCGGTGTAAATCACGGCTTCAGATTCACTGTCGATATGTCGCACGGATTTTGGGGCTTCATGTCATTTCCATGATCATGTATTATTCATGAGCACGCTGGCAGGGTGGTAGAAGAAGTGAGGTGCCTGATAATTGGAGCACTTTCAGGTGCCACGGCTTATAGACTGTGTCTAGAAATAAAACAATGTTTGCTGAAATTCTTTGTTTTATAATGATCAGAATATAAAATGAATGTTTGCCTGATTACATTTGTCGTGAACAGTCAACAGAAATAGCCATTTGTCTTCCATCGGTATACAGATGGATAAAACTAGTGTCGGCTTGCTATCTTGTCATTATTGTCGCGCCAGCCCACTCGCTCTGAATCCTGGCTGTGGATTAAAAGAACAGTCTTCTGGCATGGGTGATATGTGTGTGGATCGTCTGCCTCATTAATGGTTTCATTGTGATGTTAATGATAAGATTTCTTTTGAAATTCCGCTGACCCAAATAAAGCAAAGTACATTTCTGTGGAAGAGAGGTGTGCGGAATGCCATTTGTGATCATGATTTGGAGATGGCAGTCGTCTGTGTGTTTTTCCTCAATCATTAAGGCCAAACAGGTATTTTCATGGTTGCCTCAGGGGCTGTATGTCAGTATTAGGCTGATCTTGGCTGTGGCTTAGCTTAGCTCCTGTTCATTATAGTGGCAGCTCTGAAGGGGAGACCGCTCTCTATGTAAAACTGAAACTACCTTTACATATGCATTGTGTTAGCAATCAGTTGAAAACAGTGCAGAATGTAAGGCTTGTTCTCAGCTTGCTTTGTTGATTTATTGTCACTCCATTTACCAGCTTCCTCGGCAAGGTGTCACTTGGTAAGCAAATATCCTGATATTAGATCGCACCGTGTTGAGGTAAAACACGGCCACGGTCAACTGATAGCATGAGGCCCATGTTTTCCCCTGGCTGCTTCCATAGGCTCCCCTTAGTGTTGTGTAGGGTTGGCCCTTAAGATTTGAAAACCTGGGTATTCATTTGTTAAATTGGTCTTTGATTCTATACTGAGTACTCAAAGGCATCTTTTTTCAAACCACAAAATTACAATCTCAAACTAAATACATTTGTTCAGGAAATACATTTGAAAAAAATCTATAAGTGTATAATAAATAAACAAACAAATAAATAAATCATAGCTCTTTAGTTTAGGCATCCATGGCGCTTTGCATTGGAGCACCAACAAAGCACAGTTTTTCGTGCGAGCGCTGAAGCTGAAAGGGCAGAGGTGTGGCAAAAAGCTTTATACGGACAAGAAATTAAAACTGCAGCTTCTATAGCGACGTAGTGCATGAGCAGCAGTGCTTCAGCAATCTTATAAGACATTTTCCATGTACTATATTTTAAATTGCTGTAATGAAATAATTGAAATTAAAGGTAACTAAAAATCCTTATTTTTTAAGGAAGATTAAAAAAAAAAAGTATTCAGTTACTTCTTTAGAAATACCACTGAATATTCAAAGCCTGTAACATGCTGGTCAGGCCAGCATTTGGACACTTAAGCCTAAGAGTGTAATATGGACACAATGCAATATTTGCAAAACTGGGAACACATTCGTGAATCCTTGATGTGAGATGATTAAAGATTGTCCTCTACTTTTTTACCAGAATGGTTTTACATTTGTTAAATCACATGCATCTTTTGATCTTAAAAACATCCACCGAACCTCAGCTGGAGTGTCAGGTTGGCCTGGGTTCTCGCAACATAGCTATGGCTGTCTTCTGTGATATAGATATTGCAAAGGACAGTATTGCGGTACCAGTTAGTGACTGATGTATTGTGCAACCCTGCTGGGAGAGACTTTTAGTTTTGGCCTTCTGTGGGTGTGTGTTGCATGTGCAGCGCGTTCCTCTGCCTGAGTTGGTTTTGCGCATGCCGTGGTGGTGCGAAGCATCGAGTCGCCAAGGAGGGAGAGTACATCTGTCCCATCCCCAGGCCCAGCGCGATTGGCACGGCCTCTCTCATCTATTAATCATGGAGAGTGCTTTCTTATTCCGTTGCCATAGTTTCAGGGCCTGAGACAGTGTCGGGGCGCCTGGAGGAAGGGGGCTGGTGGGGAGATTGCTGGGGCCAGCGATTCCAAACAGCCTCTCCAGCAGAGAGTGTGCATAAAGGGGCCACCGTGGCCTCTGCTGGCACACAGAGAGCCTTATCGTACGTGCAGGAGATGGCCACTCTGAAATATACAGGATATCACAGTGCCAAGGCGGAGAGAGTGCTCTCCGTTGCACCAAGGTCCTTTGGATGGAGGACCACCCAAAGGTGTTGATATGTGTGAATGACACCAGGGCTGCGTCTCAAATGAAGTCTGTAGTGTTCTAGCCACTTTTACTTCAAGTGTACTGTTAATTATACCGGGTTGATGTTGTAGAACCACACAAAATGGTATCATGTTCATTGACTGGAAGAGGAAGTGTAGACTAAGAGTCAAGATTAAGAGTCAAAAGTTTAGGCCAAGCTTTTTTGATTGTTAAGTTGGTGAATGCATGGAGGCTGTTGAGGAGTTACTGCATAGCCTTTGTTTATGTCCATTTATGTCCATGTAGTATTTGACTTGAGACTTTCCTATCAAAATTCAAGTTGGACATAGCAATTATTTACCCTGGTTGCAGTTATTTACACTGACTTCAACTGTCATGCACAGTTATTAGCTGTCATAATCCTATTTTCACAAAATAATTAATTTTCACAAATGTGTGCATTTTTACTTGGTTAGGTCGGGCAAATACATGTAAATATAAGAAAACACATTTATACAAACCAGGCCTATGACTATTCATTATAGCAGTGAACAATCATCTAATATATTTGACAGCTTTCATACAATGGCAACCCTGGTAACAGCAACCACTTGAGTTTCTGACTGGTGCTATAACAGTTTTAGAGGGTAGTTTTCAGTTTATTTGAGTTTGAGCTGTCAGTTGAGAGCTACATAGCATTGACATTAAGGAAACAAGATAGCTAATTCGCCAGTTTAGTCACTTTGTTCGTTTTCTTTAGCTGTTAATTGTAGCAGTCAGTCAGCTTAAACGATCGTGACAGGCCTACAAGTCTACAGTGTAAAGAGTCTATGTCTATGGTGAATAATGCCAGGAACTGATACAAAGGGCATATCTCTGCTCTAGAAAGGAGCTAAGATGCTGACAAAAGTGTACTTCTGCATGTTGGCAGCTCGGTTCAGATGTCTGTTATGCGGAGAAGATTCATCTCAGGAGTTCCGCCTGACTCTGAACGCACAAGTCGTTAGTATGATTGACTCCCTGTTTGGGAGGTACTGGAGAAAAGGTAACGGCTTATTCTTTCGTGGAGAGAATGAAACTGCCCCATTGACTCCGCAGCAGATAGGCTTTTCAGTATCACTGATGGGGTGATGAGTCTTATATTGCCTGTTCGGTGGCACAGCGTGCATCACTGGTTGGCAGGGATTTTGTAAGACGTGCTGAAGCGAGCCTACTCATCGGATGTGAGTCCCTGAAGTGTAAATGATGCTATGCAGCGCAAGGTCTGGAGCTGAGAATGTGCCTCATCTTACAGCAACATTTTCCCAGCGGATAGGCTTGTCTTAGATGGTTTTCCCACTGCAAGGCGAAATGGAATTGCAGTGCAGCCCCATTGGACGCTTGTTATACACTATGTTGGTTAGCATTCCACGATTTACCTTGATTTTTTTGTATAAAAATAGACCAAATTGTTAGTTACACCCTTGTTCAAAATCTCTGGTTGTCCTTGTCTTGTTTTAATGGCCGTGCAGCCGCTGTAACTCTTCATCACATTGCTTTTCTAGGGGGTATTTTTAGGACACTGAACAAGCACAGACCGAAGCACTGTAATCATGAGACTTTCTCCTGTGTCTTTCATGTGGTTTCAGTTCTGAATAAAGAACCTTGTCATTGTCAGTGCCGCTGGGCTACAGTCCAGCTTTATGTGATTCGCACTCCCTTTTGCTCATATCTATGACCTTTTCTGGACCGGGCCCCCCATTAGAGTTACAAAATACGGGTGGTGGTGTTTTTTTGGTTGCTTTTTTTGTGTTTTCCTGCAGGGCCTTCGGAGGCTTCTGTGTGGCTTTGAAGATACGGTTGTGGGTGCCGTTACATCACCCACTGCCTTCTGCAGGTGGGGTTGAAGGAGAACGATGTGGCTCTTGGAGGCTTGTCAGATATTGTGTGGGATTGCGTCATGTTATGAAGGATCTGCTGTAACGGTTTGAGAAGACTGGATTATCTTCAACTATGTTTAATTTCCGCCTTTTGCATATCGTTCCCCTCAAGTGTTGACAAATTTACCTAAGGCAACTCGGAGCTATCAGTCTTAAAACGAAAGGGGTTACTGCGAGCAGATCACACTCCTAATGCACTGTGGAATTCCTCGATAAGGTTCTCTTTGTGTTAGTGTTCGCCTCCGAACTTTGGCTTTGTCCAGAATATTCCTCTTAAATCTGTGAAGTTGTTCCAGCTGTTTTCGCGCAGCCGGCTGACGGAGCGCATGCTGATGGCTGCCCTTGGGGGAGGTTTTAACTTTCCGAACATCGTCGGTGGAAGTTTAACAATAATGGCCCTTTGTGTACATTTATTACATGTCTAATGAACAAATTGCAGCCATGTGGTGTCGCGTGCCTGGTAACATAAGCGCAACCACAAGGCCCCCAGTGTTCAGGCCCTGCCTGTCCGTCAGCCCGGAGTATAGAAACGAGACAGGAGCACTTATCATCGCTCTCAAAGGACCTGCTCAACAGCCTGACATTGTTTCCTTCCTGCGCCGCAAGAGGAACCACACGTGAGGAACCGGCGGCAGATCTATAACAAGCAGGGCTCTGTTGGGCATATTCATGCCATAATCAAGTTTCCTCTGCGTTTCTTTTTTTCTTTCCTTCAATAATCCAGCGGATCTGTCTTACACAGATCTCCTTAACCTCAGTGTGTAAGAGGAAACACTTTTTCTATGAAGCCCAATGTTTTTTATTATTATCCCGTTTTTACTATCTTTTAATGAAGTTTGCATAATTATTTTATATGTTGTTACATAATAATTGTACAGCTGTATACAGAGCTGTTACATTGAAATAGTAATGAACATTTTTAAAAATCCATTACATTTTCCTTCTCAGTGAAGCAGCAGGCTACATATACCCTAATGCTATAGATATTTTAAAATACATTTTCTTTACTTTTCGGGTGATCCTTCATGAATATTGGGGAGCGCATTTATACAGTTAAATTGTTGTGAGACAGAAATTTGCTTTAATGTAGTTCATGCTGAAGGCTGATAAGCCCTGTTCAAGGCCACACTAATGATTTTTTCCTTCATTTATTTAAGACATGTTACTGTATCTTATAATAAACATATTTTTGGGTCTTTAAAAGGCAATTTGGAGTTTGTCACTGTTCATTTAAGCCTCAATTAATCATCAGAAATTATCGTCAGATTAATAGTGACAGCCCTAGTTATGTATTAGTGCCACAAAGTTTTTTTTTAGAGAAGTTTTTATGTAAACAAGCATGTATGGCCGACAATAACTCGTCATCAAATTCGAATCCTAATGAAACATCTCCTCTTTTACTTACAAACTGGGATATCAGATTTTAATGCAATCTTCCTGCAGCTCCTTTCCATGAGCTATGAGCGAGAAATAATTACACAGAGTATAAGAAGAAAGCATCGTGGCGTAAACCCAGTGGTTTAATTAAATCTGTTTGGCTCAATGTATGGGCACAGTTTATCTGCACGACTGAATTAGACGTTGAGCCATGGCATTTGGATAGCTGGTGTCTTGTTTGTTTGCGTAAATGAAAGTGCTATTTTGGGGTTAGAGATTCTGGTTGCCTGACTTCCATTCATAATGCTCTGCTATCGTGCTGAGCAGGCAGTTCAGAACGCTTCCATCTGTTTTGGTGACGCTGCAATGGGTGATCAGCAAATATGTCCCCTCCTTACGTTTCTCCAGACTTGCTGGGGCAGCATGCTAGATTATGGGAGCTGCTGCAAGGTAACTGGATGGAGAGGAATGGAACGTTACCCAGATGCACGGCTCCTGTGCAACAATTGACCTACATATGAGAATGCAGGAGATCCAGCCGTATTGTTGCTGGAATATTTCCTCCCCACCTGACTTTGATCTTCTTCCCTCAGGGCTCTGTGGATTTATGCTCCTCTCCGCAGCCCTCTGTTGAGGTGCGCTCATCCAAGGCCAGCTGCATGTTCAAATGAGAGGCAGCGTATCTAAAACAAACATCGTTTCATGCGTTCGGGCCGATAAGGCGGCGGCGCCACTGTGCGGTTTGTCATCTCTTTGTTTGCCAGCTACAGTTTTGGCTAAGGCCTTCCTCGTTTTTGTCATGTTTTAAAAAAAGAAATGCTTCTTTTGTGCATGCTGGGCTGTTTCTTCTCATCTGGTGGGCAAAATGAAGTGTGAGGAATATGCAAAGGCTCGTGGGTTTGGATGAGGTTAGAGCAATCTCAGGCATCGTGGTAAACACTTTTGATTGGCACGACACTTGGCTTTATTTTAAAATTCGTCAGCTTTCCATACGTCATATTTTCATTACAATGCCCCATTTATCTTTCAGCTAGTTTGAAACAGCCGACGAATTGTTGAGTCAAATCCACCGAAAACACGGGCGAAAACACAAGCTGTATTATAGGCCTTCATTCAAATCAGAGGGAAGATCCACAGCACCCTATTACAGCGAATTGATGTGACAACCTGAGAGATTATATTGCTGCTTTGACAGGGGTGTTGGAGTGAAATTATGCGTGAAGCTCCAATTTTTTATTGCCAGCGTCTGTTCTGCCAGGTTTCACCGACAGTTATAGCTATGTCTTTACCTTCGTAACTGCTGTGTCCGTTCATGGGTGTGTGATATTTCCACAAGAATTTATAATACACCACCCTGTCAGAAGGTTATTACCCTCCGAAGGTTCTCAGCCCTTCCTGCGTTCGCACGTTGAAGCCGAAGCGAAGGAGACACCGCGGTTTGGAGGTATCGATTTTATGCAGCTGACTATGAAGACCTTTTTATAGCCATTAGTGGTGGTTATTTATTCGCACGGATGCATTGTATTACGTTTTGGAGGTTATCGAGTGGTAACTGAGATCCTAATCAATGAAACCATTGATAATATGTTTGTCCTATATTCACAAACAACTTTTTTTCCCCAGTCCCCCAGGAGCCAAAATCTTCACTAGGGCATAGTTAGACCATTTTGATTTGCTCGAATAGCTCATTTCTCATTTCACTTTAGCATTGTTCTCTCCAAAAGTTGCTTCATCCTTTTCCAATATCTCAGTAGGACTGATGTAAATGAGAGAACCTCAAACCAAATATCTAGTAGCCCAGTTTTTTGGGGGAAAATAAAATAAAGAAAATAAAGACCCATCAGGACTTCTCTGCACTATTTTGGGTCACTAGATCTCGCGGAAAAGCCTAAACGTATTTTGGGAGACCATAACTGTGGTGACACACGGAATGCTTGTCCATTAGAGTTGACTTTGGCTTCGTTTCTTTACACGGCGATGACACAAACCTTTTGGGATGTTGGGATGGTGGTAGAAACTCAAGCCACACAATGGCTGGACAGCTGCCTGGCTTTACGTACATGCCTTGTGGGGTGTGGCATCAGCTGCAGGTTTGGTATCTTAATGGGTCTTTCAACAGATCGTATGACACTTGGACATGTGCAGTGGGTCCAGTGTCCCCTCAGATCTGCGGGTGTCCAATTCAGGGATATCAGTCGGATCCGGTTTCTTGGGTTTTTCTGGTCAGGTGTCGTCAAGGCTTCACGTGTACTGGGCAGAGAGTTCTTCACAGGTGTCACATTAAACAGTTCTCAGGATGAGAGATATCGACATCGATTCGTACTGGTATCGGACCAAAGTCACCAAAGGCAGGATATCAGAAAATAAAAAGAGTGAATCTGATTGCTGTCCTGTAAGAAATCTAGCCTGGAAATAGCCCATGCTTATGTTGTAAGCTGTCTGTTTCTTATTATGGAGTAATAGCGTGTTTGAGAAGTTTGATGATAATGGTATTGTACTAGATCTTAAGTGAAATGCTTCAAAGTAAATTTATGCCTGTATCCTGTTATAGAGACCATGGCACTGAATTGTAAGCTTCATGTCATATTTGCAATTCTATTAGCTCTGGGAGATTGAGGGTTCGGTCCCTTGCGATGCCACAGCCAACCATGGGCAGGAGTCCAAGAGGGCGTAATTGGCCTCATTCTCTCTGGGCGGATTAGGTGACCCGTTGGTCCAAGGAGGAAAAGATGGCTTGGTATTGGTTTCAAGGTTGCGTTATTGGTGACAGTATCAAAAAAGAAAAAAACTACATCATGGATAATAATTCCAATAATTCTATTCAGATATGATTCAGAACTAAATAATCCATTATATCATCTGATTTCATCACAATTTGTCTTGCCATCACTTTGAATAGACGATTATATCAGGATGAGTTTTTAAAAACACTACAAATCCAGAAAAGTGACTGGACAGACTCTTTAATCCAAATACAGTGTACCAAGCTTTTGTTTTGGAATTTTACATTTGAAAATGACTCAAGAATCGCAATTACATTACATTACGCTCATTTGGTAGATACTTTTATCCAAAGCGACTTAGAATTTGAAGACAGTGTGAGAACCAGAAGAGAGTTCTAAGTGCTTATACCTTTATGTAGTTTAAAAGCATAAATAGTGCAGTCAGGAGAGGAGATACTCTCTGAACAGATGAGAATTCAGGATGTTTTTAGGCCTGAAAATGTCACCACTGAATTTGCATCCTCAGACTGATGTATTCACGCTGAATTCACTGGGTATTCTACTGTCCTGAATCTTCTACTTTATTCAGAGGTTTACATTTGAGACCACTGCTCCTGTAAATGAGATGAACAAGATGAGTCACGGGAAGCAGCTCTAAAGCCTTCTTGTACTGAGCTAGAATGACATTCAGAGGTTTGCTTCATCAGAATGAACTGCCGAATGGAGTGTGCCAAATGAGCAGCCATGACACATCCTACATCTGTAGAACAGAGGCTGCGCTGCAGTGCATCTTCTCTTCCTGTGGAATTTGCCACAACGGGCTTATTGAATGAGCTCCGTCACACAATCCCAAACCCCCATATTAATAAACCTGAGAATGAACCAGTGTTCTTAAAAAGAAGCAGCACAAAAGCTTTCTGGATGTAATATTCCTAGCCGCACTGTCTCGGCGTAACAGTAAGTGACAGTAGACCGGCTCAGAAGATGGCAAGGTTCTTTGGAAGCGAGCGTTTACTGTAGCCTTCAGAATAATGTAGTCCGAATGAAGGCGGCCGTGGAGCTCGTGAATTATTCTTCAGTTTCCATATGGTAATTGTTACTGAACTTGTTCCTCCCAGTCACTTTAATGAAAGTAGTCATTCAGTGAGCGACCCCCCATGTAGAATGTGACAGGGTGTAGTGTTTAGGTGGCTTAATTGACCCTGCTACAGAAAGAGGAGAGTGCAGAGCAGGGAGGCAGTGGGAGGACGGGGAGGAGGGAGGGCGTCATTATAGCGGAGACTGTCCGCTTCGCTGGCATTTCTGGTTAATATAAAAACCATTGTCTAATGGTTAAACAGATAACAAGAGTTGGATTCATTTTGAACTTCTGTGTTTTTAATGGATGGCATGTCAAGAACAATCACGACATGGCAGGGAAACGCCGACAACAAGCGGGCGGTAGTAGGGGAGGGTAGCCAGAATGAATTTCGAGGCAATGGGAAAAAGCGTTTTCAAGTTGAGACCAAATGCAGCTGTTAATGGATTTTTCATCTTTGTGTTTAGATCATGTTAATCTGAATTGATTAATTGAGTTTGGTGGAAATAAATGGCAGCGGAGTTTGGAGAGCATGAGAATGTGGCTCGGGCCTCCGGTGCATTGTGGAAGACCAATGGGAGCTCATACAAAACTGAATTAATTGGTTACATGCTACATTCACTGTGTGTCAGCCTGAGAACATCTTCTCATTTGTTAACGTCAGATTAAAGAGTGTGTGTGTGTGTGTGTGTGTGTGTATTTGAGTCAATGGGCCTGGAGGCCACAGGAAATACAGACTGTCTAGTCCCTTGCATTGAAAGTGGCGCAGCGAAGCATTGTGATTATCAAAAGCAGGACCTTCACAGACCTTTCTGACTTTCAAGTTTCCTGTTACTCGGTCTAGTGGAACTCAAATCTCATTGGCTTTCGGGCACCGTCTTAAACTTTCTGCGCCGCGCTAACCTGGAGTCATTAATCCATCGCCGGCGATATTGAAGTAAAAGACTGAATCGGCTCGGGCCGCAAAGCGAAGAGCTGCGTGTTTGAAGTTTCGGGGGCTTTAATTGAACGATAAAGGACACTCTCTGAGCGGCACCCACGAATTCTACGCTGGAGCACTGCTGTACAATCCAATTACTGAAAGAAAAACCCATCAGCACTGCCAGTAATGGCTTATTTTGGAGAGGACAGGCAACAGAAGAAAGCCGACGTGTAAACGCAGATACTACTTGGAAAATGCAGAAGAGACAGTCTTGCTATTCATTTCTCCTCTACTTTTTCAGAGGCTCTGTGACATCCATCTGCTTAATGCTTCTTGGTTAATGGATATCTGCATCACAGGGTGGAATTGTAGCCTGCCTTCCTGTAGCTAACCTAGCAACCCTGTTGATTGAGAAGCCCAGTCTGGCTGTGGGGCAGTCACCTCATGTTTAGATCTTTGTTGCCTTTGACTAACAGTAAATAAAAAAAAGCTCAAGTGGGTGAAAGGGCAAAAAGATCAAGGTCAGTGTGCAATATTCTGTCTCAGTGTGTGTATGTATGTGTGTGTTTGTGTGTGGGTGTGTGTGTGTGTGTGTGTGTTTTTAAGCCCCCTCTATTATGATTATGAGAGATAGAAGGAGATTAACGATATTTGAGGATGTGTGTAAAGCATCTATGCCAGCAAATGGCTGGTCGGGTGTAATCTGACGGTCATGTCTGAATGGGAAGCTGCAGTACTGTACTTTAAGCGGCCCGGATGGTTAAAGGCCTTCTGACTTGATTGCAGAGGGACCGCAGAAGTATTTTGGACCGACTAAAAAGGTGAATTGCGAACTTGCATGGAACGTACATACCGAGGTCAAGTCCAAATCTGGTAGAATAATTGCAGATGCTGTGTGTGTGTGATATTGGCTAGCCTGGATGCTGCAAAGCCTCTTAGGAGTGTCTGAGCAGCTCTGTAGCACGGAACAAAGTTAATGTGGCCAAGAGGAATCGTTTCCCTTAGGGTTGCAGCGGTTCGCCCCTTCCATGGTTGGTCCTCGGTTTCTGAGCCACAGTTTAGTTTTTATCATGGCTCAGCTTGGAAAAAATGTAGCCATCTTTAAACTTCATGTGTTTTGAATTAAGTTGATATTAAGTTCAGTGCAAGTGAAAAAAAAAACACAAACCAGAAATATTTTCAAAAGAATGAAATAAGTTCTGAAATTCCTCTTTCACAAAATTGTCAATGCCAGTGTGAGGGGAAAGTCCGACCACACACACTCTTCCAGTGTTTTCTGCATAATCTGTTGTGGCAGGAACGGTGACATTTCCAATTTGCAACAGCCTCTTTCAGCACAACCAGCCAATTGCTCACTCATGTGTGCTCCGTAAATAGGTCTTGTCTGGAGGACTGTTTTGTTATTTTCCCATGGATCAGTCATGTGTTGTGCTGTTACTGTTACTAACCTCTCTGTTGTTTAGCTATCTGTCATGAATTGTCAGTGAAGTGTGTGATACCTGCTCCTCAGATGTTCTGGCTGTCTCTTACACCATTGTGGACTGGTTTCATGATTTAGTCAAGTTAAATCATTTAGGTTTATTCTCATTCTAGCCATATAAGTACAGTAAACGATGTTCCTCCAGGACCGTGGAGTATAAATACTAAACGATGTTCCTCCAGGACTGTGGAGCAGCGCGAAAAAACAAAAACAGACCCACAAAGAACAGAAACACCACACTACATAAGTGCAGACAGGACAGGAATACACAAAGAGAGAAAGAGAGAGCAACAAAAACACAGGAGCAACAAAACAACAGGACAAGACATTTAGTGCATCATATTCATTCAAACAGTTGGTGTTTGAATGAATATGATATTATACCAAACACTGTATTCTAGCAGATATACTGTGGTATGAAAATAGATTGTAATTATGCTCTTTACTTTTGCTTATAAAAAATGTAACTGAGCGGAGAACCTCACCTACGCATGCGTGAATCCTTTTCTCCTGTCAGACTCAGCACACACACACACACGCACGTGCACACACACACACACACATGCAGCAGAGAAGATGGCAGAGTGAAGCAAGACTGATATCACTGATCTCCATCCCCCCAAACAGAAATTAAAATCAGTAGCATGGGATTACTTGCCAAAAAATGTAACATGTGGTTGTCCTTGAGGACAGTTTGCCAAAAATGTGAATATAAAAAAATGTGGATGTAAAAATACGACTGTAAAGTGGTTTCCAAAGGAGGAAACACATCAAACAAGTTCGCCCATCTTTTGAGAACACCACCCTCCGTGCAGATCAAAGTATGTGTCCCGTTTATAACTTTAATCCGTAATGGAAAAACGTGTGAGTGCTTAAGCGTCGATCATAAAACTCCCAAATTTTCCACATCCCAGCTACATCTGTGTTGTCGGCCTGTTCGGTAACCTTTGACTCGCAAACGGACACACACTGACCTCATAAAGAAACACGCGCACAAGTTTTGCCAGCTCAGACTGACGTGTTTCCTCTCCCATTTCGGTGTTGGTTAGGTTTGATTTATTCATTTCTAAAGAGAGATTATTTCTTTTGTTCAAACAGATGTACAGCTGTCTTATCTGTTTTATTTGTTTTCAAAAAGAAGCACTTCCATTGTCATTGCTGAACCAAAAACATTCTTTTGTTTTCATTCCTTTCAGGGTCCTTGCAACGGATAATAATTGTGAAATACAGTCTGATGTGATATTTTCTGAGGCGGTTATCATACCCTGAAAATCTAATACCCTTACCATCCTAATTGAAATGCCATCTGCTTAGAATTTTATATCATGGCTGAAGTGCATTTAGCCTCCATCAGAGTCCCGTGGCTCGAGCGCATTTAATGACAATCAGAATCCTGCGGCTGGAGTTTACTTAACAGCAAATTGGAATCCAATGGCTCAAGCCCTTTTATCAGCCGTCCAAGTCCTGTGGCTAAGGCATATTTAACATATGGTTTTTGTTCACAACCTCTTTCTCTAGTTTCTCTTCTATGTGTTCAGATACTGTAAAGAGATGTGAGGTTTATTGGTGAGGGAACTTAAAGCAGAGTAGATCCACATGGAAGCCAACCACTTAGCGTGACACCCTGTATTAGAGACACGAGATCTCTAACATGTGTTCCCTTGATCAGTCTATTTGCTTATTTCTTTTTGCTGTGTTATTTTGGCTGTGTTTTTAAAATAAACAGCTTATTCAGCTGACATCATTTACTACGTATTCACACGATGTTAAAAGATGTACATTTGCAGCCAGAAGTGAGTAGCTTTGCATATGAAAGTGGATAAAGCCATTACTGGTGCTGCAAAAGTACATCAAATCGGTGTACAATGACATGTTGTTGTGTCTGCCACCTGCTTGTGTTATACAATGCTCACGCACTTTTGTTGTTGTTGCTTGGCGGTTGATGAGCAAATCCACCTGTAATCCCATTGAGCCCTCGTGCTCTGAATGACGGAGATGGCTATGTAAGACTGCGACACGTGGATCAGCGTTCCACAAGGCTGAACTGAACCTATTGCACAGGCCTTTAGGCAGTGTGTGCCCCCTCCATTTGATTTCAGGCTCGTTTGCTTCAGGCCTCAGCCCGTTTGCCTGATTCCTTTCAGTGATATATGGCCCTGATTAAGAATCCCACGAAGGTGAAACAAGGAGTAAGATCCATCTTGTGATGTTCTGTTTAATAGGTCATTGAGGAACGTCTATCTGCTGGTGGTTTTAAAGGCCCAGGTCCCATTCAGCATGTTTAACACTGGCCCAGGACCATGACAGATAACGTGTAGCTTGTCGACTTGCGCGGCCTGAAGGAAGTAGTAGGTGTACGGACCGTTGCGGGGCCACTCTATTCATGCGCCATGTCACCCCATGGGGCTCGGCTAATTGGTGGCCCCCGCCAGGGTCCTTTTCTAATGCTTTTCTCACAAAAGCGTCCATGGGGATCACGTGATTTGTGAGCTCTGAGAAAGGGGGCGCTAAGGGAGGAGAACCCCCTCCGACCGAACAATGCCTCTGTGGGAAGAGCCAGGGGAGCCCTATTGCTGACCGCGGGAGCGAATCATCCCAGTCGTTGGCCTCAACAAGTTATCTCTGACCCACTTGCCCATCCGTGTGTGAAGGCCTCCTTTATTCCCCCTTTTCTGTCCCCTGGCTTGCAACACTTCAACTCGCTTGCTTCTTGCTTCAGCACACTGAAGAACGACGAGCTTGTCCTGTAAGTCCCGTACACTCTCCGCATTCTCACCTCCGTTTCAAGGACGATGCCCACAATCGATTCCCCCAGCCGAGTCTTTGGCTGCACTTTGAGACCGCAGAAAGAGAGGTCGTTAGTTCTCTTGAATCATGGGCTCATGGACATTAGTGGGTCTTTAACATACTGGCTATTGATTTCGCCCTGGTTAGGATCCTCCGCTAGCTGAGGGATAATGTTTTTGAAGTAATTAACGCTTGCCATTTGAAAGCGCACCCAGGGAGATTGAAATGGGGGTCCTACAGTAAGAAGGGTGATTCAGAGAAAGGAGAATGGGTTTCATCGAGTTTCATTTCGACAAGCTCTTTCGCTCGTTCTGTGGTTAAAAGCCAAAGCAGCTTTGAAGTGGGCTTGATCGAAAAAAGGTGTTATGACTTCTAATTAGCCGAATCTGGGAATCAACCTGGCTGTGTAATATTTCATACGCTCTACATCTGTTATTAAGTTGTGACTTCGCACTTATTACATGGCCTAAAGCAACACTTCTTCTCCATACGTGATCTGGGAGCTTTCAGTCTTCTTTGCATTTAATTTTTAGATTTCATGATGAATTCGTACAAGGATTAGAACTGACACAACAAGCTGTATAGCATGAGGCCGTGATTCAGTCTAGTATATTCAGTCAAATGTAATTTCGCCGATTAAAAAGTACTGGCTTGTCTACTGGTGTTTTTATAGATTAATGACTTTTCTGTGCCAGTATGCTGTTCTTTTGGCTGGCTGTCCTTTTTCATCTCGGTCTATTTGCATATCTCCCGTTCTCCCTTAGAGAGTCTGTCGTGTGCGTCCTTAAGCTTATTATCAGTGGCATGTGGTTCAGAGGGAGTTTCCCCCAAGTGTCTTCTAATATGTGAGACTCAACCCAGTTCACATGCAGGAAATGAGAGTGTTGTGTCCTAACCTCTGCACATTATGACCATTCAGAGGTCCAGTCTTGTCTACGGGATATAAAAATGTATTGTGTAGATTTGACGCTCATGAAATCTTAATGGTTTAATCTTAAAGCTAAGGAAATCTTATTGTACCCTGTTCTGAAGTCACAGTATTGCCACTAAAAGTCACTATAAAACTCTGTAACTGAACTTGCTAAAATGTCTTACTATATTGAGTTGCTCTGACGTCAATTAAGAAAATGTACATTTACATAAACCAATACACTTCACATTTACATAAACCAATACACAAAATCTGATAACATACAGTACTGTGCAAAAGTCTTAGACACCTGAGAAAATTATGCTTAAAAGCTGTTTACTACTGGGGTGAGGATTGACTCTTTTTACTTCATTAGTTTAAATTTTGTTTAAATTTAAGTTTTGTTGAATTAATTAGCCTCAAACAATTTGCATAGGCGCCGAAGTACTGTACAGTACTGTATCTGAAATATCCTTAAATATACTTCCCCCATTTGAATTGTATAAAATGAGGTCAGGCCATACATTATTTGACTGGTATATAAAACCCAGGCAGCCAGAAATTCGACACAGTGTACGAGTGAAATCATCATCTGTGGTGCATGTTAGGGGAGGTGCACATTCAAATACAGGTTGGCATGACATTCCCTCCAGCTATTTAAAATATTGAACTGACTTTTATTACCGGGCTGTGTTCTATAAAGAGGAAACCTTTATAAAGCGAGCCTGCGTCTTATTATCAGCACGATTATTTTGGACCACGAAATCGATCGTTCCACACAGGTGGTTTTGTGGAAGCCAGGCCCGATGCTGTTGGTCTGTGTGGGGGCTGAAAGGGATGCTTTGTGAGCTCTGTAGGCTTTTCCCCCACGGGGCCTGCTACTGAGCAATGGAGCCCCGTTGAGGCGGCTGGCTATCGGGCCCAAGAGAGCTGTAAACCAAGCGAGGGCCTCCCCCTCAATACTGCCGAAGCCTGTTTTGTGGAGGAGTCAAGTGGGATGTTTCACAGGAATCGGGATGATTTAAGAAAAGATTACCTTCTGAATATGGGCGAGCACTGTGGCTGAGGAGTGAGTGATTTCATTCAGTCCATTTCAACAGGCCCCTTGTAACCCTTAGAACGCGAGCAGGACGGATCAGTGCCAGCAGCGCAACAAATATGGGCGAACAACTCCTTATATGGAGGTGCCGCTGGTTTGTGTTGATGCTGGAGGTGTCGGACGTCATGCAGAGCTTTGTTTGGTGTTCTTATGTCACATAGGACCAAAGTTATTGTCATTTAAAAACATGTAATAATAATAACTGCTGTTGGGGTTTAAAAATGGTATCAGATGCAAATAAAGAACAAAAATGCCCTAATTTTTATAAAATTTTATAAACTAACACAAGGTCTTTAAACCCGGGAGAACTTTCAGAATAGTCCCCGCCCACAAGTGGGCCCGCAGAGGGAGGGGCTCCGGAGAGTGGTCGAGAGAAAGAGCAGCAAACGGAGTGTGTAGGAGAACTGAAATCAGAGTTTACTGATACACTCTGAGTTCTGAGAGTAAACACCGGTTCTAGACTGTTTTACACTGTTTATA
>JBBPCY010000018.1:9591904-9612256 GCA_037974405.1 Brachyalestes nurse
ATATTTACTGAAATCAGAGTTTACTGATACACTCTGAGTTCTGAGAGTAAACACCGGTTCTAGACTGTTTTACAGCGTTTATATTTACTGAAATAAGAGTTTACTGATACATGCTTTCCACCCTTTAGTGAGATGTGTCAGAGGATTGCACAGCGCCCGCTTCTTTATCCAGTGCCATTCATTGTCTTAGGCCTTGCAAAGGGATTTCATGTAAACATGTTATCAAGCCATGTTGCATGGAAGGCATCGTGTCCCCCTCCCCTCTCTGTCATTACATGGCACGGTGTAATGAGCCTTAATCAGCAGCAGGGCCGCTGGTGGTGTTCCGTTACAGTCTGGCTAGCGCGCAGCGAGCGGGTTTGATTGTGCTTTGGGACTTGCCCTCAGTGAGCTTATGTCAAACCTTGATTAGAGCGGGAGCAGGCCATGTCACCTCATTTTTAAAATGCTTAATCAGAGACTGAGGACAATGGTGCCTTTACTTTAACTGTACTGAACACACACACAAACACTCACTCACAGTCACTCCACTTTAACTAACTATTCTCCCTCAGACACAGGCTTCTGTCTCCCATCAGGATCGGCCGCTGAAACCACCATTCCTTTGATATACCCTTCATACATAAAACCCAAACTGTGGTTTGGACTTGAAAAAAGCCTCCACTTCCTCCACCCCATGGACTCAATTACCCCTCCGTAACTTCACTGAGTCAACTCACAAGTCACTGTGTAGGATCTTATCACGCGTGAGGCAAGAAAAAAGTCTTCTGGATGAGGGGAGAGTGAGAAAATCTCTGAAATGGAGCGTTCTATGACTAAACACTGGCGATAGGTCCCGACTGAAAATGTTAATGGATTCTGCCGTTACGGAGGTGGCCCTAATCGTGTCGAGAGAAGTAAAAGAACAGAGACTTTGATTTGTAGTGCTGGCTGGAGGGGGGCTCTGTTCTCAGCTGATAGAGCCGTATCTGAAGGCCCTCCATGCAAAGCTGCCTCTAATCCCCTCAATGAGCCACTCCAGTGGGGATTTACCTGAAATACTCCATACTGTACCCTACAGTAATCTGAAGTTTGGACATGGGCTCCTAATTTTATTTATTTATATATTTTTAATTTTATTTTTTTAATCTGTAAAGTTCCTGAATCTCTTTATCTGATGTCGTTTGACCCAAAGACCTGCTTTGGGGGTAGAAATGCTGGCAGTTTGAGTGTTGCTGCAAGTTGTAAATGAAAAAGGCTCAGATCCTGACTATCTCTCAGTTAAACAGACGAGCTGTTATTAGCTGTTATTAGAGTTCGTCTGCTTTGTAAAATCAACTCATGAAAATATATGGTCCTCCTCCACCGTGTGTTTTACTCACATACTTGAAGTGGCCTTCAGCATCACTCGGAAGATAAACTGAGAGGGCCGCATGTTTTCAGTGCAGTACTCAGACTTGCAAGGAAACTGCTCCTGCTGCACATTTTGCATCATTTATAGCCAGACTTATATGAACCATTTGCTCGTGACCTCTCCTTTTTACAGCCTTGTTAAATTCAACCAGACTTTTTAAGCAGCTTTTTCGGATCCTGAAGTGAGTTCCAGTCTTTAATACAAACTAGAACATTTCCATCAACTCCAGGTGTTACAGGTTAACGAGGTCTTTTCAACTGGTCATAATAGTAATGTGCATTTTTCGACAAGTCATGTTTAAAAAAGTGAAGCTAAGGAGTTCAGACATCTGGGTGGAGCTGAAAGCAGAGCTACTGTTCCTCACTGAAAGGAGCTGGTTGATGTGGTTTAGGCATCCTCCTGTGTTTTGGGCATGACCAACTGGGAGGAGAACACAGGGAGAACACAGGGAGGACCCAGGGTACGCTTTGAGGACTATATATCTCAGCTGGCCTGGGAACATCTTGGGATCTACTAGGAGGAGCTGGTGGACGTGGCGGGGAAAGGAATGTTTGAGCTTCCCCCCTTAACCAGCTAACATTGTCACGAAAAAACATTTTAGTTTGAAAAAGCATTTTAGTTTACTGACCTGAGTTTTAGTGTCTTGAAGTCTGTTAATGAGTCTGCTGTGTGTTTTGTTTCTCCACTTTTTGTTGATTCGCAGCCACCATATCCATGACATCACAGACTCTGTCTCCGACACATGTGCAAAAATGGATTTTTTAGACAATCAATACTGAGCCGCAGATCAATTAAAAAAATCTGAATACACACCCACTACACCGGATATTAATGGACGTTTTTGACACAGTCACACTATTTATTGAAAGAATGAATGTTTAGATGCTTACTATGTGTGGACAGTTTTTATATCGGCAGAAAAGCAGGTGTACTTGCTCAACACAAAAGGTTTGACACTTATCATAAAGTAGGTCCAGCTTTCTCTGTTGTATTAATTGGACACCAGTTGCCCGAGGGCTACAGTAGCTATATCGGTTTTACGGGTGTGGTATTACCCTGCACCAGGCTTGGAGAGAAGATGTTCTCGCGAGTAGGCCGGCGTGGCCGAGGACAGCAGCTGATGCTCCTCTGCCGGACTCATTAGTTGAGTGGATATTTGAACCTAAGCGCTCTCGAAGAGATAGTAGCTCTTCAATTCCATTAAGGCGTACATTATTCAGCTAACTCATTAATCAAATTTTCTTGTGGATTTAGAGCACTTGACAACCTAAAACATACGGAAAAAAGAGGGACGAAAAAAATAAAAAGCAGACGGACGGCTTTCTCTCAGACTGCCATTGTGAGAATGACAGAGGGCACGATAGTTCATTGCCACCGAGCTCATCTTTGTGGATATTGTGTCTGCTTGAGCAGACTCGAAAACGGCCTGCTTATCTCAAGGCTGAGATAGAGACTCCAGCGTTCAGTCACCGATGATAAATTGCATCGACAGAAGGAATAGAAATGAAATGTTAATGTGTGTGTGTGTGTGTGTGTGTGTGTGTGTGTGTGTGGTAGGGGGGGATACTTAGGACCGTGGTTCATTTGGGGCCTATGATGGTAAGGTCTCTGTAGGGGGGAAAGCAATTTATTCTGAAGGCAAAATATATGTTTTGTCTCACATACTGCTTCAATGAATGTCAAATTGGGCTGTGAAATTGACGGAGGGTCTTCAAGGAAGGTGATTTGTCTCATGATTGTCTTTAGTGTTTGAAAGAAAATACTGTTCCAATGTTTTTTGCTTATTTATTTATTTATTTTTTCAACTATGGGGACGTCTTCTGTAACGCATTGCGACACAACCAAAACTTTCTGCTCAGCCTGCATCTGCAGCACTTTTAAAGTCGGAGTGGAAAACAGCATCAAACACTCTCGATAGTAGCATGTGTGTGTTTTCCGCTTCTGTAATACCGAACATGGTGGTTCATCAGCGCTAAATTATGTTAATCAGAAAGGTTAGCTATCATCGCTAATATGGAAATAGCATTCTGCCCTGTTTTAAGTGGAATAAATTTAGACATGTAAATCTTTTTATTTCGTGGGAAGTGTTCTAACAGCACTCAGGGCCAGAATTCATGCTGTTTTTTTCACGATGAGCTCTTTAAAGAGGCTTGTTTTGCCACCAGGGATCCTTTAGGCCGCCTTTGCCCTCCTTCTGCCTAAAATGAAAACTTCCACTTTGCTATATCAGGATATAGTTTGTGAAGTCTGGGGTATAAGCTCCTTTAGTTGTGCTGTTTATTTTGCACCCGGTGAGGGTTTTAGCTGAAAGGATCCGTAATCCTCACGCCAGGCAATCTGCACTGAGTTGTTGCTGACAGGTCTGAGTTCCCTTTGTGTCTGAGAAGTCGTGCCTGGGAGAGATAGGTTCTCGTCAGGCCACGGCTGACTGTTTAAACCGTACCCCCTTTCTCCCACAGAGCCTCAATCAGCTCAGTTTTCATGCCTATAGGCTTTTTTACACTTCTGAGCCTGGAGGTACCAGCTGCCATTAGCACTCTGAAAATGTTAGCATAAGCAAAAACTAATATCATAACCAATAACCTTTTTTTGCATTAGAAATGCTGAGACCTTCACTTGGCTGTATGTCCGAATGGCAAATAGTTTACTTTTTGCTACACACAGCCAACCTTAACGTCTCATCGGGATCATTCATTGATACCCTTTTATTTGCATTGCATTCCTTATGCAGGCAAGAATGCAAATGAGCCTCCATGTATCATTTATTTACCGTTCTCTCCAGCGAGCACAAGGATTTCAAATTAGCGGCAATTATTCGGAGCCTAAAACTGAATTACAGGCTCTGATAAATGCGCCGCAGCAGCCTCCCCTAACTTTGAATTTATGCCCGCATGATCTGGCCAGTGATATTTATGTGGCTGTGTTTGATTTTGTTGGTTTTTTTTGTTTGTTTTTTTTTTTTTGCTTCGTGCCTCACAGCTAGACAATAGCACTCCCCTTAACCTCAGAAAGAAACACATACACAGTGATCTATAGCTCCACTGGATAAATTAATGAGGAATTTCCATTAGAAAAATTGCACAACACAGCTGATATAAGGCCTAGGTAATCAAAAATGAGTTCTGACGCAGCGACGAAAATTAGATATTGAAGAACCGTCATCTGTTCTTAGGTGGATTTTTCTCCAGGGAGAAAAGAGATATATTGGGACTCCCTAAGCAGGCTTCCATGTAGATGCTGTTTTATTTACCACTAGCAAGCTTCAAATCTGCACTCGCGCTCCCAGCCCTCTTCCGCTGCGGTTCGAAAAACCCTTGGTTCCATGGAGATATGCCGCACGCGTGTTATTTGTCAACAGCATGCATAATTAGTGTCGTGGGCGTTTACAGTTGCAATTATCCCATGTAGTAGGTTCTTACAATGCGTCGAGCATGCAAACACTGCTGCCGGAGGATAAAGTGCAGACCAGCAGCCTGAGCCTCCTCACATCAGCGCGAAGGAAGCAGCAGCCCTGGCTTTCATTTCAACTCCAACCTTTGTCATCTTCCATGCTATGGAGACATATGCATAATTCATCATTCAGATGTGTGCAACATGGTGCTTATGTTAAGTTTTTATAGAGCAGCAGGGAAGACAGCAGCCAGCTGTGCTTGAGCCGCAACCGCACTGTTCAGATTTTTACCTGCCAGCGAGTTACAGCCATCAGCAGGAAACCGAACGTGATGCACGGTCAATATTGCTTCATATTTCGCTCTGTTGCTCATGTCATTCGCAGGAATTTAGCTACTGATTGACTTGGCCTTAAGCAGTTGAGGGTCAGCGCTAGAGTCTTTAGAGAGCTCTATCCTATTAGGAGGAGCTCTGCAAGTGCAGGGCACAGGTCGGGGCCACATTTCTGCACTCATTTTCGAAGCTTTTTACCAACTGTCATCCTGTTTGCAAGCAAACAAGCTGGGGCGCATTCTCAAAAGATGCATGCGTGTTTAGTTTTGCTTGCTTAAAAAAGCTTATTTTTTTAATAGCATTCAGGGTTTTTTTCCAAACCTTGGAAGTGTAGCACCCAAGCAGTGAACTGAGTTTGCTTTGGAGGACTGGAATGCGTTTGGATTCCCATTACTGTCCAGCTGAGAGGAGTGACACGAGTGTTGCCTTACTCACTCACAGCCCATCAAAGGATTAGTATTCTCCTCAGCCTTGGCCCGCACTCTGGATTGCAGTGGACTGGAGAGTGCAGCTCTGCAGAGCCAAGAAACTGACCCCTCCGCCAAAACCGCAAGCATTTAAAATCCAACAAGTCCAGCAGGTTTATTGAAAGAAAGAAGCTTATGGCACATTGAAACACGCTGCACGACTAAATCCTGGATCCTGTTGAAATCGCAGGAAAGAAAGACGCGTCTATTGTTCGCGTATAAAGTTTCTTCTCTTTGTTGTTTCAGCATTTCGTTTTCCTTTCTTTCTTGAAACGAACGGTTGTTGCTTGTAGCACTGTTCCTTGGCAAAAGCCAGGCGCACCACACAATTTGAAGTGTCAAAAATGCTTGGAGTGTTTTGGCAGAAAGGCAATGGCACCAGAACAGAGGAAGGTATAGAAGGGCCCTACTGCTGCAGAGTTTGTAGAATGGCTTGTTACTGAGACCTCTCAGCGTGTGTTCCACTTACACTCACAGTGTTTCTTCCAGCGCATTTGAGTGAATCCTGAAATGGTTGTAAGAAGGGCTGCACCATGATTTGCACACTGTAGTTTATTTTTTGGAGGTCTGTGCAATACGGCATTGCAAAAGTCTGCAATACGATGCACTTAGTAGAATGAGCAGCGGTCAGTAAGCATGCTTTCTCCATAATGAATTCATGTTCATGTGTCCAATGCACAGTCTTATTCTTGTCAAATGTAAAAACAGTCAGGGGTCAAAGTATGCCAAATAAATGTGATATGTTATTTGGTCCATTTGTGGACATTGCTTATATCCGCTATCCGTTTTTTAATGATTTTCCAGGAAAAAGACATATGCAAGTAAGTAATCAGGTGAAACCACAATGTATTAGTCATCCTTTTAAGATAAACTATATTTTCATGCTCTTTTTTGTTCATGGAACCCACTGGAGCAGTTCTCTCACATTTCTGACCAGGAAATTGGACGGATAAGCCACTCAGCCCCTCATGTTTGCATGCATGTCATAGTGTTTGATATCGTCATCCATTACTTCTGTGTGAAGTATTGAGAACAGATGAACAGCCGTGGCGTGAATGGAGCCCAAGATACGATAAATGGATGAAAGTGAGGCAGGATATGATTTCCAGCCTCTCTCTTATCTTTAATAAATTTCTGTTATGCCCTCTCAGCCTGCTGCCGTCGGCTCCAGGCCTGATTGAATTGGACTGTCTCTGTCGGGCCCCGCTTGATTGACGGGAATGGAAAAGGTTCTGATATTTAAATGCGTAACCTCATTCTTTCTTTCCAACCACTGTTTGAAGCAACAGTCGGGGGCCTTCGCAAATGGTTTATCGGACAAAAGAACCAAAGCCGCCTCCTCTTGTTCACTACGGTCAGATTAAGGGGGCTGGTGTTGCAGTCATTGTTGCTAGTAAAAGTTTCCACCTCACCTTAATAGTGATTGCTCTTGTTACGTGAGACATGCTCGTATTTCATTTTCTCTACAATGCCGGCATCACTTTTATCAGCGCCCCGCGTTATTAGCGGCAGTAACCTCTTTGGAGTGGGGGTGAAAAAGTTTCATTTACCCAGCGTTTCAATTACAGGCCGCATCGTCAAGTGCCATTTTAATTAATTCCGTCCTGAAGGGGAGGGGAGACGCCCACCAGCCGTAAGCCTTTGAAGTGCTGATCGATTGTAAATCAGATCATTAGGCTGCTGTGACATTTGTCCGGTGTTATGTGTAGAAAGCTGCTTGCTGCTAGCACAAGCCTCTCGGCTCTCTGGTTCCAGACAGCGGGTGTTTGCGAGCGCCAGGCTGACGCGGAGCTGTTCCCGCACCGGCGGAGGCACCGGCTGCACGCTAAATTACTCCTCTGTCACTCAACAGCAGCTTGTTTATGTGACCAGCTCTCCTCACTTCACGTTGGAGAAGAGGACGGCACGTCTGCGGTTATTCAATTACATCTTCGGCTCTATCCTATAGACAGCCTTATCGCTAGTCGGCGCAGCTAATTTGGTGTTTGTCAAACATTATGATGTCGCCGCGTCCGATCATACTCGACGCTCATCAGCAGTCATTTAGAGGTGTGAAGTGTTTTTGCGAGTGCCTATGAGTTTGTTGGTGAGAAAGTCTAAGTATCCGCTTGTGTTCCAGACTCTTATTTCCGCTGAACTTTATTACCTGCCACACATTTCCTCTCGGCATCTGGAGTCATAAACCTACCTGCTTTATTTCAGAGCGAAACAGAGGGGTTTGTGTCTCCAGCACCTTGTCCACTCTTAAAACACTGAAGGTCAAGTAATTGAAAACCAATTTGAATTCCCTTAAGATCTACGGCCCTGCTACATGGGAGAGTCCATTTCCACACCACAAGGGTCTCCCACACGTGTGAAATTAGAATCAGAATTAGAAAACGTAGGAAATTGCATATGGAATGACTACAGAGGCACACAGAGACAAAGAGACACGAATAAAATCTAGTAAAAACTCTGCAGAATCCAGTAAAAACTCCGAAATATACTCTGTTATATACACAAATGCTGAGTATAAATACTACAAATAAGTAACTTACTGTTAAGTGATTTACAAGTAACACAAGGAGTCTGTTGCACATAATAGAGATCAGTAGTAGATCAGATATATTGACATAAGATGCAGTTATCACATGGTAAGACTACTGCAGATAAAGAAATGATTTAACACCCATTAAGAGAATTTCAAATGATACATGGTAAAACTAATGAATATGATTGATATTACTGGTAAGAGCACTGCACAATATTGCACATGGTAGACTATTGCAGATCATAATAATGATGCGTATAGCGATACACATGATGAAAAAGATTTAAACCCGATAAGAAACTACACAACAAAGTAGCAGCAGGTTATTGCACAGATTATTGTGTGGGTGTGTGACAGGGCGAGGTATTTTAGAGCCTAATGGTGGTGGAGGGAAGGATTTTCTGTGTGGTCCAGGTGTGGGCTCATACCTGGAAGCGGTGCTCATTCAGTCTGAAAGCGTACCACAGTTTAATCATCAATCTTTTCATCCAGCGCACAAAAATACGGCTTCATATCTAACGCATTTCACGCAGATTGAAGCTGTTTTCCCTCCCAAGCTGATATAATCCACTCTGATTTTGTTTTGCCCAGCTGGTTTATGCAATTGCTGCTTGTGTCAGAAAATGATAAAGCCCTTTTCAAGTCTTTGTTTGCAGCTTAGTGTAGAATATGTTCCATGAGCCCTAAATGAGACTCTTTTTAGATGAACCTCGGGGGCTATTCAATTACCTGAGAGTAATTATTTTGTGCAGGTAGTAATTACTTTCCAAGGGCCACTACTGTCTGTTTTGCAAAACTGTAAACATCATCTTCACAAGCATCCATTTCAAACAGCATAATCCTTCCACTGTGTGCTGATGAGATAAACTGTGTCTCAGTATAACACGTCAGTTTAGCGAGTTAAAATGATTTTTGTATTAAAAAGGAAACATATTAACAGGCTCTGATTAAAAAAAGGCTCCTTAAAATCTAATTGTCATTAAAATGATCCAAGGATTCTTTAGTAAAGACAGTGGTTCTGTATAGAACCATAAACATCATTTAAAGGTGCAGCTTGTTCTTCTCCTGATTCTTCTCTGATAGAACAGCTGTTAATTAATGTTTTCTAAAGAACCTTTAATACGGCTCCATTAAAACGTTCAAAGAACCTTTTTTGGGTACTATATAGAACCATTTTGGTAAGAATATGGTGTCTGAAGCTTCATCTTTAGTTTCATAATTTGAAATAGTCTCTGTAGCTTGAAACCTGTATTTTGTTTCTGCTTTTGCTCACTTTTACAAATAACAGCATGTCATACCATGTCAGAACATCTGGAACCGAACCTGTGTTCTCCTTAGCAACTAACGAAATATCAGCTACTTTTACAAACAAAGCTAATCTTGATACTTTTTACTGCTTTCTTTTTTGTTTGTATTTATTGTAATGTTTGCTAGCAGGAAAATGGCTTTAAACAGTTTAGGTATTAAACAGTTTGTGTAGGTGCCTAAGACTTGCACTGTGGCTTGCACAGGTTTAGTTGGTGTACCTAAGCCTTCATTACTCGAGAGCTGCATTAGACTTTAGGTTACATTAGACGCCATTTGGGAGCAAGAGGAGCTCTCTATAAATTAGACTTTTGGCCGAAATGTGGCTTTAAATGAACACTGCCCACGGGGATGGCAAAAGAGTGCTGTTCCATGAAAAAAAAAATAACAGTAACACGGCAGTAATTGATTATGGGACTTGCTGTGCACCAACTGACAGGCCTTCACGTTAAATTCAGCCCATATCTGTCATGCAGACCTGCTCTCAGGACGCTCCTTGTGATTATATTTACAGTGGCCTGTCCTGCCCGAGGTCTGACACAGCCTGTGCTTCGTCCAGGTCATCAATCACGCGGCCGCCCAGCGCCGGTGCAGCGGGGGTAGGCACAAAACAATTACAGCCACTGTGCTTAGTTGTTTACTGGGCGAAGTGAAAAGTGCTACAGTCATCCCATCATAGGCGTAGTGCATAGTTGTGAGGTCCTTTTTCAGTCTTCTTTTGTCATATACTCTTGATACACACACTTAGAGATAAAGTGCACAGAGAGTGCGTATTGGAGAGCCATGCTCTCTCTTCCATCAAGGTTGTTTCCTAGGATTTCAGTTGCGTGCCCTTTGCTATTAAGAGAATCTGAGCAGTGAATAGTGTTTTCACTCAGCTCTCTGAATGGGATTCACAGGCACATGGAAAGAGCTCTCTCTCTCTCTCTCTCTTTCTCTGTCGCCCACCCTGCCTCCCTCCCCTCTCCTCCTCACTTTCTCTCTCTTCTTTCTCCCCCTCATTTGCTGGCACCACTCTGCTGCGGAGATGGCTAGCAGGAGAGTTGGGAATTGTGTCGAGTCCAAACAATGCTAACTGGGAAACAAAACAACAGAAATCCTCTGCTATCCACCCAGCATGACTTTGGGGTTTTGGAGCATTAAATGGTCAGCTCTGATTGTGTTCTGGACCCCGACTAATGATCTGCCCTGATTTGTGAGGGTGATTAGTTGCTAGAACACACAGGGAAAAAAATCGGAATAAAAACATCAGCAGGCCCATAGGTTGCTGTAAATCCGCTCGGCGGAACAGGTCCCAGGTTGGAGGTAAGGGGAGGCTGCTTCGCACATCATTTCTGCTCTCGAATCACGTGAGCCTCCCTTATTAATTCATCTCATTGGCCAGAATCCACGCCAGTAAAAAGAGAGAGAAAGATAAACAAACGCAAACCTCCCATCCTCAGGCACGAGCTCAACACAACAGGTCCGCCTCAATCTTAGCCATCGATCTATGACGCAAATTACTGAGCTAATCCAATTAATTTGTTTTGCTGGCAGGGCAGGTTTGTGAAGTCACTACTAGGCTGTACATCTATGGCTCATTTTCTGCACGTGGCTGCGGTGAAGTACAATATATATATCGGGGGTGCACGGATTCTCCACCAATGTTGAGATCCAGTATTTTTCATGTACATATTTGACCTTGGCGATGTAAACGAAAGACCTATTTCTATGCATTACAGATAAATATAAAACATTTCTGTAGGGTTACAGATGTTTAGATTTGGTTACCTGCATTTAGTTTATTTCGCTGCATCTGTAATGCTATACAAACAAATGCTATATTTGTCCGTTATTGCCAATATCCAATATTTTTCATGTACATATATGACTATGTTGATGTATAAAAAGTCATATTTCTTGGCATTACAGAGATATATAACATTTGTTGTAAATGCAGTAAAATTAACAAAAGATAATCTAATCTAAACATCTGTTTTGAGCAATTATATGAGGACACTGCTGTGATTTCAGTATCATTGGGCTTCCCACCATCATACTGTTTGGTAATTGTTACCGTAATATTGACCAATGGGATACTGGTGTTGCCAATATGCAAATGAGAGTTTCTGTGGGTGTTTTGATGAATGAAGACATATGACCAACAAACAATAGCACTGCTCAAAAAAATACAGCTCAGGGCTTCATTAGTGTTTTCGGTGCACTGCAGTATACAGCAATATTTTATGTTATTTTGTCCATACTGTGCCAAACTGTGAGATGACTGACCAATGAACTAAGAGATATAATGAATCTCTCTCTCTCTCTCTGCAGGCTGAAGTAAAGTAGTAATCAGGAGCCAGTAGGCAGTGCAACAATGAGGTCGGAGGCCTTGTTGCTGTATTTCACCCTGCTGCAGATCGCCGGGGCCGGCTTCCCAGAGGACTCAGAGCCAATCAGTATTTCACATGGCAACTGTGAGTAACCAGGAGCTGCTGGAAGAGTGTCTGCACTTCTCCGTTCCTCATTCCCTCCTCCCCCACTCTCCCTCTCCCTCTGTCTTTTACTCTCTGTCTTATTACTCTCTGACATACACATTCCCACTTCTCTCTCTCTCTCTTTCTTTTTTCCCTCTCTCTCTCCTCTCTCTCTCACTCTTCGCTGTCTTCTTACATTCATTCATTCCTTTCTCTCTCTTTCTTTCTCCTGCTGTCACTCATTCTCTCTCGTTCTCACTGACATACACCCCTCCTCCTTTCTCTCTAACGCTATCTCTCTCCCTCTCTCACCCTCTCTGTCTTTCATTCTCCCTGTCTGTCTATTTCTTCTCTTATTCACACACAAGTCCTTTCTCTCTCTCTCTCTCTTGCTCTCTCTCTCTCTCATGCACTCATTTGTGTCTCCTTCTCTGTTTCATTCTCTCTCATTCTCACTCACGTACACATCTCTCTCTCTCTCTCTTTCTCTCTCTCTACTCTCTCTACTCTTTTACTCATTTACTCTTTTACTTTTAATTGACATTTTTACATACGTGTTGCATTACAGCAGTCTTGTATGAATATATATAATAATATGATAAAATGTACTTATGTAATAAGGTGAATAAAAATCATATGGATAGAATTGTATTAACAACACAATAGATATATAGTTTGTTATAATAGAAAAATGTTTATATAAATGTAGAGAAAGGGTAAAGTAAGGGTTAATTATCAAATATATACTATTATAACAAACACACTATATACATATACTCCAACCCGCCATAACATTAAAACCACCTGCCTAATATTGTGTAGGTCGCCCTTGTGACCCCAACGCAGCTCTGACCTCCATGGATCGAACTAGATTGTCCAACACGTCCCACCAATGCTTGATTGGATAGAGATCTTGCTTGAACTCAAACCATCATGTCCCTCAAACCGTTTCTACAACACACACATCCCTGGTCATCTACATGGTTTGAAAGAAATCAAGATTCATCAGACCAGGCCAGCTTCTTCCATTGCTCTATTGTCTAGTTCTGTTGCTCATGTGTCCGTTGTAGGTTTGGCAGTGGACAGGGGTCATCATGAGCACTCTGACCGGTCTGTGGCTCCATATGGAGCAGACTGTGCAGCACTGTGTGTTCTGACACCTTTCTATCACAGCCAGCATGAACTTTCTCAGCAGTTTGTGCTACAGTAGCTCTTCTGTGGGACTGGACTGAACAAGCCTTCCCTCTCCACACAGTGAGCCCTTGGTGTCCATGAGCCTGCTGCTGGTTCACCGGTTTTCCTTCCTTGGACCACCCTTTTGTAGTTTCTGACCATTGTGTACTGGAAACACCAGACAAGACCTGCTGTTTTGGAGACGCTCTGTCCCAGTCGTTCAGCCATCACAGTTTGGCCCTCGTAAAAGTGTCTCAGATACTTATGCTCGCCCTTTTCCCTGCTTCCAACTCACTAGCTTCAAGAACTGAAGGTTCACTTGCCCCCTCCCTTTTGACAGGTGCCACTGTAATGAGACAGTCAATGTTATTCACTTCACCTGTCAGTGGTTTTAATGTTCTGGCTGATCAGTTTATCATGGTTTAGAAGAAAAACACTTCTCTCTTTCTTTCTCTCTCTCGCTGTCACTCGTTCTCTCTTATTCTCACCGACATACACCCCCTTCTTTCTCTCTAAGGCTATCTCTCTCCCTCTCTCTTTTTCACTCTCCCTGTCTTTGCCTGTTTCTTCTCTTATTCACACACATTTCCTTCTCTCTCTCCCTCTCTCGCTCGCTCTCTGTCTCTCTCCCTCTCATTCTCTCTCATTCTCTCTCTCTTTCCTTCTCTCTGTCTCTCTCCCTCTCATTCTCTCTCTCTTTCCTTCACTCTCTCTGTCTCTCTCCCTCATTCTCTCTCTCTCTTTCTTTCTCTCTCTCCCCGTCTCTTCAATCTCTGTTTCACACACATTTCCTTCCCCTCTCTTCTCTTCACTTTTATTCTCTCTCTTCCTTTTTTATTCTCTTTCTCTCTCTCTCTCTCTCTCACACACACGCGCACACATACACACCTGCTGTCCTTCCTCTCCTTGCAGTGTTTGAATGTGAAATATGATTCATTGCCAAGGGAAGCACACAAGAATATGTGAACTTAAAATGCTATTTGAAATGGAGCCTTTTTGACATCAAAGGATAATCCTTTATTTTCCCTGTCAAAGCTTAAAGCCTTATGTAGAAGACTAACTGCTATATGGGGCACAGAGATATAGAGTGCATTATGCTTCCCCTTCTTTTTCTCTCCCCCTCTCTCTGTTTCTCTCTCTCTCTCTCTCTCTCTCTCTCTATGAACCCGACTCAACCTGGCACATCATTTGATGGTGCACCACTGTTTGTGCTCTATGTATCATTTCTGCCACTGTGTTTGACTTCACTCCCACTTCATTTCAGATACGAAACAGTACCCAGTGTTTGTTGGTCACAAACCAGGACGGAACAACACACAACGACACAAGTTGGACATTCAGTTGATCGTCATAACGAACCGGACTCTTTATGTCGCCGCAAGGTCAGTTCTGTTCGCCCTATAAGTGTGGGGCTCAGGGATTTTACTTCCAAAGGCTTCAAGAGTGCTTCATTCTCACACAGCCTTAGCAACCACAGCTCCACTCCTTGTTGACGGAAATATATTATAAACACGTATTGACATAAAGCAGCATGTTGGCAAAACACTCCCAGTATACAAAGTTGATCAGCATAACAACTTACAAAGCAGTAATTATACAGTACGTCCACGCCAGCATTCCTCTATAGGAAAATAATAAAAGTGCCTAGTGTGAAAAAACTGAACTGAATGGATGGACATATTGGCAGGGGTGTAACGTGGGGACGTCGAGCGTGAAGTAGGATATAATCGCAAACAGAGGTTTATTAACAAAAGAACAAGAAACAGGAGACTGAGGAACTAACAGAGCATTGAACCAACACAGGGACTAACAAAATGAAACCAAATTAAGCAAAAAGAGACTGAGAAATACATAAACATGAACATAAGTGGGGCAACACAGAGAGGAACACAGAGCAAAAAGAATCAAAACTACAATGCAACAATAACTGAGCAAAAATGCCAGTAACCAACCAAACTAGACTGAGAACAAGGTTATATATACTAAGTAAAAAAAAAGAGAAATACCTAGGTTGGGTACAAGACAGGAACAAGACACAGGGTGGAGAAACTGAATAGGAGGTGGGGCTAGGGGGAAGAAACTAAGATGGAGGCGGGGCTTGTGTGAAGAAACTAAGGAGGAGGTGGGACTTAGGTGGAGAAACTAAGGAGGAGGTGGGACTAAGGTGGAGAAACTAAAGTGGAGGTGGGGCCAGGGTGGAGAAACTAAAGTGGAGGTGGGGCCAGGGTGGAGAAACTAAGGAGGAGGCGGGACTAGGGTGGAGAAATTAAGAAGGAAGCAGGGCTAGGGTGGAGAAACTAAGGTGGAGGTGGGGCTAGGGTGGAGAAACTAAAGATTAGCCTGGGCTAAGGTGGAGACACTAAGGTGGAGGTGGGGCTAGGGTGGAGAAACTAAAGAGGAGGTGGGGCTAGGGTGGAGAAACTAAGGTAGAGGCGGGGCTAGGGTGGAGACACTAAAGAGGAGATGGGACTCAGATGGAGAAACTAAAGATTAGCCGGGGCTAAGGTGGAGACACTAAGGTGGAGGTGGGGCTAGGGTGGAGAAACTAAGGTAGAGGCGGGGCTAGGGTGGAGACACTAAAGAGGAGACGGGACTCAGATGGAGAAACTAAAGATTAGCCGGGGCTAAGGTTGAGAAACGAATGCAGAGATGGGACTCGGATGGAGAAACTAAAGAGGAGGCATGGCTAGGGTAGAGAAACTAAAGAGGAGGCGCAGCTAAGGTAGAGAAACTAAAGAGGAGGCGCAGCTAGGGTGGAGAAACTAAAGAGGAGGCGCAGCTAGGGTAGAGAAACTAAAGAGGAGGCGCAGCTAGGGTAGAGAAACTAAAGAGGAGGCGCGGCTAGGGTGGAGAAACTAAAGAGGAAGAGGAGGTGGGATGAAGGTGGAGACCATCATCAAGACACATAGCAGACATAAACAATAACATATATATAAAAGAATGTGGAAAAAACAGGAGACCATACAACAAACATTACAAGAAACTGAGAAAAAGACAGGAAGACTGTTACAAGTGGAGAGAGTGAGCAGGCTGGTGCTAGTTTGTGGTTGATATTTAGGATTCTCAGTCTCTTTTCTGTCATAGAAATGGAAAAAGAAAAGTTTTTCCCTGTTTGTCTCATGGGGCTCACATGCCAAATGAAATGGTAACGTTACCCAGCCGTGCCACTCTATCGCACAAGCCCCGACGGCAGATAGTCGAGTGTGTCCCAATTGCTGGCTTTTGAATACAGAAAGAAACTGGAGTCTGATGAGAGGACAGCCATGGACAACACACACACACACACACACACACATACACACACCCCAACAGGCATTTACTCAGCCAAGTAGATGCTCAATAGGAGATAAGGGTCCTGTGGATTGGCGAGCCATCACAAACTGCCCGTGCATCATCTATTGTGTGGCCAGGCATCGCAGCCCGCTCCGCGGCGGCAGGATGCTAGTTTTTGCACATTTGAGATTTATTTAATTCAGTTCATTGTGTCTTACCCCCAGATGGCCGGCAGAGATGCGGTCCAAAAGCAGATGCTGTTTGTGAATGGCTTCAAATCATTTGGCTCGTTCTGACGTCCAGTGATTAAAATGCTAGCCAGGCCGACAGTGGGGCAGACAAAATTCTACAAAACTGGATTTGCTGTCGTCTTTTTTTTTTTTTTGTAAGCGTGTGACTATTGGCAGTAACACAGGCCCACAGATGCTGTAAATAGTATTTAGTGGGAGGGAGAAAATATTTACCCACTTAAGAATTAAATTAGGTTGTTATTGTCATGTGACTCACAGAATGCTCTTTAATAATTTGAATTTGGTTTGTTGTGTTGATCTGAACCACCTCAAAGCATTTTCGTCCTTCAATAGGATTGTAATATGTTCATCATTGCTTTCCAACAAAAAAAGGAAAGAAAAAAAGGTGCTGACAGACTGAGGGAGGAACCTCCGAAACATGCATATTTCTCCAAAAACTCGTTTCCAGTGATGTGGTAACGCTACAGATCAGCGGCATAAACCAGAGAAAATAAACACGCTTGTATTATGCCGTTTATAATAGAGCACTTTGTCCTTTTTAAATTACATTTTTATTTCTTTTTCATGTCCGCTCTGCGCCGCTACAGAATGTTTTGAAGCCAGACAACACAACATTCAGATTCAGGACATGAAGGAAACAAATGTGATTAGTTTTGCGTACCTCAAAGGCAGAGACGGTGTGTTTTATAATAGATCAATCAAATATATCAGAAAAGTTTCATTAAATTCCGTCGTATCATAATAAATCAACAGTTATGATGCATAGAAACCCACGCCTGTCCTTCAGCCTCTTTGTTTTGAACCCCGTAAGGATTTATTTGCTGCAGAATCTTTGAACAGTTGTGCTTTGAGTGTCACCGCTGTAAGTTGTTTTTTTGAAAGGAGGGGAAATGGCTGAGTCAGTGTGACTGTTGTGGCTAGCTGGGACTCACTGGCATCCGGTGGTAATTAGGCTATGGGCCTGAACGCCCTGGACAGTGTGATTTTGCCCCATGTTTACGCAGACTGGCTGGTGTCGGCCAGACATGATTGGAGAAAGAGAGAGCAGACACTGCAGCTTAGCCCAGTTAAGCTCCTTGCTGGTGTCTGCCTGGTGAAACGCTCGACCAGGAGATAGCCAGGAGCAGGTACTACCAGTCTGAGTGGCCACAAGTATGTGGACACGAGCACAAAGTGTCCTTTGTTTCATTTTTTAAATTATTAATCTCCAGTTTGACAAAAGCAACCAATATTCACACTTTCAATTAAAGCAATGTTATAAACGACCTAAAATTACTTAATGTTTTACTTTCTTTTCCAAATAGTTAGACTTACAAAAAATAGCATTAGAGTCTTACAGAACTGTGTTTTTTTCTGTAAATGCTTGCCAAAAGGCAGACTATTCAAGACTAAAGGGATAAAATAGATTATAGGCTATTATAGACACCATTGATTTATGATTGAAAAAGGTTCATTGTTCATTGACAGCCAGGTTGAGAATTCGGATATTGTAGAAATATCATGCAATCCGCCACCCTGGGTCACCCGCCATGCAAAGCATCGTCCGCATTCCCTTCACCCTGTACCGCTCGCCATGGCAACCACTCCCACTGTCCTCCTCTGGGAGCCCCCTCAGCAGGCTGTGTGAATTGGCTGCTGGTCCGTAAGGAATGCCGGTCCAGCCTTAAGAGCCCCCTGCCTGTTGAACTAGGGTAGCTCTTGAGGTGTGAGAGCCTTCGATTCATCCACTGGCGTCAAATCCTGTTAAAGCTCCGCTAATGACGCGGATTACGCTACCGCCTCTCTCACTGAGGCAACGTGCTGCTTTTGTGTCATTGACAGCACTGGACACAAATTCAGTATCAAACTCACCTTCAGCATATCATAGTGCTGCTGTTGGTTAGAGCTGCAATAACGATTTTGATAACTGATTAATCTATCAACGATGAATCAACTAATCATTTGTTCTACTACATTACATTCATTTGGCAGACGCTTTCATCCAAAGCTTTTATCCAGTTTAAGGACCGTGTGAGATTCAGAAGTGCTAAAATCTTTACGTAGGGTCTGCAAGAAGATCAGGAGAGGCGAATGCTTCTTTCGAGGTCTGTGCAACAGACAATTCCTTTATTTATAGTTCATCCATGGGAACCATATCACCTTCAGTCCTAAATGTAGTTTATTACAGTTTGACTTTAATGACCAAAATGACGTTATAGATACAAATCCTTGGCGATGATTATTCGTAGACGACGCTGTTGTCAAACCAGACAATCCGCGACATTGCCCAGCCATCCACAGCCTGGTTATGAAGAGGAAAGGGGGGGTGGGGTACATTTACATAGGTGCGGGCGCATATTAACGAAGCCTCCCCACCCCATGCGGTCGGAGGGTGAGATTGTTTTACAAAAGGCCACCAGATGGACCGGCACTGGCCCGCAGTCACCCCTGAAAGAAACGGGGTGTTATGAAAACGGCATTCCTCAGCACAAAGCCTCTCTGTTCTGCTGGTGGATGGCCAAGTGCTCTTCCCCCAGCCCTGCTCGAGCACTGCACACCCTAATATCAGATCTTTAGCAGAGAACCAGTACACTCATACAGTGACAAAGTTTCATGGCACCTCGGGCTCTGCTAAGGACGTGACACACGAAGGCGGGCGCGAGGTTTTGTTTGTTTACTTGTGGTGAGCCCCCGAAGCCTTTGTGTGTTTGCCTAGGCCGGCGCTCGCTCGCTCGGCTTGAAAGACGCTCCACACTCACAAGGCTTGCTGCTTTGCAGCTGGTCAAAGGGCTGAACTTTCGAACGGCGTCGCAGTTGTTGGCCTCTCTTAATAGGAGGGCCGGAGAGCCAGAGCCAGCAGGAAGCAAGCGTGGACTCGGACTGACGTGGCCACAGGTGCAGATGAAGTTTGAACTGGTCATGTTTGCACAGTGACCGCCGCAGTATTGTGCTGCCAGGATGTTTGCCTAACGCATCGCTGACCGCTGTTTTATCTCTTCGCTTGTGGCAGGAATGTTTGAACAGAGAAGGTGCTATAATGTGTTTAGAGACTGTGGAGAGGTTATGTTTCTAGTCAGACAGGGACCAGCATTACTGAAACAGTATTCTGTTACTGTAAGGGACACTTTGCCTTTTTATTGTTGTTTGTTTACCAGGACTTTAGTCATGTTTAGCAATACTTATGTTCATAAAGTTTCTTCTGAGTAAGAGTTTCCTAAATAATGGCAATAACAGGATTAGGAGGGGGACCCTGTTCCCCAGGTCTCTCTGTATTAGTGTGTGTGTGTGTGTGTGTGTGTCTGGTGGGGGGGGTCTGGCTGTCTAGTTTAACCCTTTTTTGTCAGTAGCCATTAAATAGGATGTCTGCCTGTTTTGAACCCTTTCTGTTGAACTCCATTTCCTCTTTTATAACATAGATAGAATATATTTATATGATGGAAATATAGTTGTATTGTATAAGAATGAATTTAAATTATTATATAACTGTTATATTGTATAACTGATGTATTGATGTAGCATTTCTAAACCAGAAGTAAACGGGGCTTCCTCTCTTGTAGTTGAGCAAGCAAGCTGACTATAAACAGGGGTTGACATATGTGGTAACCGCTGCGAATTTATATAAAATAAAATTTTATATAAGGAAAACATGGAATTATGCAGTAAACAAAAAAGCGTTAAACAAACCAGAATATGTTTTGTAAGAAGGTAATGATGGACTGCTGTTGTTTTTACTTAGTTAAGTGGTTCTTGCCATAATGTGGAGTAGAACCGTAGTGGAATAGGATTACTAACTGTGTACCAA
>JBBPCY010000018.1:9621564-9633102 GCA_037974405.1 Brachyalestes nurse
GAAGATGACATATTTTTGGTCTTGAATTGAAGTACTACATGTCTGCCAACTAGTGGTAGGGAATACAAATGCTATTTTACATGATATTTGTAACTACAATCTATTGTATTCATGATGACGTCTTGTCGCAATTCTGCGACTTTGGCGCTTAAAGGGTTAAAAAAATAGCTGGTGCTTAAAGGGTTAACCTGCCGTCCTAACGTAAATGTATCGCCAAAACTCTATGATACATATTGTGACATTTTTGCATCACGATATATTGTACCACGATATATTGTTACATCCCTATAAGGCATCTAAAAATAGACTCATACTCGAACATTCCACAACTCCAGAGGAACATACAGTTATCTGACATAATTATTTTAGGCCAGATTTATTACAGGATTTGGTTTGGATCCATTCTATTTTTCCTGTCTGATATTCAGTCCTGTAAACTGACCCAGTACCGATACCCATCAGTGTCGATATGCCATCTCTGTTACATATCAAACATGGACTTTCTTTCCTCAGTGGCCTGACTCAGAGATTCGGGTCACATTGACTGTTTAGTCACTCTTTATGCAGAACTTTTAAAAGGCTTTCTAAAGCCTTTTGAAGCTTTTGAAGCCTTTAAGGGCTTTCACATTTCATAGTGAAAGCAGATTTGTGTGTTTGTCCACAGTGACCGCATCGAGGCCTGAGTCAAGCTCAGACCGCTTTTTTCTTTCGCTAATGCAAGTGGATGGCAGAAAAAAAGGACAGAAACAAACTCTGCTCATTATAATTTTTGGTTCACTTAAAATTTGACCATGCAACAATTTGATCCATTATCTCAAATTTCACAATTATTCATTTCGGTTTTTTTTGTAAGGAAAATATTCATATGAACTCACATTTGATAAATGCATGAGAATTCTATTTTGGCTGATGTTATAGTATAATTGGTGCTACTTTATTATAATAGTTCTTTATATATTGTATTGATATATTAATGCTCAAGAAAAAAGAAATCTGAGGATTACCAACAGCTTTTGCAATAGAGAAGAACCAACATTAGAAGCACTAGATTCTTGAGGTTTAGGATTAGGTTTTGAGGTTAAGGTTAGGATCAGACTGTAATAGTGAGTTTAACAATGAGGGTAATGTTCATATGTAAACGTTATGGCACCTTTTATATTAGTAAACATATTTTTCCAATATGTTAAACTCAGCAATTACATAGAAGTCATGCACTAAAATTGGCAGATGCTATACAGGGGTTCCTCAGGTTATGACAGTCTCGACACACAACGTTTCGAGTTTATGATCCTCACTCCCATAAAACTTTTTCAGGCCATTAGTGTTGTACGGACTGGGTGGGTGAACTGTTCCACAGTGGAACAATACGAAGTAACGCGGAGTATGGGTGAGGGAGCTGGCGTCCTTTTCCTTTTTCTGTGGCTTGTGTTTTTACGTTCTATATTTTGATTTTACAACCGAGTTAGGATTGGTAGATGTGGTTAGAGTGTGTTTCGACTTATACCAAAATTTGGGTTACATCACAGGAACGGAACTGTGTTGTAACCCGATGAACCACCTGTACTTAAGTTTATTCCTCTAAAGCAAAGTGGCCTGAACGCATGAACACAGCATGAACAGTGTGAAAATCTTTCTCTGCATTTAACCCAGCAACCCAAAGAGGGTGTAGTACATGGGGATGGTACCTTGCTCAAAGGTACCTCAGTGGTGCCACTAGCACTGCTGGGATTCAAACTCACAACCTTCTGATGGCAGGGGCAACTCCCTAGCCACTTGGCCACTAGCTGACCCACTCTTGGGTTTTCAAACTTCTTCATACGACTGTAAATATTTAGGCAAACTGCTGCCAAGGTAAGATCCACAAAGTATTATTGTGAACTGTCCAACTATTATATGTTATGAACCGACATCTCAAGTGGTTGCAGCGGAATCATAACCTTCAAATCAGTGTGTTATAGTGCGTCAATGCATGTCTGCTCCTCTTGTTCGTTGGTTAGTCAGCCTTTGCACCTCTGTCCTTCCTTAGTGTGGACGCTAAGGTAAATACGGAGAGCGGCTCTCGCTCCGGTTTTGGCTCAGGTCTACAGAGCGGGGATTGTGAGGCACATTCCTCGGCCCTCGTGTCCCGTCATGACATACGCATTCTTGTGCTGCCCAGTTCCCAGAAGGGTAAACATCGTTCCACTTCAAAAAACACAGGGCTTCCCCTCTGACTCCACTAAGACTCAGAGTGCATGCAAGTGTGTGTTTGTGTGTGTGTGTATGTGACCAAGCTTGGTCAGCCTGACTCAATGTGGCTCTGCACCTCATTCCCTTGGGGGGTTTCTCTGCTGGGGAAGGTGAGGCAAAGATAGCACACACGTGGCAAAGCTGCCCGGCCGACCAGTATCGCTGCTAAAAAAAAAGAAGAAGACCACCAATGGTGACTGGCATGGGCCAAACGGTCGCCAGTGGAAATGTACCGTGCCCAAGCCGGACGCCTCCAGAGGAGTTGGGTTTCATCACTACGTCAAAGCGACGCGCTCCGGCGCACAAGCGCTAATGGTTTTTCAGCTCTGCTACACAGAATGCGTCCGTTCATGAAAAACTGGACGGCGTTAGAAATGCAAAGTCTCGAAATGTGTGTGTGTTCACCGCCAACCAGTTAATCTTCTATTTTTGCCTCTCTGTGGGGCGTAAATCCAAACTAATTCCCCCCTCCTGTGACATTACAGAAGGAGGCGGGCAGACTTTCCTGCAACTTTCTAGCAAGAAATCCACGGGCCTGCCACGTTCCAAAAGAGCACAAGCAAATGCAACAGCATGCACTGGCTTCTATTAAGGACCTATTATGTTTAGGTAAAGCAGAAGCTTTGGCCTCACAAAAACACTATTTTGCTCAGTTTCCATCACATTTTTCAGTAAGAAAGTTACATCTTTCTTTATGAAAACTGTTTTCTATGGATATTAATTCTTTCCAAACGAAAAGGAGATGACAGCGAACTGCTTGTATCATCGGTTGATGAAATTTAAATGCACAAGTTGCAAAATATGGGTCAGCATTGAGAATCGAAAAAGGAGAGGGGGGGTATTCTGCGTGCCTGGATTTAATTTGGTTCGCCCTGCTTTTATTTACCTTTGGAAAAGGGGGTCGATTGGCTTCCCGCACATAAAACCCCAGATTAACAGCCTTCTCTTTGAAGGCCTAAGGTGGGTCTTTTTTTCGTGGCCTACTAGAATCAACAATTAAGAAGGAACGGCACTAACTCATGCCGTGGTGAGGGAGCCGAAAGATGCTGCAGGAGGCAGTTTACGCAGACCTTCCTTTCCACGTGGCAGAGAGGAATAAAGGCCGAAGCCGTGCTCTAAAGTGTCAGAAGCTGCTGGAACACTTTATAAGCGTGCAAGAGCACCCTTATAAATTTAACAAGCTGAGCTGGCAAAGTTTAAGCTTCGGCAGTAGAAGCGAAGCGAGTTGCTGGAGGGAGAGAGGGAGGGAAGAAGGGAGGGAGGAAGGGAGGGAAGAAGGGAGGGAGGGAGGGTGGGAAGGAGGGATAAGGCACGTTCATGAGCCCTGCTCCTCATGAACATGTATTTATTCAAGGCTTCTGACATGGCTTTTCAAGTTTTCTTCACTTGAATTCACCAGGCCTAGAAGCTGTTTGTAAACGAAGACTACAAATAAGACATACAAGGTAATCAATGTATCTCCAGGAGCTTTGAAGAAAAAATACAGTGAAAAAAAAAATGAAATACTGATACAGTAGCGAGCCAGTGAAAGAGGGAATGAAATCCAGACTTACTCTTCATTCTGCTTGAAGACCAATGGAACTGTCAATCAGGGCTTATAGGACCACACAGTGAAAATAAGCCACCGCCTCTACAGAGAACGAACTAAAATATGACATTTTTGTGCAAATTCTATTGCTTAATTTGTATTTATTTAAAATATTAAGGAAAAAAAGAAACGTAAAATGCATACAATTTGAACAGGCCACATTTGATAGTTTATTTATTTGTTATATATGTCAATTTAAGCAAATCAAAAGTATTTCTGTATTAAAATGTGGAATGTACAAGATGTGTACTTCTTTTTACTTCAATCAACAAAACTTGTCATTTGACCAGGGGTCAAACAACTTTATACTCCAAAGCACCACTATAGGCTGCAAATGGCCTGTGAGAGGTATTTTAAAATCAATTCGCAAACCACGGCTTCCTGCGCTGTAGGACGTTCCAGACAAATCAAACATGAACTTTTCCTTTATGCCACAATCAGCGGCCTGACCCAGCGGCCTTGCGTTGACTGTTCAATCACTCTTTATTCTTATGCATTATTCAGAAAGCGTTCCTGAAGCTTTTTAAATGCAGCTACAAAGCCGAGGGCTGTCAGTGTTAATAACGGAGGGAGATTTGCGTGTTTGTCCACAGTGACAAAGTCAACCTGCCATGAGAGAAAGGGCATTTTTCATCAACTCTGCTCATCCGCTCCAAAAACACAGGGGTGGCAGGTTTTTTTTGCTGTCACTAGCACTTAAACCCAGTGTAAAAATGAAGAAAGCTTTCAGTCATCATTCAAAATCCAATCACAAGGCTGCAAAAAGGTAATAATTTCCACTTTGTACATTTCTAAGCTGTAACGGATCATAATGCCATGCCTGAATGTCTTTTTTCCTCTATGAATTTTATGTTTATACCTTTTCATTCATACACCCTAGCAGAAGTCACTTACCGATCCTAACACGCCGTGTTACTGCGTGTTACTAGTTCGCACACAAAGTAGAGACTACAACTTGAGGACCCCCTGTGTATATATATATATATATATATATTAGGGCATTAATGACTCCAGACTTTTTTAAGTCGACTAGTCAGTGAAGTCGAGTCGACTAGTCGTTTGATGACGTCGTCACACACACAGCAGAGGAACACAGGTGTGCAACTCTGACCAACTTTTATTAAAAGTTCTCTGTAACACTAACAGGCAACACGACAAATAAACAAAACAAAACAAAGGCTGATACCTTGAATTTTCTGGCAAATTTAAGTGTCCAACTGAGAGTGGGAACATTTTAAGGACGACTCCCTGCAGTGTTAGCGTTAGCCATGCTAGCTAGCGTTAGCATGCTAGCTAGCGGTCCTGTGTCAGATGGCTTTGCAGAACGCCAGTACTGTCACTCAGTCTCTGGGTTGACGGCTGCAGCTCCGCGGGTTAAAATCTCACATCCAATCAAAATTTACACAAGCACAGTTACGTATGAAAATGATGAAGAGGCCAAGGCCACGTTCTGCATCTACGACTGGCGTGCAATGAGGGCCGCACATGGTCTGCGTTTTCCGCTGCTCTGGGAGAAGACTCGTCAAGATGATGAGGTCAGGGGGCCTTTGTTCAAAAAAGGTTGAGAACCACTGGTCTAGAGTGAAGTATCTCCACACATGTGATGTGTATCTGTCTCCTCTGCTGCCGTGTCTCTCGCCTTGTTGTGGCTGTGTTTACCTTTCCCTCTGTACCGCCCCTTTTATGAAGGGACTGCAATAATTGGTTAAGTCACGGAACGCGTGTCAGCGTCAGCCAATCAGAGGCAGAGACTGCATTGCGTGTACAAGTGCGCACAGAGAGAGGAAAAAACACTCGACTTCTATCAGGCAGAGTGGACTAGTGCCTCTGAAGTCGACTTTTGTGTTAATATATATAGGCATCAGAGCTTTATAATGTATCAATCTGAAAGTGTCCATTTTCGGTTTAATCGATTTAGGATTTAAATTCATTACAATCAACAAAATCTACACTCATTTTTTCTGCCTTTTTTGGAAACAGATTAGTATAAAATGTTGCTCCACTTTGTAAAATGTGACATTTGTGTATTCATTGTTAGTTTTAAATAGTTGCCAAATTCATGAAGCAAATCATTTTCAGAAGTCTTAAAAAATAGCCTAAAATGACTAAAACCAACAATTTTTCTGGTAAATTACTGTTTGCTTACAGTGCTTACACCCTGTTACACAGTTACAATACCGTATTTCTTTTATGTTCCTGATTTTATGCCCAGTTTAATCATCCTGTCCAAAAACTACCACACTGTCTAATCAGATTAGGTTTGTATATACAAACCATGGCTAAAGAAACCTGCGAGGAATGCTGGCAATCATTACACTATTTACAGACAGGCTGCTTTAGACTGCACACAGTACCAGTCACATTCCCAAAAGTAAGCAAATAACAGCTAATTACATTAAAATCCAGTGTTTTTTTTACTGTTTTGAATCTTGTATCTTCCAGAATGCACCATTTTGACAGTAATCTACTTTATTTCAGGAATACAGTAGAGCACTATGGTGTTCCCACTGTAAATTTTTAACAGTGTACTGAAAGGAAACGGTATCACTGTAAGGTCATAGTTAATATTTAATTTTCTCTGTAATGTGCTGAATGCTCCGTTTTTGAATTCAGATGATTTTTGAAGGTATGAAATGACTAAAACAGCAGCTGGTTTCCTGTCTGCTTCCCTCCCTTTGCCAGGTGGTTTTCCCACGAGTGGCCCGGGTGTGTAAGAACGACCGTGGTGGCTCTCAGCGCGTGCTGGAGAAACAATGGACGTCTTTCCTAAAGGCCCGTCTGAACTGCTCCATCCCTGGGGACTCGCACTTTTACTTCAACATTCTGCAGGCCGTCACCGACGTCATCCACATCAACGGGCGCGACGTTGTCATGGCAACCTTCTCCACGCCATACAACAGGTACGTTTTTGTATCATTACCGGACCTGCCGAGTCCCCTGCGCCCGTTAATACGGAGCCGGCTTATTTTGAGCGTTCAAAGTTTTTTTTGATTTAGCAGTAATGAATGGAGAATAGGCTCGGCAGCTAATTTCTTTATCTAAATGAGAATCGCAGAGCCGGCGTGCAGCTCGCCGTATTTTACAATTCCCAAGTTATGGAGGTTTAAGAAGATAAACCAATTGCTTGTGACAGTGCAATTGAGCCTGCTTAATGGGCATTAAAATCAGCCAAGCAACTAAGAAATTTCAATGAGGGTTTCAGTAAGGGCCATATTCAAAGTTAATCAAAGCGTAGAGAATGAACTTCTATTGACTGGAAGTTCCAGCTGTACAATGGGGACGTATTAGTCATTGGTTCTGAGCGAGCGCTCTGACAACATGCCAGTTCTGCTTCGGAGGCCAAGTATTTCTGGCTTATTACTGAGATTTACAGTTTTGGCCACTGGGCTTAACAGAATCCCATCTCAGTAACTGTCACAATTATGTCCTTGTATGCTCTTTTCCTGCTAGACTGGCCGGTTAACCCTTAGGACGCATTAGTAAAATCTAATATCAACAGATATGAATGGTGTAAAGCAGTCTAGAACCGGTGTTTGTCTCACACCTCAAGCATCAATACAAACCAGGGGAACTTCCATATAAGGAAGTGTTTGGCCATAAAATGACAGTTTACCATTTGTTGCACTGTCGGCGTGGAACATGGGCCTGTCTGTGTTGTGTTCTAAGGGTTAATAAGGAGGCGAGAGGGAACGAGTGATTCAGAGTTTTGTTATGTACACAGTGACGAGGATCACTGGGTGAATTACTGTACGTCTCTTGGCTCTGCTGTAGCATTCCAGGCTCGGCCGTCTGCGCCTACGACATGGCGGACATCGCCACGGCCTTCACAGGACGCTTCAAAGAACAGAAGTCCCCCGATTCCACCTGGACCCCAGTGCCTGAAGAGAAGGTGCCCAAACCCAGGTATCGACCAGCACCTTTATTTCCTGCACATCTTCTTAGAACCTCCTAGCAAAAATCCTAATAACCCAAAAGCAGTGACCAGCTCAGTACACCTGACCAACTCAGTACACCAGATGTATAAAATGAAGCAAATTTGATTTTTACAGAAGCTCCAATCAAATTAAACTATTAAGTACAATCAGAGGGGCAGAATTATGGTTACAGTTAAATGAAAGGTACATTAGAGATACAATTTCAGATATTTAGTTTGTATATCAGTCAAGATTTTAAAGCATAGTAACAGAAAGAGACATCTCCGTTTATTTTACGGCGTTTGCCTATGAGGGCTTTCTGATGGTGCTGAGGGCGGCATGTGGGCAGTGCATCACTTTCAGCGGGCACACAGTGGTGCCCCCGGAGCCACGGTGGCACTGTACACTTTCACAGATATGATTAGCATCGACGCTTTGGATTCTGTGACATGGCACAGAGCACGCTTATGAATATTTGCAAATGACTTAGGGAGGCATTATAAATGAATCATGGCCACCTTGGGTAATGCTTTTTGAATAACATGTTACCTTACCACAAGAGAGAGAGAGAGAGAGAGAGAAGGAAAGAAAGAGAGAGAGAGAGGGAGAAAGAGAGAGAGAGACAGGGACAGAGAGAGAGAAAGAGGGAGAAAGAAAGAGAGAGACAGAGACAGAGACACAGAGAGAGAGAGAGGGAGAAAGAAACTGCATATCAGCAAATGAGGCATGAGCTCATTTTCCAGATGGCTGACTAATTTTCCAAAAGCACCAGCCAGCCTGGTCAATCGTTGTCCCCCGTACCCCTAATTATCACACCAAGGAGCTCACTGCATCCCCCCCCCAACGAAAAAAAAGCCTTTTAAGACCACAGATCCAACGAAGACGATACTGAGCCGCTTCTTGAGCACCATATGGTTTATTGTCATGTCGGGCGCAACAAGGGTATCGGTGGCAATGATTAGCATAAAATTATGTGTTTGCGGGAAGCAAGGTCAGGTGTTAATGAGAGCGAAGGCACTAGCTCTGTTTTTATGTAATTTTTATTTTCCCTCTACATGGCGTGAGTGTACTAACAGATGAGAAGGTTTACTCTGTTGCTGAACTGTTTTTTTTTTTTTTGTCGAGAGGAAAAGGCGCCATGTGTTGCTCGTGCATTCAAAACAGCGCTTAGTCAGGCAGCACCATGTGAACGGGAGCCAGACAGTATGAACTACGATAAAACGAACCTGACACAACCCTTTTATTGAATCTAAACTTTTCCTCGAGGATCCCGTCTGTTTAATAGCTCCCTTTTTGGAATTCTGTGATTTGATTAGAGCTAATCTGTGTTTCCTGTTCCAGTGCTTTTATGTCAATGGTACTATATTTGCTCTCTCCCTAATCTAACACCAAGTGTCTGCGTGAATTTTCCTGAGTAAAGCCGAATTACTGAATACACATTGCCACAATGTGCAAATGTTTTCGCTCCCCAGGCCAAATTACATTATTGGTCTACCTTGAAAACAAGTAAAAATTTTCTGCACAAAACACTTCTTGGTGCTCTGAGACTTAAAGCATTTGTAAAGATGAATGAAAATGGATAATCTGGTCCCAGTTTTAATCTCTCTCTATCTTTTCCTTGTTCTTGCCCTTCAGGCCAGGCTCCTGTGCTGGGTCTCCATCGGTGGAAAAGTACAAAGTGTCCAACGAATTCCCAGACGACACGCTGAACTTCATCAAGATGCATCCACTGATGGACGAGGCAGTGCCCTCCATCGCCAACCGCCCTTGGTTTCTCAAGACAATGGTTCGGTGAGCATTCACATCGGATCAGCTTTCCACCACTAATGAAGCACAGTGGTCACTTTTTAACATAAATACCTTAATAACCACTCAAGCGAAGTTTTACAGCAATCCTTACAAGCAAAGTTTTATAGGATTAGTACAGACTATAGTCTATATAACAAGTTTTATAGTGTAAGTATAGACCATATAACATGTTTTATAGAATAAATGTAGACTGTATAACAAGTTTTATAGTATAAGAAACAAGTGTTATAGAATAAGTATAGACTATTGACTATATGACAAGTTTGATGAAATAAACATAGATTATAGACTATATAATACGTTTTATAATATAAGTCTAGACTATAAAATAAATAACAAGTTTTATAGTATGTATAGACCAAACAAAAAGTTTTATAGAGTCAGTATAGAATAAATATATAACAAGTTTTATAGAATAAGTATAGACTATAAAATATATAACAAGTTTTATACTATAAGTGTAGGCTACAAACTATATAACAAGTTTTACAGAATAAGTGTAGACCATAGACTATATAACACATTTTATAGAATAAATGTAGACTATATAACACATTTATAGAATAAATGTAGACTATATAACATGTTTTATAGCATAAGAAACAAGTGTTATAGTATAAGTATAGACTATTGACTATATAACAAGTTTTATAGTATAAGTACAAACAATAAACTATATAAGAGGTTTTATAGTATAAGTATAGACTATAAACTATATAACCTGCATGGTGCCTTCAAGATTCAGGATTCTTTATTTGTCAAATACACAGTTATATAAGTAGACAGTATATTTATATATATGTTAAAATAAACATTACAAGTATAAACAAGATCTGAAGTGTGAAAATGCAGTTGAATCGAGTATGTGCTGTAAAAGTGCAGTTAATAGTCTTTACTGCTAATGTTAGTTAATGTAACAAGCCTTTATTTCATGGTTTTGGACCATTTTGTCATGAAATGTTCAAACAATATAAAGATTGGTCACTCACAAATGGTGTAAAACATCATTACGTGGTTCAAAAGTGACAGAAATATTATGCTGTAGTATTTATTCTGTAATGATCCACCTCTGATGGTATGTGTGGACTAACGATTTGCATTCAGCATCGGTCATCGGCACTCAATTTGAAATGCAGAGTGGTGGCCAAGTCAAATTCAGGAACTACGCACCCCTCGAATAGATTCATTTAGAATCTGGGGCAGGGGGCTGGATATCTGTTTCACCAGCAAAGGAACTGACTATTCTTCAGCTGCAAGAAGTGAGCTGGAAACTAAATCTGGAGTAAGACTTTATCTCAGCTCTACCCTGAAGGGAAGATGTTTCAATTCCAGTGTTTCTTTTTCGAACAAATTAGAACAATGGGGTCCCTTTTCAAACAGTGCAGGAGGATGTTCCTGCCAGGCAGATACTGTAGAGCGGGTTACAGCTCTGGGTCAGGCACACAGAACCCTGGCCTTGTTTTACACAGAAGAATCAAAAATGTTTACAGACAGAAACCTTAACGGGACGAGAGCGGACCACCCAGTGTATCATGTCCCTGATATCTTTTACGCTCACCCTGTGCATGGCGGGCTGTGTAAATTTGCCTAAGTAATGCTGAATTACTGAACACACATTTCTGTAATAACTTTTCTCCCTTTCCCATGTTCTAATATTGTTGACTGCGCTGTAAGACTCAAGAGACTTGCCTAGATGAAAGAAAATTCCTGGGTAATTTATTTGTCTTACCATTTTCATCCTGCCAGTTTTAATTACCTTGAAAGTGTATTTGCATACTGATTTGAAAATTATACATACATTTGATTAACACCAAGATAAGCATGGTAATTGGAGCGGCAGGCACCAGATAACGGTCTAATTTCTTTAGTGAGAAGAGAGCCGGGAAGGTTTTTTAAGTCTGGGATCCGCAAGGCGATTTCATTATGCCTGCTGCTTCATGTTCTTCTCTCTCTCTCTCTCTCTCTCTCTCTCTTTCTTTCTCTCTCTCTCTCTCTCTT
>JBBPCY010000018.1:9633202-9660630 GCA_037974405.1 Brachyalestes nurse
TTCGAATGAGTTAAACCTGGGCCTTGTTTTCTGAGTAACAGTGAGTACGTCATTGTAGATAGTTGTAGATTGTTTCGAGCGAGTTTAACGAATTTATTCTTTTCTCTCTCTCTCTCTCTCTCTCTCTCTCTCTCTCTCTTTTTCTCTCTCTCTCTCTCTCTCTCTCTCTTTCTTTCTCTCTCTCTCTCTCTCTTTCTCTCTCTCTCTCTCTCTCTCTCCGTGTCATTCTCTCTCTTGCTTTCTACCTCTCTCTTTCGTTTTCTCTCTCTTTATCTCTTTCTCTCACACTCTTGCTCTCTATCTCTTTTTTTCTCTGTCTCTCTCTTTCTCTCATTTTCTCTCTCTGTCTCTTTTTCTCTCTTTCTGTGTCTCTTTCTTTTTTTCTCTCTTGCTCTCTTCCTCGTTTTTCTTTGTCTCTGTCTTCCTTTTTTTCTCTCTTGCTCTTGCTCTCTCTTTCGCTTTCTTTTTCTCTATCTGTCTCTCTTTCTTTCTCTCTCTCTTTCTCTTTTTTTTTCTCTCTCTCTGTCTCTCTTTCTCTCTCTCTCTTTCTCTCTCTCTATCCCTCTCTTTCCTGCAGATATCGACTCACGCGTATAGCGGTGGATAACGCCGCGGGGCCCTATCGCAATCACACTGTCGTTTTCCTGGGCTCAGAGAGGGGCATCATCCTGAAGTTCCTGGCGAAAATGAGCAGCGGCTTTCTGAACGACAGCCTCTTCCTGGAGGAGCTGAGCATCTACAACCCAGAGAAGTGTGTACTCCATTACACCCCCCCACCCAAGCACCACTTCGACCGCGCTAAAGCGCCCCAGACCTTCTGAGGAGTGCTACTCTATCATTTAAAAGAGTTTTATCAGGTTTCAGCCCCTCGAGTGTGGTGAGCAAATTAAAGAGAGCCTAGCAGAACTTCTGCCGCTGGGCCTTCGCCGCAAGACCCGGCTTAACGAATGGGGATGATTAAAGAATGCACAGCGGTTTGAGGAGGGGATCGAATGAGCGTCTCAAAAAGCCATCTGAGATCCCCTCTTGTTTTTTAAGTTGCAGTGAGGAAGTTTGGACCGTGCCGCTGTGGGATAAACAGAGAAACGGGAGCCAAAACAAATACGCAGATGAAAGCTGCAGTTGGACACAGTTAGTCAACGAGGGCTTTTGAGGAGACCGGTGTTGTTCGCCACTGAGCCGCGTCATGTGACACGGTGTAGAGTAGGAGAGCAAGCGAACCTGCCCCCACACACAATGTGGCACGGACAGAGCATTCTCTGGCTCAAGGCCATATGGCTTAGCTTCGGCGGTTAGCGTAAGTGACTTTACAGGGAAGGATCAGAGCAAAGATGCCCGCAATACATTACATAGGGTAGATGGATCGTAAGCCTTAATTGAGAGCTCTAATGCACGGAGGCCAACCTTCATGAAGTCAGAATTAAATCCCCCTTTAGATCTGTCAAGCATGGGATAAAAGTGAAACCTTTCCAAGCAGCCACACAAAGAGACTGCACAGCTAAATGCTAGGGCCCGAATAACTAGCACACTCGAGTGTATTGGTATTCGGCTCCTTATTTACAATTTATATGTTTCAGAAAGCTTTCAGACCAGTTTCAGAGTCCGTAGCTTATTTATTTATTTGTTATTTAATGACCATTACTCAACAATGGACAGACTATTAGACTTTAAAAAATCTCTCACGCCAGGTAACACTAGCTAGCTAAAGGCTGAACACAGCCACATTTTTATTAAACTCATAATATTTCACTTTCAGTCGTATCACAGTACGATTCTGAACGTGGACCATTGAGTAACAGTGTAATTTCAGTACAGTAAACACTCAATGAAAACAAAGACTTTGACAAATGACAAAATAATGCATAAACTTTTCATACACTGCTTTTAAGAGTGAAATGAACTGTGCAATTTTGACAGACAAGTGGAAAAGAACTGTAAGGCAAAGAAACAAACATGAACGTAGTGAGACTACCAAATGATGTGCTTTTAAGTAGGAAAAATTGACAAAATGTATAGACAAAATCCATTTTAATGGAAAACTGCCTGTTATACAGTCAGAAACTACATAAGCAGATCCATTTGAGATTATTATGCAAAGTTTGAAGCAAGAGTTCAATTATTTAGGTATACAATTAGCATGCTATTCTTCAGCTACTATTACCATTAGTTCCAAGGACAAAATAAAGAACTACCCAGACTTGACTGTTCAGCTACATTTAAGCTCATTTGTATTGACACTTGTCATATTGAGGCAAACAATGAGAACTAACCCAAGAAGATATGACCCTGAATTCTGTTTATTCTCACTCAGGTGCAGCATCGATGGCGTAGACGATAAGCGCATTATCAGCATGCAGATTGACAGCAAAAGCCACTCTCTGTTCGTGGCGTTTACCTCCTGTGTGGTCAAGGTGCCGCTATCACGGTGCGAGCGACATGGGAAGTGCAAAAAGTGAGTTCTGAAGCTCGCATATCAGCTTACACTGTAAGGGTATCAGCACCTCCACCTGTTTACTGAGACAAGATATCAGACCTGTACTTTATCAGTAGATTCTAGAGAACACACCAGTGAAATCAGTCGTTTTGGTTAACCCGTGGAAATCTGAAGTTATTGTTGTTGTTCTGCTCTACATCTGATTCACATAAATGAATACATAATTAGTTATGCTATGAATTATATTAACTTTTATATTATATTATATTATATTATATTAACTTTTTTTTAACGTTTTGAGTCTGCTCTTCCAAATTTTTTCCCATTTATTTATATATTAAATAATGTTGTAAATGTAACAGGACAAAATAATGTTTTTGTCAAATTTAGATAATCTTCTGCATTTTAGGTTTCTCCACTTGTCTCAGTGAACTACGGATGAGAAATAAACACTATGTAAGAGGAGGTGTCTCGTGGTGTGTATAGCAAGGGGGACCAAGGAGGGCTGAAGATGTGCTGATACCTGTTTTTATTGCTTTCGCAGGTCGTGCATTGCCTCCAGGGACCCGTACTGCGGTTGGGTGTCAGAGGGAGCCTGCAAAGAAGTCGGCACCAGCACAAAGTATGTAGATCCACCCTATTTCACCAGCTACTGCAGCCACTTCTGACATGCAGCATGATGACCTAAGTCCACCCACTGGTTTTTCAGTCCTTTCCACACATGCTGTCCTGCAGCTTCATCTAACTGTGGTTTGCCTTGGGTTTATTTCCCCCCACTCTCGCTCGCTTTTCATGGATGAGGCTGAGGGAAAAGCTGACGGAAGGAACAGGAGAGATATATTGACCCTTTGGGGGGAGGGGGACACCATAATTTATAGCTGTATTTAGCATGCTGTGGCGGTTTGCTCGCTGAACAAACATCATATGGCATTTCTGGGGGCAAAAATCATGCATTTTGCAGATGAAGTCATTATTACGGGTGCAGGAAACTTTTTGATGTTAACCGAATCTGATCTTCGCAAAGCAATTCAGTCATTGCATGCTGTTTTTTTTTTTTCCTGTCCTGTTATTATTTCCAAAGCCTTGACTGCTCTGATTGAGCTTTCCACTTTGGAAATTGAGTAGACAGAGGCATTAAGAGGTTAGATGACCTCACTACTGCAGCACAGTGTTTCTAAAGGGGCCTGAGTGGAGGATTACGCGGTTATGATCTGTTGGGTTTTGCGGTGAGCGATTGAGAGGCATTTGGCTCGACACTTTGTGCAGCATTTAATGAAAAGCACCGGTACAAAACAGGCCCCAGAGGAAAACGCTTCACACTTTTCTACTCTATTACTACAGACTGAAATAGCCTAAAAAAGACGGATTGCTTCTTTGTGCTCTGTTGTGTGTAGTTGTGCTCGAAAGCCAAACTATTCGCACCTTTTTCGCTGTCACTGCAAACCGTGGCGTCTTGGAAGGAGTCTATTCTCTGTACGCCGCGCCTCTGTTGTATGAGGTTGGATGTTCTTGGAGATGTGAAGTAAATCTGACATCCAGACATTATATATCATTGATGTACTGTGTCTCGATTCACAAAGTGCAATGTTTAGGTGAATGCTTGATCAACCCTGTAAATGAAAACTCTACTTTTGCCGCCGCTCCAGAAAATGGGTTGTCCAGACGAATGAAAAAAATTTTTTCGTGATAGTTTGGAAACTTTTTTCTCTGCACATGGCCCTGCTGGGAGCTACGAGATGTGGCTCTGTCAGCTGTGACAACCCGGAATGTAATCTCTTTGACGGTTCGACTGTCTCCCCTGATTGCATGGCTGAACGTCTGTCAGGAATAGCAGGCTCAGCCTGACACAAGACAATAGAGGCCTGTATGATAACAGCGCACTCAATTCCTCAGTGCCTTGTCTGTGTCCCCTTTACTTATGATTGCATTAAAGTTTCTAGAAGTGAATTACTCTTCCTGCTACCTTTGGAAATGAACAACAGAAACCTTTGGAATTGCATTCACTGATCACCTTAAACTCTACAGACTTGTCGGCAAGCCCAGACTACTACTTATTAGTTATATACTGGCTACTAAATAACACACAGTTATTAGATAATACGTTTATTTTTCTCAGCGCTTCACCACCAGTGGCCTAGACGTCATTAAGACTTGCTGACATTTTGCACAATTATGTGGCTATTATGATAGAAGTCTGTGCCTTATAACTTCAGTGCAAAGCCGGCAGTGCAAAGTTTTAAATGAACAAGGTTTAAAGTAAGAGGAAAACTGTAGATTTGATACTTTGGAGAACCATTCTTTGAAACCCCCAAGGGTCGTTAGATGTACCCGCACTCTCATAACAGCATAACTTACATATTCGTTTTTTTATAGTTGTCACTGAACTGATAGTGCTTCAGGGGGTCAGTATATATTTATAAACACTTGCCTGTTTACTTGAGCATTTTTGCTGTTTTTGCAATGTCCCAGAACCACCTGGGCTAGAAGTCATTGAGTCCCTGTGCAAAATGGAGGTCGTGCACCCAGGGCTTTGCCGTGCTCGTCCTCGCGCAGGCCGCTTCGAGCCAGCAGGGCCGCAGCCGCTCACCACCGTGTGTCTTGTCTCTGTTGATTATGCAGATGGTCATTCGAGCAGGACGTGGAGCAGGGCAACACAGATGGACTGGGAGACTGCCAAAGTAAGCAAAGGCCTCCTCTCTCGCGCTCTTGCTCTCTCTCTGTTCTCCGTTTCGCCCTCCTGTTTATCTGGGCTCAGCCTCACAAGCCTGTCCTTCAGCTGCAGCAACACACTGGACACAGAGGCCTGCTCTCGCTTTAGAACCACACACGTATACACACACACACACACACCAGCCACAGAAGGTTTCAGTATGACCTATTCACTAGGCTACACTATAGAGGCCTGTTTTGAATTGTCTGTATTCAATTATAGCATCATTTTAGCTGCCGAGAATAGCGAAAAGCTAGAAACTAATTTCCCTTTAAGGTGCGATTCTCTCCTGCACAACGTAATGAGAGGTTTGGTTGCTGTAAAGAGATGTTCGTATTAATTATGAATACCATCCTTTTTTAATATTAGAAACAAGTGTTAACATATTAGAGCATGCATATTTTATATTGAAATGGATATGCAATGAAGGATGAATCTCATTTTAATACATTAACACGTTTCTCCTTCTTTTCTTTTCTTTTTTTTAACTTTCTCAGACTCCTTTGTGGCTCTAAATGGTAAGTGACATAAGTCAGAGGCAATCCCATTTCACTCCTCTTTTCAACCATTCTATCAGTTTCACTCTTTTTGCTCTGTAATTTTAGACGCTTTCATTTCTGTTTCATCTTAGCCAAGGAATTAAATCAGGTTGAATTCCTTTGGTACCTTTTTTTTTCTTTCATTTTTAGACCTTCAGCTTACTCATCAGAGTCATGAAATTTCTCGAAATTCATCACATGGTCAGTTTTTCCTTCTCCCTTTTCGACTGCAGTAGTCAGTAGCAGCTCAGCTCGCTCGAGTCTGCCACACTTGATTAGATTTTAGGGAAGGTCCCACACCCCTACTGCCATAACCCCCCCCCCCCCCCAACACACTCTCTATTCTCTGCAAGCCTTCACTGGTCCCATTGATTCGCCCTGACCTTTGATTTCCTAATTGGATGGATCTAGCTGGTTAATAGAAGGAGGCTTTGTGGGTTAGAGACATAGCCAAATGCAAATGATGGAAGCTGTTTACAGAGGCTAAACAGCAGCTTGTTCTCCAAAGCTCCTCTAGAAATTATTCATGAAATACAATCCGGCAAAAGTGGGGCGCATCGACAGTGGGCGCACGCACACACACACACACGCACACGCATGCAAACTCCCATGCACCCATATTTCTAAACGCACATGCTCACATGCCCTCACTAAACTCACTCCAATGTGCACACACACACACACATACACACACATATACAGACACACACACACACACACACACGCACACACACTCACACATAGTGCTGTATGATTGATACTGTTCCCTCTGGTACAGGCGGGAATGCTAAACAGTTCTGATTGGTGGGAGGTGGTGAGAATGCCTGCCTCTGCGACCTACATATCGCATTAGTAATCATTCTGTTTTGAAAGGTCTGATTATCATTCACATGTATGACAAAAATAGGAATTCTGATCCTCTTCTTTGCATTTTCTCTGCTTTTTTTTCCCCTGCTACTCTCCTCTGCTCAACACTGACGTCAAACGGCTCCAAACATGTTCTGAAATATGGGCAAATAGGTTAAAAATAGTGTAGGGCTGTCAATTACTGTATTAACACTAATCACCCACTTGAAAAATGATTCATATTCTTGTTCTCGATAAATCAGTGTAGTAAATGCTTTGCAATTTAAAAGAGAAACAGGGTGAATGCAAGTCATATTAAGCCATGCTCAGCAGTCTGAACATTCTCCACAAGGGGGCGCTGTTAGTGCTTACATCACCTTCATGTGCGTCATTGAAAGGGAGAAGACCCACACCAGTAGGATCACACAAATGTGTTTGTAGGTTGCATTTAGATGAAGTCATGTGTACTGTTTGCCATTTCAAATTGTATAAATATTATTACATTATTACTCATAATAATTGCTACTCAGTTACTAATATAATCAATAGCGACAGCTCATCAGTCTGGTATTTATCCAATATCTGTGTGACAACTGATAGCATTAGCTGTCGTTTATGAGAAATTAATGAACTGTTCATAAAACAGTATCATTTTTTTAGCCCTCTCTCCGTCTAAATGCTCCATTTCACTCTAAAAATAGTCAGCATTGATAATCGCATGAAAATACAGCTCCTTGAGTGCAAGCCTTTCATGTTTTTTAGTGTATTTAACTAGTAAAAAGGTTGTTTAAGTTGGCATTATAGAGACTTTTATGGGTTTTTTTCCAAGGAGTCCTAGCCTTCACTCCTGTATGTGTGTCATCTGCCTTCCCCTGGCCGTGGAGAATGAATTATAAAATAGCTCTGTCACACTAATCGCTCAGCCTCCGGCACATTCTTAAATAAATCATTTTAATGATTGCTACTGGGAGACGAGGAGGCTGTTGTGCATGATAGACTGATGGCAAACAGCGGCACGCATGGGAAAGGGAGTTTATCACTTAATTAAGATACAAGGTGATTACAGTTATGGGGATGCTGTTTGTGATGAAGTGACTCTTTTGGAGGAACCTGTTTTGATTAACGCGACCGTATCTTGGGCGAATGTTGATCTACCTGTGTAATCTGCGAAGAAGTTCAGAAAAAAGAATGTCCTTAACTCGACGGGGTACAGTTTACCTGCCTTTTTGTTCGTGGCTTGAGGGCTTATTAATAGCATTGTGAAATAATTAATATTGTTTATCACGCATGCGAGAGATAAAAACGATACAATCCGTATTCAATTCATAGAGATTAACGACTTGTGCAGTTTTAATGGCCTGTTGTGTAATTTGTCGCGCACGTCGTTGGTGTACAAAAAGAAAAAATCAGCTGGTTCTAGCTGAGAGAACACGTGGGAATGTAGGCAGCCTTTGGAGAATAGCCAGGGCCACAGATACGAGCCAGGCCATTCGTGTCTCTGTGGTCTGTATGATAAGGTAAGCTCACCCCAGGTGATTCCAACAGAGAGAGGAGATCTGTCAGGGTCCCGAATTGGAAAATGCACCCACAATGACGGGTTCCTCCAAGACAGCTGCCCTCTCCGTCAGAGACTGCAAGGTCACGGCCCTCATGAGGCCGGGCTGGAGCCATGCCGGAGCGACACATGGGCATAGTTCAGCCTGTCATTCAGCTAAAGCATTGGGAGTCGTAGCAGAGCTGAATCGGTCAAAGATTTATTTAAAGCCTCTTTCTTCCAGCATTTTTAACCAAAGCTCCTCTGACTCTTTTGCTCAGACTCTGTGGTCCAAAAGTTTGGAATTAATGAGAAATTTGTAGTTACTATTTTCACAGTACAGTTGTGTGCAAAAGTTCAAATCCTTTATAGAGACAAACCTCTTCACATTTTAATGCACAATTATTCATTCACCATAACGGGGGAAAAATACACAGAAAATGAGACCTGTGTACAAGTTAATGGTACATTTATGTTACATTTTTTCTTCAGTATGTTATTGAAATGTTCGTTCAAGGGTAAAGTACGTGATATATCTTTCCCCACCTAATTTGACCGGCCACATTCAAGTTTTTGCATACGACTCTTATGTACAAAGCAGATTACATTTTCTGATCAAAGGCAGATACAAGCCATTCTGGATGTAAATTTTACTTATATCTAATGTTATATAGTTTTCTCAGATTCTCAGGCATGGAATCATTTTGTTCACAACTCAACGAACACGTTAACGTTTTAGTAATGAGATTTTATATGGGCTTGGATGTTACACATGTATCTGCAACAAAATTGGTTTTCTATCATTTAAAACAGTGATTCCAAACTTTTGTACAGTAGTGCAGTTTGCTTGGTGCAGCAGCATTAGCAGCACTGAATGAGGATCTTATTAAAGTGTGTGTAGCTGGGCTTCATAAAAAAAGAAGGCATTTTCACAACCCCGGGCAGCCCAGCCGTATCATCCACATCCTCAGATTAACCTGTATTGACTTGTGTTGTGCTTCGGCAGGCCGCTCCACCTCCACCTTTCTCAGCACCGCCCAGCCCCCTGCCAGCGGGCCGCTGGGACAGGGTCGCATGGTCGAGCCCAAGGAGCTGCCCCTGCCCACCGATAAGAGGGACCCTTATATCGCAGTGCCCTCTCTAACCCAGCAGGAGTCCACTGGTAAGCCTTGGAATGGACAAGTCCATTTTCTGTGGGGTCGAGGAGATTTACGGTAGTTCGCTGCTTCTTCCAGTGACCAAAGCACCCAGCCCGAGATGTAGTTGCAGGCGTAACAAATTGCCACGCTCCTGGAAGAGAGAGATTTATTAAACAAAGAGTGTACCATCCCCCGAGGGGTGAATGTAATATCCAGGCTATTGCCAACGAAAAAGGAAGATTGCTCTGTATTTATTTCCCCTACACATGATGGCCCCATCTTTATCTTGGCTCTGTGACACGACATTGAACGCCCTCTCTGGGCAACACGAACGCACGGCCGCTTTCAAGGTCGGTCTGTAACTGGCGCTCGTAATGAAGCTAGCAAAGCAAGCACCGCGGTTATGATACTCACTCGATCAATAAGATGTTATTATGCATTCTGTTACACTAAGCCTGGAAAACGGCTTTAGTTAACTTATGAGAAACTCTGCCTAATTTGTTTTGATTATGGGAAATGTCCATAATTAGTGAGTCTCGGCCTCCCTGCTGAGGTAAGCCAGCACTGATTGGTATGCAGGTGGTTCTTGTTTAATATCTCTCTCTTTCGGGATCCTTGGCCTCAAGGATTTGGCTCCGAAATCAGTCTTTACGGCTTAAAAGGACACTGTGGGCTGGGAGGAAGTGCATTTGTGCTCTGCGCAGAATAGTTGTACAGTTTTATCGTAATTAAATCATTTGTCATAATTAAACATGTACTTTTGTTGCCTCATTAGATTTTTTTTGTTGCCTCATTTGAGGTTTTCATAGTACAGAACATATGCGTGTATTACAATAGGAAAATCATACGTTCTTTCATGGGGCAATTGGGTAAATTCAGGCTAAATGTGTAGTGCTTATACTACTTTTCGGCATGTACTTGTCAGTCCAGGCTGTACCGTTGAGCGCACCATTGAATTTTGTCATCAAGTCAATAGACGATCGATCAGGCATGAAGGCATTTTCTCCATTTGGTCACTGGAAGCAGTAAACCTGTTGAACATACACAATGGTGGCAGAAAAAAAGGCATGCTTATTTGGCATCACTTCAGTGTTGCTGCCTCCTTTGCCAATACCCAGTGCTGACATCCAAATCACTGGTATAGGCAAAGAGGCCCATATCTAAATAGAGGCTTCTTATTGCTGTTGTTTCTTTTCTTTTATTATGTTGAATTATTATTATTATTATTATTATTATTATTATGCACAGTTTCTTTTTACTATCAATTGCTGTGACTTAGACAGTAGATGTCTATAAGTGAGTAATTATGATGTGTTGCTGTTTCTGTTTCTTGCTCTTGCATGGCATTTGGCTTCACTGCTTTGCGTCTACAGACTTCTTTTGCTATAAAACCAGTGTCCGCTGCTGCAATATTATTTCTGCTTAATGTATTAACAGCACTTTCATGAATATTTTCACAGCCCCTTTCCCTCCTGTGGATATCTCAGTGCTGTGTTGTTGTTATCAGTTTCAAAGTGACCAATGTACTGTGAAAAAATAAATAAATAAAGATGATGAGGTCATATTAGCCAAAATGACCTTGAGCGCATGATTCATTCCAGAGAGTGAATTTTACTTGTATGTTAAAAGACGCATACGATTGAACAGTACGGAAACGGATCAGTGTGGTCATTTCTGCAGTTTATAACTGCGGCAATATCACGGTGCCATGGTGCATTAGTGTAACACTGGCAAAATGTGAAAGTGATGAATATTCAAAAAGGAATATTTATGAGTTCCCTCCCGTCCCATCGCACCAGAGCTGGCTGGTGGCAAAAATTTTTCGCAGTACATTTGAGGACTGTGTGTCTGGTCTCGTGTATTTGTGTGGGTGTGTGTGTGTATGTGTGTGTGTGTGTGTGTGTGAGATCCCACCGCTCCCACTACACCCCCCCACACTCCACGCCACACACACACACAAAATCCTCCCCACCCTATCTGCACCTCCACCATCTGCTGCCATTGTGAGTAGTCTCCCTTCCACAGGACCTTTCATCTCCCCAGATGGAACGTTCCAAGGCTGTACCTTAATGTAGCCACAACCTATTACTAACCTTAATCTACTGTACAGTGCATCCTCTTTCTTCCCAAATGGAGTCGTATCTCTCTTTCCCTTGTCTAGGGAATGGATTCTGTCAGCCCCTCCCTCCACCCCTCTCTTTTTTTCTCTCTCCCACCCGTTCCCTCTCCGTCTGTTCCCTCTCCCCTTCCCTCCCTTCCCCTCCCCTCCCTGCCAACCTGTGGCTGTCTCTATGTGCCCCTTGAATTTATAGGTCAATTATAAAGCCAATATAGACAGAGAGAAAGAGGGAAAGCTGTCTTTCTGTCGTTCCTCTGTCTTTATTCCGTGTCATGTTGTCATAACCGCACGGTATGTATCCTCACCACCAACAGCAGGCTGGGTGGAGACCAGGCCTGGTACTCGATAGCCTGCTGCGGATCAAGTGCAAAGCCTGTGGATAGTTCCAGCTCCCAGATAATGACATGACTAGATAAGCCCCACCCTCTGAACTGGTTTCTTTGTTTTGTGAATTAAACCTCTTCTTCCCCCCTCTGGAGTTTGGATTTCAGCCAGTGTGTACATTTGCTAATGGTATTTCACCATGCTTCTTTTTCTCCATCTTTAAATCAGAGAAGTTAACATTCCATTATGGAAGAGTTAACATTTTATAGCACTTCTGACACAGCTTTACAACAGTGGTTTCCATCTTATTGGCATTTATTGAGAGATAAGTGTTTAGACCACTGTTTTCAGCTGCATGTGCCTTAATGACATTCAGATTAGTGCCTTTCACCTCAAGTCTAATGTAAGACTATATAGCCAGCTCCTTATTCAAACTGTCATTTCCACCTTAAATGGCTGTATGTTGGCAAAGCTGAACTTGCCTTCTTTGCCAGATGTTTATTCAGATTTTTCGTTCCACCTTAAATGGTGCAGCACTTACACTCTGCCACCAACATGCTGACAAGGATGAACTTGGCTTGTTTGTTGCCAGCTTCTTATTCAGAGTTTCCCTTCTACCCTTAATGGCTCCACAGTTACATTTTGGCACTTATAGGTTGAAAAGGTTAACGTTGGCCTCTTAGTTGCCAGCTTTTTAGTCAAAATGTTCACTCCACTTTCAGTAGTGCAGCAATTACAATTTGGCACCTGCAGGTTGGTAAGGCTGGAGTTAGCTTCTTAATCACCAGCTTCTAAAAATGTTTGTTCCACCTTAAACGGTATAGTAGTTGCATTCTGGTGCATGGCTTTTTAATTGCCAGTTTTGTATTCAAAATATTCATTACACCTTAAAAAGAGGCATTCGTTACAGTCTGATGCCTAAATGCTGATGAGGCTGAAGTTGACTTTTTTTTTCCCAGCTTCTTTTCCAAATGGTGCTCTGGTTACATGTTTTCAGCTGGAAGTTGATGAGGCTGAAGTTGGCGCCTTATTTGCCAGCTTCTTATTCAAATTTTCTGTTCAACCTTAAATTGTGCGGCTCTTACATTCTGCCAACTACATGTTGGCTCAAAAATTTAACTCCACCTTAAATAGTGCAGCAGGTACATTGTGGTATCTGTAGGTTGGAAGTTAGCTTCATAGTCACCAGCTTTTTATCCAAACTCTTAATTCCAAAGAGTATAGCAGTTACATTCTGGTGCATGTGTGTTGATGAGGCTGAAGTTTTTTTGCCAGATTTGTACTCAACATTTTTATTCCACCTTAAAAAAAGCATCAAAAGTTAAAACTGAAAATTGTCTTTTTATATGCCAGCTTCATATTTTTTGTTCCACCTTAAATAGTGCAGGGTTACATATTGGCCCCTAGATGTTGATAAGCTGTTCAAATTTCCATTCCACCTTAAAAGTTACCAATAGTTTTGCGAGGTTAGAGCGCCAGAACGTAACAGCTGGAAGGAAAAATTTGAATAAGAAGCTGGCGAATAAGAATCCAACCTCACCTTTGATGTGTAATGTGTCACGTTGTGATATTCTGTAATATTTGCTCTGATTAGAATCTATATGGCTGTGTTTACGCAGCACTGCCTGACATTTTCAGAGAGTGGGAGTGTGCACTTTAGTGAGCAATGTCTCGTGCATCGGAGCCGTGAGTGACAGACCCGCGCGCCGTGGCATATGCCAGGCTTAAACCTTAAATATTATGAATGCGCACGAATGATGGCCTCAATAAGGATGCAGTAGACAAAGGCTTTTAAAATTCACGGTAGATCTAGGGCAGATGCATAATCAGCCATTCATGACCCTGACAGCGAAGGCACAATTAAACTTGCGGGGGGAAAGGGAGCACTCTCAGTGAGCGTGTTCCAAGAACATCAGAATGACTTGAATAAGATGAAACATTTATGGAGTTGCTGAGATGGAAAGTAACTAAAACTAGTGGAAGGAGGTGACCACACTGCAATAACGGAACAGTTATTAGTGAGTTTCTCCTCCTGTAACATTACTTGACAAATAAAGAGCAACAGAGAGCCTATTAAAGGCAGTGAGACCGGAATTGTGTTATTAATATGGAGAGGAAAAAGGAATCGCGTTTTTATGGCCTAATAATAACAGAAGGGAGGCATTACTTATTCCTATTGTAGCTTTGGAACACAACATCACATTCAGATGATGAAATGTTGAGACCTTTTGCCTCCTGCATCATGTAGGCTTATGTTTTTTTATGGGCTCTGTAGACAGACTCCAGTAGTTCAGTGTTGAGGATTTATCCTGAGTGTTTGCTCAATAAACGTCGCTTGCCATGTACTGTTGCGGTGTAATGTTGAAAACGTGGGTAAATATAAAAGAGGAAATGTTGATTGAAGATCAGCGGTGGTGTTGTTCTTCTGAAGAATTAGGGACACCTCGCAGAGAGAGCAGAAACAAATACTGAGTGTCGTAACCCACCCCCCCCTCCCCGTTCTTTGTGCAAACGCATTTGGAATGAAGCGTTTAGAGAGGGTATCTGATTATGTTACAGAGAAGTAAACATATTAGAGATGCAATGGCAGTGTCGAAATCTTCCACGCTGCTTGGATGCAGGATGTCTCTTGTGGGAGAGATTCAACAGGAACATGTATTACTCGAACTGGGGCCCTTAAAGGAGCCCCCCCCCCAGCCGTCGTCAATCAACACTCACTCTTGTGCTTCAGCAAGTAATTCAAAGTCCTCCGTGGCTCATTTTCGCACACGTATGTGTCTGATTGCAACGTTTAATTGTTGTTGTCCCCCCCGAACCCCCCCAAACCAGCATATCTTTAGAAAATAAATAGATCACGCCACATGGATTGCCTAGGTGTCTGTGCGAATATTCACACGTCATTTCCTCACACAGGATGGAGCATATTGACAAGCAAGACTTTTTTTTTTTTTTTTTTTATAAGCCTGCTCGAATGCAGTGAACCATTTTCCAAGCTGCCTAATTTGTCCGGGACCAAAGGCTCATGAAATTCAGATGTGGAATGCTCGTCTCGAGCTTTGTTCTCGTGCCCGCTTCCCTGTCAACGACCTGCGAAGGAAAGGTTGCATTAAAGGGTTTTACTTGGTGCCCATGAATTTTATGAGACTGTTTGACGAGGCTGTATCGGCAGCCATGACAATGGCTTTTGCATTTAAAGCCTCCAAAATCAATGGAGTTAAAAACAGGTCTACCTAAACGTAGGAAAAGCAGAGAGTTTCTAGCCCTGTGCTTCTAACTAACAGTGCATTACTTGTCATGGACCTGGCCTTCTTTATGGCTGCAGACTTCCTTTGAAGTTTACTCAAGAAACAATTGACTTCATACATGAAAGTTAAAAATCTTCAAAGGTCCAAATGAAGCCCGGAGGCTCCGGGTAAGAGGGGCCCCTCCAATATCCTCACAGCCCTGTGTCAAGGTCAAAGAGAGTGGCCCACAGTAGCAAGGGAGGAGCACTCTAACTTCTCTTCATCTCTTGGGCTGGAGTGAGCCTCTGTCCCTGAGCCTGATCTCCAATGAGAGGGCTGCTCTTTTCCTCTCCACTTCAAACAAGGTTCAGTGGCTAGACAAGATTGATTTAAAAGTGAGCTCTTCTCCCTCAACTCATCAAAGGCAATTCATGTTCACTCTCTTATCTCACATTGGGCCAGAGGTATGAAGGAGCCCAGACGAAGTGCAAAATGTGCCAAGATGGGACCGCAATATGCACTCTCAGTGCACATTAAATTATTGTATGATTCGCTAAGACTCCGCTGAGGAGCATAAACTGCACAGGACCACCAACTAACAGAGTTTAAAAGGTGCAGTGAAACAAAGGATCTGTCTGCAGGTTTAAAACAAAAGACAAAGTGAAAGTTAGATGGAGATAACGGAAGTAGCGGGAAGTATGCTGGTTGAAATTGTTGTTTTGTCTTAAGCTTTATGCTGGCAAGCCACAAATAATCACAGACAATGCAAGATACAAGCAGTGCAAACCATAATAAGGTTAGGTCTTTATCTTAATGGTTAAATGAGAAGGAAAATGATGCAGTCCCTAACCTCCCACAATATATAAAAAAGAGTCCCAAGATCTATTTGAAGGAGCAAACATTACAGTGAAAAGAATAGCCAGACTCTTGCAATTAGTTGTTAGCCCCCTTATATCATATACACCAGTCAGCCATAACATTAAGACCACTGACAGGTATTGAGAATTTGTTACAGTGGCACCTGTCAAGAGAAGGAAAGTATTATGCAGCTATTGAACATGATGAAGATGATGTGTTGGAAGCAGAAAAAGAGCTGTTTCCAGTAGGCAGTGGTTAGTGCTTTCCAATGTGGTCCAAAGAAAGATAACCAACGGCAGGTTCATGGGTGCCCAAGACTCATTGATGAGTGTGGGGAGCGATGTGTGCACCATCCCACCGAAGAGCTACTGTAGTACAAATGTCTGAAATAAATCATGCTGGCTATGATGGAAATGTGTTTGAACACAGTGCATCATAGCTTGCTACGTATGTTTCTATGTAGCCGCCTATGCTAACAAAGAAAACAAAGGATCTGTCTGCAGGTTTAAAACAAAAGACAACGTGAAAGTTAGATGAAGATAACGGAAGTAGTGGGAGGTATCCTGGTTGAAATTGTTGTTTTGTCTTAAACTTTATGCTGGTATGCCACAAGTAAGCACAGTGCATCATAGCTTGCTACGTATGTTTCTATGTAGCCGCCTATGCTAAGCCCTTTATAAAAAAAAAAAATATATATATATATATATATATGTGTGTGTGTGTGTGTATATATATATATATATATAAAGTAAAATATATACAATTAAATCATAGTGATGCAAATATAGTATGATGTATGTCAGGTTGTGAGGCTGTGTACATTAAACACCATGTACACATAGAGCACTATGTACACCCCTCTGATGGTAAGTTCATGGGTTCAAATCCCAGGACTGCCAGTGGCACGATTGAGGTACCCTTGAGCGACGTACTGTCCCCACACACTGCTCCCCAAGCGCCATTGTTGGAAACCCACTGCTTCACTCAGGTAAATGGGTTAAGTGTAGAGGAATTTATCAGGGATCAATATAGTATTTAATAGGGATGCACTGAAATTATTTTTTTTTAACGAAACCGAAAACCGAAAATGAGGAAACGCTTGGCCGAAAACCGAAACCGAAAACTGAAAGAAATTATTATTATTAAAGTGCATTTTAATATTATGAACAAAATGCATTCAGAACAAGTGCTTTAAAAACTGTTGAAAGATTAAACAACATTCTCTGTCTCTCTCACTCTCTCTCTTTTGTCTCTCTCTTCTGGAAAATTCCAGAACGGCCGTCGGGCCGAGACTTTTCCAGAACGCACAGATTGCCAGTCCGCCCCTGCTCTGCACGGCGATCGGGATGTTTTGATTTTATATGATAAATTAATCCAGACGTTGAGAAAGTCTTTGTGGATGCATCCCCTCTAAAAATTTTGGCATTGCCCGTTTTACAAATGGCTTTTCACGTGTGTTTCTTAGAAATGCGCCCACACGGCAGACATGCTGACTCTAATCCAATCTGGCGCGTGCAGACTGGGGTCGCGTCATCTTTGCGTCATCACTGTTTCGGTCGCATAAAAAAAAATTTCAGCCTAAACCGAAAATGCATTTTTTGCCATTTTCAGACGAAAATTTCCAGTGGCGGAATATTCGGTGCATCCCTAGTATTTAATATAAATAACTACAAGAAGGACAACTAACGTAGCTAACAGTGAAGAAGCCAGCGGAGAACGAAGAGCAGAGGGATCAGCTTCTTGGGTTGAAATATCATTTTTAAAACATGCTTCTCTTTTTTGCAGAACTATCCTTTTAATCTCCACCTGAGAAAATAAACAGCTAATTTGGTGATCACATTCAGATTCATTGTGTTTTAACAAAAGGTGTTCAGCTTGAGCGTAAATCATTTAAGATGATTGTGCTGAAGGCCACAGGAGCTGACAGTTTGCCTAAACATTTTCTTAAAGCTGTACTACTATGTTCTTAGTCCTCGTCTCAGTGATTGCACATCTTAAAATGGCAGACAAATATATATTCAGGGGTCTTTATCCTCCCTGCTGTGTGCAGGAGATGTATGGAGTTGTGGATGTGAAGCCCTTCAAAACATCAAACAGACATGGAACAGAGCTGTGAGGTGAAAAAAAGCCTTGGGGGGGTGGGGGGGTGAGGTGCGGATGAACTTGAAAGCAAAATGTCAGATCTCTCCATTAGCAGAGAAGAAGCAGATGTGTGTGCCGTACACACGGGCCGCTTTGTCAACCAGGTTCTTGCACCAAAAAATGTCATCCATTCATCTGCTTGCCACAAGATAAAGCCTCATGATCCACGGTCGTCTCTAAAAAGGCAAGCACTTGCTCCAAAATGCGAAACACATAGCCAGTGACAGCACCATTGTAAATGAACATTAGGAGGTCGCGTTTAGCACCACCGTGACAGACGACTCAAAGATTGTTCCATTAAAGATCAGCTTGCCGTATCTCTTCTGCCAAGGATCGGAGTGAAGGTGCCAAGTACAGAGTCTAAACATGACCCTGTGGATTTCACAAGGCCCATTTAACTCAGATCACAATCTGTGCTAACCATGACTTATCGTAGCTTGCCGTTCGACTGTGTGGACGATGAAAACCTCTTCCCTTAATCCCTATAGAAAACTGAGGAATCTTTGCCCAGCATTGTTATTGTTAACATACTGTTCTACTCCTGTTCTCACAGTGGAGATGAGGTTTTTTTCTCTTCTGCTCATAATGAAGACATTCATGCAGTAATCATTAGAAACTTGTCTGGGTAGCTTTGTGCTTTAAGTGCTTGGCGTGTTTTGAATAATCCCTAATTTAAATGCAGCACATGAAAACTTTCTCTAGCAGCAGTAGTACAGTGGGTCATTTGTGAGATATTTGCTGTTCTTGTTAAACTTGTGTTGTTAAAAAAAGCATTTGAAAAGGAGTTGTCATGGGTTTGTTTGTCTGGCAGACTTTAATGTTGCACGGCTTGCATCCCTTCTAACTGAAGATTTTTTTCTTCCTTGACAGTAATTGTTTTGCACTCTAGCACACCACATCCTTGCCTGGGTGTTTATAATTAATTCCCAGACTCTTATATAGGGTATACTTGAGATTGTTTTCCTCCAGCAAATATATGTTGCCCTTCATTTTCTTGTTGACGTAGAACATTTCCAAACTCTTTTCGCAGGAGTGATTCGGGAGAGCTTCCAGAAAGGCCGGGATCAGATGGTCCCCATCACTCTGCTGGCCGTGGCTGTGATCTTGGCCTTCGTCATGGGTGCCGTCTTCTCAGGCATCATTGTCTACTGTGTGTGCGACCACCACCGGCGGCGGGACTTCGAGCTCTCCGGACGCAAGGACAAGGACTGTGTCAACTCTCGGCGTGGCTCTATGAACAGTGTCACCAAGCTGACAGGCCTGTTTGAGACGCAGGCTAAAGATGGCCGTCCCGAGGCCATCCTTGCACCCTTGATGCACAACGGCCGCCTGACCAATGGCAAGACGCTTATCAAGGCTGAGCAGCACCATCTGGACCTGGCTGCTCTGCCCACTCCAGAGTCCACTCCTATGCAGCCACGGCGCAAACCAAGCCGGGGCAGCCGAGAGTGGGAGCGGAACCAGAACTTGATCAACGCCTGTGCCAAAGACCTCGCCTCCATGGGTTCACCTGTCATCCCAACTGATCTGCCGCTGAGAGCCTCTCCGGGCCACATCCCGAGTGTGGTGGTGCTGCCTTTACCCCAGCACCAGCATCAGCAGGCCTACCAGCATGAATACGTGGAACAGCCACACTTGCCCGACGACCAGGCCGCTACTCTGGAATACAAAACCATCAAGAGTCCGTGCCACAACCTTGGCATGTCAGACAGTGATGGGATACCACCCCGAGTCCCGCAGCGGGAGGCCTCTCTGGCTGCGGTGGTGCCGCCAGCAGTTCCGCAAATGGGAAAGAGGATGGACCTGTACGGCCGTGGCTACCCCGCAGGCTCCAGCAAGCAGAAGAAACAGCACAACACCAACTCCTCCAACTCCTCGCACCTATCCAGGAACCACAGCTTCGGGCGGTCCGAAACTCCACCACCAGCCCCACAGAGGGTGGACTCCATGCACCTCGGCTCCCCACCACCCGTGGGTCTCTCACGGCACTCCAGCCTCAGCTCCTACGGCTCCCTACCCCGCTGCGGAGGGGGCAGGCACCTCAAGCCCGACATCCCACCCAAACCCTCGCAGGTCTCTCTGTCCACAAAAGTCAAGTCCAGTGACTCGTGCACATAAATCTGTGTAAGGGGAAACAGGGGGATACACAAAGTGCATCTGCGTTGTACAGCTGTGTACAGGAAATGCAACTCACTGTTGTTTTTTTTTTTTTAAGAAAACAAACAAAACAACGTTTTTCATATATATGTCGTGTCAAGCTCAGGCTGTTGACTCCCAGTTCCCCAGATGGTGGTAGATGGAACACGTGCTACTGAAAAGAGAAGTCTCTCTCTTTTAACGCTGGGCCGCGCGATGCTCCATTTTTTTTCTTGAGATGACAGTATGTCAGGCTGAGGACACGGCCACGTCGCAACTGGTGTTTTGTTTTCTTAACGGACTGCCAAAAGCACATCACGGAGAGGAGTGTAATTGTATAGTTCTGAAGCTGGGATATGCCCCAGTTCAAAAGCACTTGGACGCACCAAGCTCAGACTGGAACAACAGTTGGTTTACAATGGAAAACTGTGAAATTAGAATAACAAAAAAGAAAAAAAAAGATTCTCAATGCCTCTCAGTGTTGCAGCTACTGGACACAGAAATCAAGTTCTGCCTTTAGCGAGGTCTGAAAAAATCGTCTACTGTAACTGGTGACTGATTAACCCGTGACTGTTAGTACTAATAGCTGGTCGTATTTATTTTTTAATAAAGTGCTTTCAAAGAAAGACTGACTCTTTTTAGGCTCAGAGAGAGAGAGAGAACTTTTTAATTTTAATTAATCATGTGTGAAATTATTTAAAGTCATTCAACTGGAGCCAGTACAACTTTTTCTCGTCGGTGAAGAAAAAAAAAAAGATCCTCCGACTTCTTTGGGACGTTGCTAAGTGAACTCAGAGAGAATTAAGGTCTCTGCATGGAGGAGATATTTATTGAACTGTGCCAGAGGAGCCCGGGAAGGGCTCTGAACTAGCAGAACCCCAATCGCACCTCCTTTTGTGGAAAAAAAAACCAATAGAAGAGGGAAGAAAAGAAAAAAATATCCTCAGACTGGAACTCCTGGATCGCACCCTCACCTCTCCATGGGCATCTCTATTCAGCACTGTGGATTGTGTCAGTAACTTCTTCTCCTAATGGCCACAGCTTCACCGAGTGCCATTCTGATTCACTGTTTTGCATGAAAGTGTGCAAAGACTGAGAAGAAGAAGAAGAAGAAGAAGAAGAAGAAGAACAAAAAAAGCCCCAGATAATCCATACTTAAAACACGCGGGTGGATGCTGGCACTCGGCCAGCATGGGGGGGGCTTCTTTTTTTATTTGGCAGGTATCAAAACGTATCATTTTCTAGTCTCATCTTCACACAGGCCCTCATTGTACTCCACGTTTGGTAGCCTGCTCTTTCTGTTTTTTTCATTTTGGTTTTTTTTTTTGTTTTGTTTTTTTTGTTTTGGGTTTTCTTCCACGTGTAAATTTGTGCCTTACACCCCTGAGTAGTGAAGAGTCTGTTAGCTGTTAACTGTTACCTAGTAGTTCTTATGATTACGTATTTCCCTCGTTTGATGAAAAAGCAATTAAAGAATGTAGGTGTTCTTGTTGTTCATTCTGCTCCCTTTTGAAAAATATATTGGGTGGGAGGGCAAGGGGCTAACCACGAACTTTGTGATTGATTTCTGATTGTGCCAATGAAACGCTTGAAACGCCCTTTTGTTGTGCTCGCAGTGTTGTTCATGTTCATGTTGTTTTTGTTTTTTGTTTTGGTTTTTTTTCCTGTTTATTTTTTTCTAAAAAGTCCAGATTTTTTTTTCACCATATGCTAGATGTATTCTTGAAAAGGCCTCTTTTGGTTCTGGTACAATGCAATAGGATAATGGCTAACACTTCCGCTTCAGAACTAATGCCCCCCCTCAGCACACCAGGCTCCTAATAGTCATAATAAAACTCAGTTTCTAGGCAGCAAATACAGGCTGGCTCCTGTGAAGAGAAGCACTTGAATAATATTAGGGAACATATTAATGCTTTCGATGTTTATGACAGATGCCGACTAATATAATTTCTTAACTCTATCATTGTTGTATAAAATGGGGGGTTTTAATTGTCTGATTTTGGTATTTAACTGTTTTTCTCGACACGTTTTATGGCTTACCTCTTCCCCAAAGGACCCGAGCAGTGTAGTCTTTGTAGGCTTGTGAGTTTTCTACTGTTTCAGAGAGCAGGTCCTTCCAAAAAGTAAGCAACTCATCAATCAGAGGGACTGGACCGGCTAAAAGTAGGATCCCCGCCCTTCCTGGCCTTGGGGCACGTGGTTGCTTGGACTAACGTGTACATACATGCTTGTAGGGTCTGCATTGACCCCGTTGGGTCAGATTAGGAGTAGTAAAGGGACACTCACACTCACTCCTCTTTTTCAGAGTAATGCATCTCGGCCCACAGGTTTTACTGGCGTTTGTGGACAGTGGGCCCTTCGGTGTGCCTTTTGTCTTTCACCCCTTTTTGCTATACACTGCTAGAGGCAAACCAAGTTGGAAATTTTTTGAAATCGTTTGAAGTTTGTATGCCTGTAAGATATTGTTCTGTCACATTCTCTTTTTTTTTCTCGCCCTTCTCCAACCTCCTTAACATCTGATTCACAGGTAAATGTATGTTGTAAAGAAATTCTCTTTAATAAATGAAAAAAGTAATAAAAAACATTTAAAATTCTCGTCACAAAGATTCATTTCTGGTTTTTTTTTACAACACCCATTAACACACAGGGCCTAATTAAACAAAGGCATCATTAAGAACATTATAGTGTGTTGTAATAATTGTATAACGTATAATAAATGAGTTGTAAATCATCTATAATGTTTTGGGAAGAAAGTTATACAGGAGATACGCATTTATGATGTCAGACAAGTCGGGGACGATTAGATCAGTCTTTGCAGATTTCTTCTCAAGATGAAGATAAAGATCGGTAGGTATTGTATGCGAGCAGGGGCTACGGGTGCTATAAGTGTGTAAATACACCTCTACACAAAAGCACGCTTCATAACATTCATTTGTAAATTGTTTGATGTCTTTTACCGTGAATAAACAGGCCGATAAGATCTGTCTGGAGCCTCTTGCAGACGCTTGGGAATGAGTCGTCAGACGTGGTGCGTGGAGGTAAGCGTGGATATAAGGTTTCAGAAACAATAAAGAACTTCACTTCTGTCCTCACATGAACTGCCTGCTTGTCTTTATCTGTCAGGTGCTGCAATTCAGCTCCTACATTAGCAGAAAAAACACCGGCCACGGTGAAACCACTGGGGGCGGGGAACCCCAGTGTAATCAACAAGGAGCCGAAACCTGAAACCAATCAACTCATTCCTTTTTTTGTTCGAACATTAAAGGTCCACATTAAAATCACCTTGTGAGGAATTTTTGATGAATAAAACAGGCCATGGTGACTGATTTCTACTGCCTTCAAGTGTAGGTAATGGAATGTGGTGTATGGTGTTTGAAGCCATGGTCCTGTTTTTTTCAGATTGTTCATTCTTTTCCTTTCTAAAACTCATATTGTATTATAATTAAATTGTTTTCTTATTAAATTGACTTAAATTGACATTTACTACAATTTTTAGGGGAGCTTAGGAGTATAGTTACACGATTTTTCTTTCTAAAAAAAACAAAACAGACCAAAACAAAGACTTTAACCATCACAGCGTCTGCTATAAACATGGTTCACATGATGTAGTAGTGCTGTAGAGTGGGCTTTTCTGGTTTAAAGATTAAACCCTCCCCCCCTTATGATGACATACCTTGAAGTTTTGAAATACTGTGACTTCTCAGGGTTGGATTTTCGGGAGGTTATGATTTTTTTGGCTGGGGGGCCTGGTAGACCTGGAGAAAGATAGATAGCAAACTGCTAGGAAGCTGAACATTTTACTGCAGGCTTTTAACTGTAATGACTGTCTTCAAATCATCCTTTCAGTGGATAGAGTGGATTACTAGAATGACAGAAGTGCTTCAGATGAACAAAACAACAAGCCAGAAGCTACAGTTAGTGCCCTGTAAAATGGTGATAATTTAGTAAACTAAAACCATTTTTTCCCTTTAAAGTAGGAGGTGGCTTAGTTAAGCTTCTTTTTTTACTCAAAGGCTAAAAACATGATCTCTAACATCATTTTTGTGCTGAGAGACAGCATCACTAGCTTGGTTGTATTTACTGACCTGTAGATCAGTAGCGAGGCAGGCAGTGAGGATTTGGTTGACACCACAGGGATTTGCAGTGGTTTTGTGAAATATTTGTTAAAAAGGCATGCTGGGTACTGTAGTGAGAGAACATTAACCAACAAAAAAAACATGAAAACGCCATAAAATTGTGAAAGCTGCACTACAGAATACTGCATAACACGACAAATAACATTAAACTTTACTTTGAGCACCTTTAACGATGACATTACTCGGAATAATTGAATATATGAGCGATTTGCTTTTTTATTGTGGTGTTTTCCTCCAGGGATTTGAGCTGGAACAACAAAGGATTTTGTGCTCAAAGGCTGTTCATATTTTCAGTACTTTTAATGTGGTAAAGATCTTGGTTGCTGTTAAAATGAGGGACGCTTGTTGTGTCCCACTGCCTTACAGAACAATCAGAAATGAGCTGAATTGTCTTTATAAGAGTCCCGAGTCTGAATGGCGAAGTCCTTCTGTAAACTATGGGTAAGCTGAAGGTCAAGAGATGCGTAAGATGGGCACTAGATCCTAAACAGCCCTTTTTGGTTTACAACTCGAGTGAAGGGCTTGCGATGTTTACATCCGGGATCATTCCTGTTTATGTTCTTTTGTAGACCAATGCTGCCAAGCGATTGGTGGCTCACCATTTTTAATCTCTTAGCTGGCTTCTGTGCTCGTTCTGAGTGCCCCCGCACAATCTGTAGTCAAAACAGGCTTAGTCCCATAATCCTCAACCTTTTTTCCAGATACCCAATCTAACAGCTGATATCTGGTAATGACTGGCAACTTCTCACCGTGAGCCTTTATTCACTCTGCTTGTCCACACTGGTTCCAATGTCAAGGCTTCATTTCTTTGCCCAAGGTTGTGTAATACTGCTGTTGGTCAATAGTGAGCCAGGGAGGACAGTCTAGGTGATTACACTTGCAGTTGGACAGCCCCTAACAAACCAAGGCAACAACTCTTATTTAAGATCTTTGAGATCTTTAACTGAGAAATGAGGAATAATCCAAATGTAGGGAATTTTGGAGTCTTCTAAAATGATTCAAATACAAAAAGCTTGAATGGAGTTATAAAATAACCAGTTTGGGCAGCCACTAACAAACCAAGGCAATGAAACAGCCATGGATCTTTAACTGAGGTGCAAGAAGAAATGAAGAACAATCCAATTTTAGAGCATTTTGGAGTCTTCTAAAATGATTCAAATACAAAAACCAGTTTGAGAGGAGAACCGTGACGGAAGTTCCTTCTCGTTTCTTGGCTCTCTCTGGGCTCTGTCTTTGTTCAGAGAAAAGGGGGTTTGGCCTTCTAGCTCATGAAGACGTCACTCAGAACACCACCCAGGCTTGCAGAGCTCTCTCATAGCTATACAGTCTATTCTATTATATCAATCAGGGTCCAAACTCGCAGATGATTGCATACCATACAATATGTCATTGTTGAACTGATGATTAGCATATAATTCGCTGCCGATGTGCCAGTTTCACGTATAACCTGTTAAATTGTTGTTAAATCACATTGTCAGACACACCAATTCGACAGGAGGCAAACAGGCTGAAAAATAGGGAAGCGTGTTTTGTCTCCTCTGTATTCTTTTACAGCATTGCTTTATACAGTGCACAAAAAAGGGCAAGACCACCAGCATTGTCTAAATCTCAGGCAGGCAGCAGGGGGGATAAAGAAAAGCAGTGTAAGCTGCAGAGCATGAGGATAAAGAGGGGTTTGGAGCATGACTGGTGCTTTGCCTGAGCTTGTAAACTCTGGAGAATAAGTGAGGAGAGTGGCTGTCTTATGAGCAGCACACTGTACAGATAATGTGCTGGCTGTACTCGCATGGGTTACACTCCAAACACGCAGTCAAATAACATAACGCAAGCAGTTCTGCGCAGGTGACGACTTCTGCCTGCATCTCAAACACACACAAAAAAACAAAAACGTGCTGATGGCGTCCGTAGGGAATTGCTGACTCCGAGGAGCCAGACTTAAACTGACAGATGTTCGGGAAGACTTCACCAGAAGATTATGACATCAGGAGAACTATGACAGTGGCATAATCTCCCCTATCGGGGGTGATAAACATGATGGATGTCAGACACAATACCAGTCCACAAAATCAGACCTTATGTTGCATTTTATAAAACAATTGGAATGGGATAAAATCTGCTCTGTCCAATTTACCTCACAGCAAAGGCACTTCAGAAACACCCTAAAACAAGGAACTAAACAGGCTATTCCCCAGGCTATTATCCAAATTAATCGAAATTATGGCTTTATGTACCAAAAACAATAACAATTCATTAAACATGACCACCTATCTTTCAAATCAAACAGGCTGCTTTTGTCACTGTGCCCATGTGTGTAAATGAGCTCGGTTTTGACTGGCTGTTCTGTATTCTGTTCTGACTGCGACTGAAACACTTCTAAACACTAAAGTGCGAATTGGAGAGCTAAACTGCTGTGGAATGAACAGGCAGCAGTATGGAAATGAGTTTTCTTGACATCACAAAAAAGTTCATTTAAAATGGTCGGTTTAATGGGAAGTGAGTGGTGCATTTTGAAACTTCACAGGTGTTTACAGGCTGTGTCAAGCTCTTTCATTTAAAAAATGTAAGAAGAATATCTATATGTATATATACTTAAATCCTTCACTACTTCACTATGGTTCTATTTGGAACTTCAGATTACTGTGCACAGTGTGGAGGCTACAACCAAGCTAATGTGAATACACCAGAATAAAGAAATCGCACCATCAGAACTGAGTCAAGCCTTTCAATCAAAACTGATTGAAGTCTCTAACAGATTCAAACATTTGACAGTTTCTTGTCATTCCAAAAACAGTTAAGGAACTATGCAATAAAATTCATATATAAATAAATAAATAATAATAATAAGGAGGATAAGGTTGCTTGTGTGCAGCCTCATTTTGTTTTACCCCAGGATATGGTCAATGAAGACAATGAAGATAAAATATAAAAAGAAAGATTATTTCTCCCTTAAGATGCAAATGTCTTTGGTTTTTATTTGAAATATTATTTAGGAGTGGCAATATGTATGACATCTCCCTCCTAAACAGCTGATTTATCACACTGCTTCACACTACAAGACTGTAACTGCACTTTATGTACACTCTGTGGTACTGATTTCTGTAATCCTGTATTTTCTGTATATAGGATTTAGATTGTTGGTGATATTGTTGGTTTATATACTTTTTGTATATATATATAAACTCAGCAAAAAAAGAAACGTCCTCTGACTTACAACTGTTTTTACTTTCAGTAAACTTAATGTGTAAATATTTGTATGAACACTAAAAGAGTCAACACCATAAGACATA
>JBBPCY010000018.1:9676155-9696658 GCA_037974405.1 Brachyalestes nurse
TCTCTCTCTCTCTCTGTGCATCTCTCTCTCTCTCTCTCTCTTTCTCTCTCTTTCTCTGTTTATCTCTCTCTCTCTCTCTCTCTCTCTCTCTCTCTCTCTCTCTCTGTGTGAGTCTCTCTGTGTGTGAGTTCGCAGAAAGTTAAGCAACTCTTGGGCGTGCTGAAATATGAATGACGTTGAGTTTTGCTGAGCGCTGTGCCAAGCACTCAGAAGCAGAACAGCCTATTCCAAGACAAAGCACGTAATGCAACCGGTGACACCAGGGAAATCCCTTTTTAACCCATGTCCATTTACTTTGGCGTCCAGCACAGAAGACGGCTTCAAATTGGTAGGGGGTTCTATGGAGTGACAATCTTTTATGCCTGTTCTGATGCTCTGCAGAATCACACACACACACACACACACACACACAGTGGAACAAAAATAGTTTTATCAAATAAAGCAGGCTGATTTGATTGACAGCCTAGAGGATAAACAGTGTGGTAACTGGTGGCGGGCTGGAAAGCCTGTCTAAATGACTGGCCTGGAAAAGTTCTAAATACAGTACAGTCTGTTAGTAATTGGACAGTGACGTGGGTAATTGTTTTGGCTCTGCGTTCCATCGCTTTGGATTTGAAATGACATGAAGTTAAAGGGCCTATTTCATGGGAAATTTCCGCTGCCTTGAAAATAGAGTTTGATCTAAGTGATCTAATGATATAATTGTTGGCCCTATTGCTGGGAGTTCGATCTCTGGTGATGCCACAGTTCTCTATGGCCATCTTGGAGGCCAAGAGAATGTAACTGGCCTGTCTCTCTCTCAGAATGAGTACTATGTCCCCCCATCACTCAGTGCAATGCAACCTCACCTGATCCCCTTTTTAGCTGATATTACAAAACTGGCAGTTAGTGTTCTCTTCCAAGTGTGTTGGGTCTAATATCATGAACTGCATGAACAGATTTTTTAAACTGAATGAAGATTAGTGAAATTCTACTTACTGCCATAAAAGCAGTAAACTTACATTCAAAACACACACAGTTTTCTTTCACCTCAATCTCTTAACATGGACGATGCTGCATCTCTCTTCTGTTTTAAATTTTCTTTGTTTTAAATACTGTTTTTAGCTTTTAGTTGGTTTTTATTATATACATGCATACATGCATAAATATATTTTGTATATATATAAATATATTGTACGTCGTCTTATTATCTTCTGTGAGACGCCTGTGTCATTTCTAATCAAGAAGAAACTTGCTGGTTGTATAAAAGTAACTTTAAGTCAAAATTTGCCAGGGGTATGACTAAATCCGGGTTTGACTGTATATAATTTTTAAAAGCCTGTGGTGGGGTGGATGAGTCCCTGCCTCGCGCCCGCTGGCCCCGGGGTAAGCTCCGGGTATCCGAGACACTAGTAAGGATTAAGCTGTTACAAAAATGATTGAATAAATGAATTAATTAATGAATACATTTTTAAAAGCATGGTAAGAAAGGCAGCCTGTTTGTTTCTAAGAGATAGAGAGGTTGTAAGGTAAATTAAATCACAAAAAGAACAATACTGACAATTTGAAGTACATACGTTAGTTTAATTAAGGGGCATTTACACCAATCAGCCATAACATCAAAACCACTGACAGGTGAAATGAATAACAGTTATGAATGGTCAAATGTATGGTCAGTTCTTGAAGCTAATGTGTTAAAAGCAGGAAAAATGGGCGCGCGAAAGGATCTGAGTGACTTTGCCAAGAGTCAAACTGTGATGAACAGACAACTGGGTCAGAGCATCTCCAGAACGGCAGGTTTTGTTAACACAAAAGTTATCCAGGCTTAGGATCTGCTACTAATGTTTTGGTACCAGATACCACAGCACACCTTCCGAGGTCTTTTGGAATCCATGCCCTGACAGGTCAGAGCTGTTTATTGGCCCCAGGTCGACCTACACAATATTAAGCAGGTGATATAAATGTTATGGCTCAAATGCTGTATATTCCATACAGAAATCATGTAGCCACTTTTATATCTTGCCCCTCCATTTCTGATACCTATATGCTAGATTTCTATTCATGTGATGCTCTACCAGGCCAAGAATGAAGAATGTTTTTTGTCTTGTTCTCAAAATCTGAATTTGATTGTGAATGGTGTTATTTGGGTGGTCGAACTGGCTTGTTGAGAATATAAATTTTTTTACCCCTGAGTTGCTTTATCAGTCAGTTTCAGGTCATTGTCCTGCTGCAAGGCGAGTTTGGAGGAACTGTTAGGTTCTGAGAATTTAAGATGCCTCTAAAAACTTCAAAACTTATTCTGCTGTCTCTGTCAATAAAGTGATTTCAGCCAGTTCCCCTGCAGCCGTACATGCCCAAAACACCATGATTCAAAGCTGGGGTGGTTCGCTTTCATGAGCTGTTGCTTTTTTCCCTCCACACTGTCCTGTTTCCATCATTCTCGTCCAGGTTACTCTTAAAGGAAACACATATGTGCTTCGGAGATGTGCTATTTGTCATTGCATCCACCAGCCCAGAAACTGTATAGACATCTCTGACTGACAGGACAGTGTAAAAGACTGATGCAATCACATATTGCACTAAACTTCTGTGCTGGTGAATAATTTAGCAGACTCTCTTTGGTCGACGTTAACAGGCTCTCTGCGGGTGAGCTGGACAGTATAGAGGTTGTGCATATGACGTCACAGTGCTGTTACACCCACTGAGTGGTAGCAAGACTAACTTTTATTGAGTGGTAGCAGAAGCACTAAGCTTGAATGCCAGAAAAACACATCCAAAATGGGAAAGAGCTGTGGTATGATTGACAGATAGCTTCAACAAGAAATCAAAGAACAAAGAAGTCTTTCTGTCCACAGACATTAACATGTGGTCAGAAATGGGGTTTCGAAACATTTATATGTACTTGATTTCAGTCCGTGAAATACACAAAGCAAAGCCTGAAGGCACACAATTAATGTCAGGAAAACTGTTACATCAGGGCTCAAATTCGAACAGGATTTGACACGTTGCATCACTACCACATTCTTGGGAAGCACACCAAATTTTGTGAAACTGTATCCATAGGGAGCACTGCAACTGCTACATCTCAAGAAAAGATACAGCTAAAATTTTGAAATTTAGTATGTTTATCTCACATCTCTACCATTCCATTTGGCTCACTAAAAATGATCACCACAAGACAATCAAATTTCAGCAGCCAGTCCTCATAAAAATTTCAACAGTGTCAGTCCTCATAAAGGTTTATTAGGGGTGTAACTGTACAGAAAAGTCACGGCTCATTCTAAAGAATGAGGCTTGGTTTGTTTTCGTTTATTTTAAATAAACCGCAGTGTATTAACCAGTAAACACACTCTTGCTTATATTTTCATGTATGTGTAAGGCAGCAGAAGTGTTACGCCAGTAGGTGGCACTATTGCACCACACTACAACTCAGGTTTATGATTTACTGGCGTTTTTTGGTCCCTCTGTGATGCCGCAGGGATCCGCATTACTTTAATCGTGTCTTCTCCATCATACCATGTATTCTCCGTACGACATCATGTACCGAACTGTGATCCATGTACCGTGACAGTTCGGTACGAATACATGTACCGTTACAGCCCTAACGTTTATAGCTCATGCATACTGGCATATAGACGATATTTAGCCAGTTTCAAACAAATGAGCCATAAGATGTTTGGATCATTTGGTACATCTAATTTTTTGAGGTTTTTAAAAACATTTTAGCAGCTTCAGTCAAACAACCTTGAAATCCCATCTTGCGTCCCTGGTCTGCGAAGCTATTCTATAAAACTAGACCTCTATATAAGGCCACAACTACATATGGATGCATCTTTGGCCACAACTGAATGAAACGCTCCAGTCTGGTACCATGGCGAGGTCATCAACTCGCTAAAACAATACACCAACACAAGCTTCACTCTGAACTGCAAGAGAATTTATGTCTTGAACGCCATCCCAGAACAGACTTGTCTTCGGGGCAAGAGTTGCAAAAAAAAAAAACAACAAAAAAAAAACTAGAAGACTAAAGACAAAAGGAGAAAAGAGACAACCAACAAGAGGAGAAAAGAGGCAGTGTTTCGCTAAGAATAGTGTAATACCCGCATGAGCTTCCAAGAAGCTAGAGATGTCCTCTGCAGACACTGAGCAGACTTAAAGAGTCCTTGTTGAGAGGACAGTGGCGAGCAGCACACCCTCAACAATGCTCTTTCTTCCCCTATTGTGTTTATGCTCGATTTGAAGAGTCAGAGTTGGATACAACAGACGCAAAAATGTGTTTAGCAATCCCAGAGCAGTGTGATGTGAAAAGGCATGTCTGGCATGGTTGTAGGGGACAGAGCGGAGAGGAGGAGGGAGGGTGTGTAAGCAGGCTGATGAATGTGGCTCCACGGAGGGGTCGAGATCAAAGACCCTCACGGTTGTGGAGGCGTCTTTTGTCACGGCTGCCTGGGTGCAGACTTCATTCCCGAGCCCTGTCCCACTCCGCAGTACTCAGCACTTTTCAGCCGCAATGTTAAGACAATGTAATGATACAGAGCTGAGAAATGGTGTGAACCAGCAACATACCAAGTAAAAACCTTTCCTGAATATCACAAGCATTTATAAGCCTCAGATTTCCTTGCTTGTGAGAATAGCTGCTAAAGCATTCAATACAGGTGCTAAAAGAAATTTGCATCATTGCAATAGTGGAAAGACTTCTATTTCTTTCATTATTTTATGTACTATATTGATCCCAGAGGAAAATAAATGCAGTCCTCTGCATTTAATCCATTCAAGCAGTGGGCAGCCAACAGTGGGAACAGTGTGTAGGGACGGTACTTTGCTCAAGGGTACTTCAGTGGTGCAACTGGTGGTCCTGGGTCTCAAACCCACGACCTTTTGATTGCAGAGGCAACTCCCTAACCGGCAGGCCACCAGCCACCCACAAGAGGAGTGGATTTAAACGTTTCTGCATTAAACACTGTCATGGAATGACAATCTGACTCTCATAACGGTATTTTATAATGGTTTAGAGCAAGGGTCTCAGTTAATCAGATCTCAGAACCACACCTACTTCGCTCCAACTCGTACTGACTGCAGACTGCAACCTTAAAAATGAGCCCAAATGGAGAGGAAATCTAGATAACTACATGATATCCGTCACAGTGCATTTCACACAAACCAGATAGGCTGTTTAAATCCACAGCCAGGGCCAGAGGTCAGTCGGGTCCATCTCACCCTATTCATACTTTGATGTCCTTTTGGTGGAGCTAGCAGGTCCGCAGGAGTCCGAAATAATCAGCTTGTTACCAGACAGTAAAACAAAGTGGATGTCAAAGATTAAATCTTATTTTGATGCTTTTCTTTCTTGGAAAGGAGGAGATGGGCTTGTCCCTACTAGCCCATTTATACCAGCTGCCCCTGTTCATCACACACATGTGGTGCATCCAAAATCCAATCCTACCATCTTTTATTCTCAAAGGTAGAACATACAGTCCTCCTGCTTACACAGTATAGAATTCATACCGTGGCAGGATCTAACAGTCCTCAGAGCAAAAAGGAGGGCTCCCTTCTTGAAAATTGGTTTCAATTAATAAAATAAGAACTACGAAATTTGCTTGTTTGCACATTATTATGTCTGAAACAAGTTGGGGGCCTTAAGGCATGCCTACCTAGACTAATTATTTAAGATTATGAGGTTCTAAATAATGAATATCATTATGAAATGGCCTGTTTGAAAATGGTTTCCAAGGACGGGATGAAATGGAGGGAGATAAATAGTCATCAGGGCTTTGTGTAATGATGATGGAAGCTCACTGCGAAGGCATGCTGTTGAAAAATTGGACATTTCTGTACGTCATGGGTGTACAATTGTGTCAGTGTCTATATGAGGGATCTAATAAAGATTTTTACAAGGCCTAGTCCCCACAGTCCTTTATAATGGGCTCCAGTGCGGTTGCCCCCAAACCCCCCACTGCCTTTTTCATGTTACAAAATGATACTTGCTCTTTAAACCACTGCACATGCATCCACCCTCAAGCTCTCCAAGTTAACCAACCCCCTCAGAAACCCCACCCTTCTGTACTGTCAGAATTATGCTACTGAAATGTAGTCTAAAATTTCACACAATTTTGTTTTGGCCAGAAGCAGCGTGGCCACTTTTTCTTGACTGTTTGATAAATCTTGTGGTTTTGGACACACACTAATCTTTAAGGAGTAGAGGAGCCTGGGGCCAGTTGTAACATTTTACACATTATCCTCAATAGGTCACAAGCAATTTCAAGTACATACTCATCTTTAGAACATACACACATGCATTTAATAAATAAATTAATAAAACTTAATAAAACCCTTAATGTATTTCCACTCAGATGAAAAAGACAACAATATTGAATCATGAACCTGGACACCAAAACTTCAGACAACAACAGAAATGAACTTTCAAACCCTGAAATGTTTTTTTGTTGTTGATAGTTTCTCCTGAAGTAATGCAATCCCTCTATTCCTAAAGCAGAAAGAGAGGATTACTGTGCATGTGCAGAGTACATGTCATCACTCGATCTTGCTTCTCAGTGGAGGAATTTAGGGCCGTTTCAGCTGCCCCCAGTTTCCTCATGGTGTACTATTCAGAATAGACATATTTAATTTCAAGCTCATACACTATATAGGGAAAACGTGTTGGAACAAGTTGACTGGAGACTAAACACTGATACAGCTTTAATGGACAAATCAAAAGTAACAATGAAAATAAACTTGAAGGACTCAACTGCACTGCAGTATGGGTGATAGAGTGGGCAATGGCAAAAAATCTGACATCGTCATATAAGGTAGACTGATTTATAGTTGAGGGGATGGTTTAATACAGCACAATTAAATAACAAAAACTGAACATGACCAAAGTGTCATAGGTGCAAATGAATGAAGTATCAAAAGTGATATGATGACTTTTGGTGCCCCCTTGTTGTTACATGGAACGTTCAAATGGATGTATTCATCTCGAATAGTAATCATAATAATGTGTAAAGGTGCAATCCAATCTGAAAATGAATTATGTATTTAATGGAACACACTTAGGCTTTTATAAATATTTGGATTCACAAATACTACTATGAAAAAGTCTAAGCAATGATCTAAAGCACGTTGTCAGGCATATGTGTATATATGTAAAAAAAAAAACATTAATAAATCATGAATAAATACAAATAAATGAATCTCTGTGATATGATGTGCTATTTCCAAAGCTCTCGCCAAGGTCAGCATTTTGTTGTCATCCAGCATCTGGTTTAACGAATCAATCCTTCATTAAATTAAATCAGGTTCTGCTGATTGAACTGAACACTGAGAGAGCGCTGAGAGAAAATCAAGAACCAAAAATATTCCTCTGACCAATAGATTTCAAAACAAAACAAATCTTCGACTGTAATAGTGCTTATCTGTAGTCATTCTAATGATATACAGGGGGTTGAATGTCAAAAACACATTTACAGAAGTGATTCATAGTTCTAAAAACCGTTTATCTTGGCTGCTTAAGACTTGTGCGCAGTACTGTATATTTCTCAAGCCAAGCCGACACATTTACAGCGCTGTGTTGTGGGGGCTCCTTCATCCCAGAACTGTTTCTGCCTCATTTTCTACTCACTGAGGCAGAACTCTAACTACTCTCCATCCAGCTTCTCAGGGCCCACTCCAAGTCCTCTGCAGGTTAATCTACTTTCAGTGGGCTACCTGCAGGTCAGAGCCTGTGCTTAAACGCCTCTTAGATCCGAGTCCTCATGTCAGTGTTTACGGTCCAGAAGGCCTCCGAGTCCGTTCTCCGTTATAGAACTCTCTGTTCTGTGTTTTGCTCCTTCTCTGCTGGAGTCATTCAGCACCAACCAGTTTCTACATCGCAAGGCTCCGAGTCGCCATCTGTTCCTCATGCTGTGGGACACACTTTTTCCCTCAGGCACCAGCTTTGGTGCTTTTTTTTGCCTCGTGCAGAGAAACGTAAATTGGGTAGAATGGCAGGAGTACATGAATGGACGTCGCTCAAACTTCTCAAAAGGCACCTGGCTATTCTGGAAATTTCATGCAGGGAAGGGATTTTTTTTTTTTCCTTGGCGTGCGTCAGAGAACATGTTCCATAAACTAATCTTAAATGAGGGACCAACTCATGCGTTTTACAGCATATGCCCATTATCCTATTAGCCGTGGTGGAAAGTAATGGAGTACATGCACTTCATTACTCTGGTTGAGTAGCTGTTTCAAGGACCTAAATGTTTGGATTTTGGTTTTGGGCAACTCAAGCTTCTTGTACTTTACTTACCTACAGCACTGCAGGTGCTACAGCATGACGGATCTGACTGCTGTTCTGATGAACATATTAATGGTTTGGAGGTGTAACTGAACTTTAAGGCTCTCACAGTTACTCAAATAATTGATAAATAAATGAAAAAAATATACATTTTAATGAATCGGCTTATGGAGTTCTCATTTTTAATGATCAGGGATTATAAAGCTGGCTCAGCAGTCTTTACATTCTCCACACGGGGGTGCTATAGACACTCAAGTCATTCGACTCAAAATTGTGTTATAAATAGCTACTAAAAAAGACTGCTGACATTGTTCAAAACAACAAATAATTTTACGTCTGTTTGTAGCTTGTTGTGTTCATTGTTACTTTAGCTGGTTTACTAAACAAATAGTAAAGATTATGTTGAAAAGGACTTCAGTAGGCATAAACGTTGTTCAACATTGGTGACTTGTCATTCTTTCAGTGTTTGATACTAATTTATATCATTTGTCAGGGACATTTCACAGCCTACATGAATCAGACCAATTAGCTAGCCTAAGACTAACACTGTGCCGTTAGTTTTAGCCCTTTAACTACACTGAGCAGATGAGTGAGTAAAGATATGCTGAGTTTTTTTACTTGATTACTCATCAAAACAATCTGTAGATTACCAATACCAAACACTATCTCAACTATCAAACTTGAATAGAGTCTTGAATACAGCAAATGCTTACAGTACATTGGTTTGTGCAGACAGTACCATCAAAGCTTTAAGACTCCTTGAAGCAAAAAGCAGCTTGGCTTGTTGCAAGAAAGCTATATTTTATAAAAGGCTGAAAATGGTTACCAGTTGAAATGCCCAGAGTAAACTTTAATCAACTATTTCCTCCACTGTGTATTAGTCCAAAATTCTCTTCTCTTGCTTAAATGACTGTAAATTACTAAAGGAAAAGACCAGCAGCTAACACATTGAAAAAAGAACAAAAAAGGTCAATGTGCTCTTTAAAGACTTCTTTACTCAGCTGAAAGTGAGACAGGAATGTGACAAATTGTGACCTAAACCCAGACCTTTGGGTTACAATTATCCCCAGTTAAAAAACATACACTTAGACATACACCACTTCTACCGTCAATATAATGACAGTTCAGCTCATTATTTGCTGCAGCGGATGCAGCACAGAAACAGTTAATCGTAAAATGATAGGGTACAGAAGGTCAACATTTGAGAACAGTGTGCTTCACATTAAAACACCAGGTCTGACACTACGACTGATACAAAGCACTTTAACACACTTTAATTATATGAAATCCCAATTAGCACAAGTCAAATGCAATGTGACATTCCTGTTTGGCAGAATTTCCTAAGTTAAATCTGCAAAGCTATTAAATGCATGCAATAGAGCACGCTTAGTAACTGATCAAGTGTGACTTCACGCTCTCACACTTCTTAAAGTGACGAAACCTCAAGCTGCATGTGATGATAGGGAGCTTAAGGCAAGCAACCACTTTAATGATTATCATTACTTCACCCTGTTGTGGTGTAAAGATAAAGTAAAAGAATCTGACCGGTGCAAAGTTTTGAGAAGGACAGCTTGGGGCAAGGTATGTGCTTCGATTCAAATCTGAAGCAGAGCCCCTCATTCTCACAGAAGACAATTAAACATTGGCAATATGAGGTAATCTAGACACAGACTGTTAGTGCACAAAGTCCTAATTAACGAGTGAAAGTAAACGTAGGGCTGTCTGGTCATTTTAGACCATAATCCAATTAAAACTGAAACATGGGCAACATAGGGCACTCATGAAGGTTGCCTTGGGCATCAAGTAAGGGAGTCCAGCTGTGCTTGAATCACCTCCAGCTGCAAAAAGGGAAAAAATGAGATAAAAAGATTGTATGACAGTTTGAAGATAGGTGCCATATCGGACAGTGTTAGCTAAGCAGTCATGTGGAAAAAAAATAAATGAATCTAGTCTGACCTTGTTGTAAAACTCCAGCAGTTCCTGGTGGCTGAATTCCACAAAAATGTTCTGCAGATGCTAGAGAACAGGGAAAAAAAAAAAAAGAGAGAGAAAACACAGCAATGAGAATCACAGCCGGCCCCTGTCAGCTCCCTGCATAAAAGCCTCTCATGAATTATTAGTATACATCTGTCCAGATAAAGTCAGTTTCCATCAAAAAGACAAAAGCACATATATTGACCTCTTTTTATCGGTAAAAACACAGGGGTGCAGCGATAACACAAAACAAAACAAAGAAGGAAAAAAGAACTTCACTCATTCAGGTTCTCCAAAAGACAAATATAATTACTACAAAAGACAAGAAATGCACCAATCAAAGTTTTTTTTTTTACTGCAGATCCTGATTTTTTTTTTTTATAGCCAAACTTTTATTATCCTTTTTTTAACCTGAACTTTACAATGTGTGGGCTAAATGGACACATAAAATACACAAGCGCATTTTCATTGCTTTCTATGCCAAAGCAATAAATATCAGTATTTGCTCTTTATTGGGCCAAACTGGCATTTTAACTTCTTAAATGGAAAGAAATCCCATTAGAATGACATGATTCAAATCAAGAGCTACACTAAATGTTAGAGGTTAAATTATAATGCATTATGTGTAATTATACTACAGCAGTTTCCTACAGGTACCTGCCTCACATTACTTACTGCATTATCACAGACAAAAATGACTAATAAATTGTCCCATTGTGTTTTGTGAGCAAAAATCTGCTGATTCTGATCTTAATCACTGATTCAGAGAGTGCATCCATATAAAAGGCAGCACACTGTTCTGAGAATTCTTGCTTTGAATGTGACAGTACCTGCAAAATGTGGTTTAGGACAAAGCATGGCAATGCCACCCTGAACATCACATACTGTACTGGTCATACTGGGAATGATGAATTCATCACATTTGTGATAGCGGTTAGTAGTGGAACGTCGCTTCACAAACCGGAACAGAAGTGGCATGGGCTGTGGGGCTGAAGTCTCTTAGGGGGAGGAATGTGTCAGCCCACATTAATGGCAAGGACATTAATTAGACGCGACATTATCATCCATAATTAAGAGTAAAAGGGGAAACGTTATCTTTAGCAGGAGCCACCGGAGATATGGTGCATATGTAGGACAGACTCATCTTAGACAAAAGCTGTACAACATGCATAGGCTGGAACAAAAACGTGAGCGGAACGTCAGGTATCAGTGCGCTGAAAATCAACGTAGTGTCGGGGCCTTTTGGGACCGAACCTTGATTACTATCAACTACAAAGAGCTGTTTTGCTTTTAGATCCAAAATCTGATGTGGAGGGGGAAAAAAGCTGCTTGTTGGAGCTTGAATCCCAAATCTCGGAGAAACAAAAGCATGTGCACACTGGCAAAATTTCTCAGGATGCCTACACAATAACATTCTTATCTCTGACATGAGTATGCTGCAATAACACCCTCCCCCCCTCCTTATATATCGTAACGTGGGAGGCTTGTTGTGCTGCAAAACCAGGGAAGCTGTGCTGCCTGGATGTGACGTGCCAGGCATGAAAGCTAATGTGTGTCAGGAAGCAAGGGTTAAAACCCACCCTGGTGTTCCAACGCAACAGCCATGCTTCATTTGACATATCTAGGTTAACACTAATGGGTGTACTTTCCTGTATGCCCAAAACGCTGAGGTGAACCTCAGAACTCTGGAGATAAGCCAGTGAAAGCAAGGTACCTTTCTTATATTCTCCCTATCACAGCAATACCCCATTCAAACGTGCAGCTGGGCCAACGCTACGGATGATGATGCCTTTGAGCAGCCATCGGGGAGGTTTATTTATGATTTCTGAATGAAACATTAATGTCTAATGTTGATTCATAGGATACTGGAGTCTGACGTTTTCTCGTGGCTGAGCAAGTGAGGAACAGTTGACATAAAAAGGCACTTCTCATGAATCATTTGGCTTCGCGGGCCGCATTTTTTTGGTTTCTTGTCAGTGAAACTCAGTGCATTGCCAAAAAAGTTGAGCTAAAAATTACTTTGAGATGAAGTCACATTAATAAAAAAAACAACACAAAGCCCCAAAAGACATCTCCACCACCTATTCTCCACGAAAGGTGTTACAATGAGGAATGACTAGGAGAGCGAGGTGAAACCCTTAGGCATGAGTAACCTCGAGTATTTTTAGATCTTGCATTTCGAAAGCTCTTTATCAAGAAATTATATAACATATGGCGAGCCGGGTTGCCAGATGCAGCGACAGCTTAAGATGGAAATGTATCCGTAAATAGGGTTAAGGAGCATTGTGTTTGTAAGCATGTCAAGATCTGAAAACTGACTAAACAGCGTTCGTCATGTAGGAGAAGGGGCCCGGCGATGGCTAATAAAATATTCCATCAGAGACGCGATACGTGTGCTGCGTCAACGTAATTTGAGGACTCGGAAAAATACATCGGAAAGGATTAAATTCTTGTCTGTAAAAATAGGCTGCAGCTGAATCACCACCTGTGAAATCTAATTAGTGCACCTCTTTATTCAGCCTTAAACTGACATTAAGGCTAATGTACGCAGAAACAGAATGATATAAACCCTCAGCAAAGTGGGAAAGAAAAGGAAAAAAGAAATCGATACAGCCCCAAGGACATATATTGACCCTGTGAATCTTTGACTGAAATGTTGACCAAAGCCAAGCTCCCCTAAAACATCCTTAATTATGAATACCCCCCTGCCACCCGTTCACCCCCCCACCCAATTCCTAGGTTAACCAGTTGCCATGGCCACCGCGCTCTTGGAAAGCCTTTTCTGCCGTACTATGCTGTCTGTCTCTGTACAAAATGTCAGTCTCCCTTTGTGTAATTGCCCTGCTGCTCTGAGGAATACATTGTAAAGTTTTGTTTCTATGTCAGTCATTTCAAGGTAGTGGGAGTTTCTCAGGCGTAATGGTGAAAATTGGGGAATCATGAAGGAAAAAGGAAACTGCAAATAACTATGTTTAAAACCAATTTCGCCATTATGCATGGTGCGACATTTGCAAAATTAATAATATGTTTGCAGAAAATTGTTTCCCTCCACTCCTATCTAAATGAATATAGAGAAAAGAAACATGTGTGACTATCTTAATTGAGCGGTGCAGTCTTTCGGCCACTATGAATTGCTAATGAAACATGCCGGACAAATTAAATGAGCATATTGCCTCGGTTTAGAGCGCCGCTATTATCTACATGGTAAAATGTGTTCCGCATCCTGTCAGCTCCCAAATATTTGGACAAGCACCCTGATGCTAAAACAAATGCTATCGCGATGTACACACTATGCTAAACCTGGAGAAATAAACAAGATGCTGAACAAACGGCAGTGACCCATTGTCTGGCAAAGACAATGGAGAGGAATGTGATGCCTAAGTGAGGCAGTGGATGTGGGAGGGGACAGTGGTCATCTCCTCGCAAGCCATAAACATGCTCAAGGATCTGAGCCAAGAAGGTGGCTGCTTAGAGACAGTGAAGCCTCTGAGGAATGGGGATCAGTCGCAGGGAGGCTAGCAGGAGGCCGGCAGGATGCGGTAGGAGACGTGCTAGCAGCCATGTGTGGATACAATGTCAAGCGGATCCAAGTATGAGCACAAACAGGGATGGGGTGTGGCGGTTCATCGACATGTTGTATTTCCTGTTTATTTCATGCACAGCTCGGCTCACAGAGAGAGACCAGCTCATATCAGATCGATTCATAATTCCGCCGCAGGAACCCATGCGCTTCTTTTTTCCCCTCCAATCTATGGACTGAAATCTCATTTATTTAAAAGAAAGCGCATGCTGCAGAAAATCAAGCTCCGTTGTTATCCTCGCCATAGGAGCACTTTAGAGTAAACAGAGCCCAGATGTGAAATCACAAATATCCAATAGTCGATGTGGCGGCGGATGAACGCGGCACCCTCTGTTTTTTCACACCTCTTCCCTGGCTACTGAAGCACCCTGGAGGCGAGTGTGTGTGTGTTTTTTGTGTGTTTTCAGCACACAGAGAAAGGAGAAGCCTCAATGCGGACATGCTATCGGAGAGGCATCCGTCCGCCGTGCTGCCGGATTGGCATTTATTGAAAGCCAAGATGGAGTCGGTCTCCAGATAAACAGAATGATCCAATTAGAGTGAAGAGCAGCGCATGTCGACATGTCGGGCCAGACGCTTGCACCACCACAGTCTGAAAACAAAATGGCAACTGCAATTGTAAAAGGTGGGGAAAATACAAACAAGTGCGCAGAATAGGGGCAGGATCCATAGCAGGCTGTTTTCATTTGAGTAATGTATTCTCTTATGGCCCTCTGTAGGATTTTCTTGTGTCATAAATTAGGCCACCCGGTATTTCGAGGCATTGATTATCTCCCGGTTTTAATTAGATTTCCTCCGTTCCTTTTGGGTTTGTATCCCATACGAGCCTAATAATCATCGAACAACAAGTCCGAGCTTATCTGCAGGCATGCGAGAAGCAACATACCGCCAAGTTTACACAAATGAGGAAGCGACGAGACATTACTCTCTACCTTGTGATTTGTTTAATAAAGATGAGGTCACCTTGGACAGAGGCGGGCCCTTCACTGTTCCATCATTACAATGAACCACATCCTCTGTTGTGGCTGAGGGAGGGGGGAGAACATGGGAGCTTCGCTCCAACAAAAACAAGCAGCGTGCAGATCCGACTCCTGACCCACAAAATATGCATCAACCATCAACAACAGAAAAGACATATTAGTCTGAGCTCGAAGCCTTCAGGGCATTTGTCTGGACATTTTTTTTTGTTTGTGAGCAAATGGAATAAGGGAAAAAATGCCTCATTGTTCCACAGAAGTCTTGGTGTCCCCCTGAAGCTGCCTGAATACATGTGAGCCAGGGGGGATTTTCACACGGTTTTCACACTGCCATTCAGTACAGTACACAGCCGGAGTGCAATAACAGCCCAGCACAAAGGCTGGGATTGTCCCCCAGTGGCTCCATGCTCAAAAGGCGCGGAATGACAGGCTTAGCCATACAGAACGCTCTTTCAGCGCTGGCCTCAACGCAGGACAGTGGGTAGGCCTCACCTTCCCCACTGCTTCTCCACAAACCCAGCTTAGCATGGAAAAGTAAGGGACGAGAAAGGCCTCTTCCATCTCCTCCATCTAATAAGCCTGAATAATATGCAGAGAGGCTCCCCCATTGGAGCTGGAGTGAATGGTACGAAACCTGAATAGAGTGCTCAACACTGGTTTAGCATATGCTAATGCTACTAATAACGACAGGCTAAAACCATATCCTCAGCCATGCATTACGTTTCTCTGGATGAACATGAAATGGTTTCTTTCAAAGTGGCGCTTTTGTCTGAAGCTGTGCATTTGTGTATATAAGAGGAATAGTAATTATTTCAAGACTGCATTCATGAAATGTTGCATGTTCATTTCTAACAATTTTAAAGGTTTTTACAGAAGGTTTTCCTTACATATTAGTCATAATTGGATTTATGCAACATTTTATACTAAAACCTTTCATATAAAAAAGTATTTTCCTGAATATGTAACAAAATTCCAATTCCAAAAGATTCCAATTAGATTGATTACAATAAGATTCATTTTGCTTTGGAATTCTGGATTTATAAAAATATGTAAATGTATGAAAGTAGCAAAAAATGTGTCTATGACTATCTGTTCATCAGATATTATGTTCATGGCAAGGCTTCCTTGTGGTACCCATTGTTGAAAAAGGACCATCTAATTTATTCTTCCTCACACTCAGTCAATGCAGAGGAGGATGGGTTCCCCTTTTGAGTCTCGGTTTCTTGGATTTTGTAAATCTGCTTTGTGACATCGGTTGCAAAAAAATCGCTACATAAATAAAATTGTAGCTCTAGCTACATTAAAGCATCTCCAGCCTTTTGGACCAGCGTCACCACACAGTTCATGGACGAACCATGGTACGATTATTTTTTTTTCCAACATAATCCTCATTACATGCACTAGACAGACAGCCTTGCCGGTTTGTTAGTAGTATGATAAAACGCAGCTTTAATCAGTGAGGCATAACTGATTTTTTTTTTATTACATTTCTGAGCAAGTTATCAGCAAATGTCACATTTCTGCCCAATAAACTGCTTCGTTTCAATATTCGAATATTATTGTATTAATTTATACTTGTCTGCTGGGGCTCGGATTCCTCCCTAACAAAATTACCAATGTTGAATTTATTTCCAAGTTACGTCTGCAAGGACTCAAATGAACACTGTAAGTTCATTCAGCCCCTGGAGCCTTAACTGAGTTGATTATTTTGCTAACAGAGTTTCACAGTGGCTCTATTAGAATGGATCTGCTGTGCACTCGGAGAGTGATGAGGCTTTTCGGTACTTTCCTCTTTAATGAAAACCATACACTTAAGACATAATCTTTCATCAAGCTCGGTTTGATGTCTTCCTATGGCTCCCAACTTCACTGAACCCTTTCCTCACTCCTCATAAGCCACTGTGGTTGGGACTCATTTTAGCGAGTTTGCTCATGAGGCCAATCACTGCTCCACCACATCACAGACGGGCTGAGCCAGGCGGTAATGGTCTCAGGCTGCAATTCATTAGCTGGGGACAGAACCGGGTGCGCTTGCCCAGTATTGTGGCCCTTTAAACACGGCCTGAAGGGAGTTCAGAGCCTTGCCATGTCCACGAGGACACGGCGGATCTCAAACCAGCAAGCATGCTGGAGGCCTCCTCACAATTTACTCACCAAAGACTCACACAGACATGCAGACTAATAACATCTGACACAGAGGGTTTAATTTGTGAACAGAAAGTCATCCTCAGATTTCCCTGTGGCAAAGAAAGCACTGGATGGATGTAAACGAGGCACAAATTGAAGCATTTGATAACAGCTTAAAACGTAACTATTATCAGTGAACAGTTTGGTTCCATTTTTGATTATAGACTTTACGGGCTGAAAGAAGCTGCATACAAAACACTCAAAATATTACACTTAAACTTTTGGCTGGCTTTAATAATATCATTTGTTATGTGGATATTTGGTGTCTTATTATTTAGCAAACTTTTGTTTAACCTTTAGAACATACAAGAAAAACAGAACGCTCTCATGGAACTCTTAACGAGTCAGAGGCATATTTATTACTATTTACTAAATATGCCATCATAAAACCAGAAGAACATGCCATTATTTCACACCGGAGGGACATCGTTACAGAAACTTATATCATAACCAGGTAATATTAGCTATAGGCTCAACACAGCTACCTTACAATGCTTTTGTTAGGGAAAATAATAAAATGGCAAACAGTGTTTAAACTAAAAGTGCACGTTCATTGGTTTGGCTCTAGTTTTGACTGCTCAATGTCACTTAGACAAGCTTCAGTCACACATTTAGCCCCTCAGAGCTGAGAGATGAAGACAAATAGAGACAGCAGGTCATAAATCTGAACAAATTCAGTATAAAACACTGAAATAACTCTCTGAGTCATCAGAGATTTATGGTTTGCCTTTTGAAGTTATTTCACTCCAGGGTTTCAACATCTTCTTAAACAGACTTTTCAAGGACTTTCCAGGCCCAATTTCCTTTCATTCAAAGACCCAACAAAGTTTCAGACATGGATCAAGGTTAATTACGGTTACAACACTGTTCACTTAATGCTAGCTTTTTCGCTTGCTTGCCATTGTTTAGTCTGCATAATTTGGCTTCAATCACTCAGGCTCACATGTGTCTGTAACACTTTGTGGAGGCAGGTGGGGCATGAAACAAGGACACACAGATGGTGTTAGATACACATGCACACAACATGGCCTGTTTATTAAGGCTAGCTAAATAAAAAAAAACCTATTTTCTATTTCTTATTATTGTACAATATATAAGTTCAAGCACGTTCAATGATGTGTGTAGTTATTTTTTTAGGCCTTGTCTTTTTCACCCACTTTAAACAGTTTCAGGGACCCGCTGAGACCATTTCACCAGCAATGGATCTGTGCTTGACTCACTGAGGTAGCAATGGTATACAAACCTGGCTCTCCATTCAGTAAAGAATCTATGTAAACAAAAGATGCTAAACAAAGATGTACATCTTGATCTCCTTTGTTTCATCACTGCTATCTAGGTAAGGTGAATTCCAGTCAGTCTGTCTCCTGTCTCCTTATCTGACACAACATTACAGAATATCTGACTGTCAGCCTATTTGGGACATGTTTTGGGATATAAAAATTACGAAACAGAAATTCTTATTGTTTTTCTGTATATAGGATAATACTGATAACACATTCATTTCAGCACCCTACTGAGGAACAAAAGGCTTTTTCCAAGCCCTGTTTTTGACTGTATTTTCATGTTTCTGAATTTCAACTTTGCTAATTTCATGGCATTTCCATAAACCCCGCCCTCTCACTTTTTACAGTATTTCTAATATTTTCAAGATTTTTGATGTGCTTATATGCATCAACTGTGTCCCATTTCCCTAATCCATTGATTGGAGGCCACAGACTTCACAAATGAAGGTTCTTCCCCACAATTCATTACTGTTTGTTTACTTTCTGACGGTGGCCTCAGAGGACAACAGGCCTTATTTGAAAAGCTTCAGAGTATGCAAAGACGCTCGCTTCTCCCATCCCACGATGCAACTTATTTCCATACTTGCGCTCTTGCTAGGATAAGTCGCCCTCATTAAGCCCAGCGCTCATGAGGAGATTAGCGGCTCATTAGCATATAGGAGGGCCTAAAACTAATTATCTGCCACTTCACAGAATCTAATGCTGAATCAAAAGCAGAAGCACTCTGGAAATGTGAGGTCTGCTGTGGTGGAGAGAGCTAAGAGATGGGTTAGAGATGTCTATTTCTGAATGTGTAAATGTTCTGATCTCTCATGCCTGGTTAACATTTCGCATTAATAAGGGTCTGGACTCATCCACTTCACTCACAGTTTTGGCCTGGATATTATGCCAAGACCTGCTGCTGCACACAGGAAAGGGAAAAATCCTTGTCCTATTTAGGAGAGAGTTATGAGTGGGTAGCTCCACAGGGCTGAAATACCTTTGGAAGGCAAAAAAAGGAGATTTCGACGCACACTGCGAGAGTGGCTCTTTACAGCCAGTTCTGGCCCTCGTCCTGAGACCCTGCAGCCAGTGGGTCATGTTCAATACCAGTCACTGCTGTGAGGTCTGAACATGCTGAACATACCAAACATCTACCAAACAAACTTGATTTGTTGTTTTCACTGTTTATCTGTTGCTGCTCGAAATTTGAACAGTTTCCAGACCTCAGCAAGAAAGTGAAGGGAGGGAACGGCACTTTTTAATCACTGTTTATCATTTTCATTATTATTAAAGTCATTCTGCGAATTCGACAGTTTGCTGTAGGATGATTTAGCATTTTTTTTTCAGCCTTATGTTCTCCATTGGCCAAAAAACAGTTTAGAGGTGGGAGGTTTGAAAGTAGCCAAACCGAGAACGCTATGCAGAAAGAGAGAGAGAGAGGAGTCACACACACACATGCACTATCTCTCAGAGAGCACGGAGCAGTCACACACACACACACACACACACTCAGAGTATGTGAGAGAGAGTGTGTGTGTGTGTTTGTGTCTGCTCCGTGTCTTGTCTTTGTATTTGTGTTTTGAACATTTGTTCCCCAATTTTCAACAGTTATCTCAGTTTATTTAGTATTAGTAAGCTGTGCCCTGTCTAAACGTGGGTAGAGAGAGTTATTTCAACGTTTCTTTTGTGTACCAGTCTTTGTTTTGGCTGCCGTACGCTGCTAATGCTAACGCGAACTGTTAATGCTAACTGCTAATGCTAACGGTTTTTAAGCATTTTCCTCCGGGTTTCAATAGTTCTCTGATTCTGATTATTTATTTCTCCTTGCTGCTACCGATTGAAGCGTCTGTGGCGCTCCAGACCAGAATCTCCCCGGTAGATCGTCTCAGTGTTTCTCTTGTTTAAAGCCCTGCAAAAACAAAGCCAAACTGCAGTGTACCTGCTTGTGATTTTGCACATATACGGCTCCGGAATAAAATAAGACTACTGCAAAGGGTTTTTATCTTTTATAGGTGAAGGTATTGAACAGAAAAGCTTTCCAAACAAAAATATTGTCCTTTAAAGCATAATTTTAAAGTAAATGACAATCCATCAAAAGTGAAATGATGCAGAGTTAACAGAACTTAAATGATTCAAAGAAAACACATTTTATGTGATGACAAATGATGACAATCATTTTTTATACTTTTCGTCATTAACCTGTTAACCCTCCTACAATTTTTCCCCGACTGCTGTACCCAACTTCAAAAGCTCACAGCTCCCTCATGCT